>OX493264.1:119649293-120249293 GCA_950370525.1 Bellardia bayeri
TGTATGCCATACATATCTTTTATTTAATTTAGAATCCCTTTGCAGATGTCTATACAAATTATTATAGAGTACACAATGTACACGATAATAGCCACCGTTTAAAATATTTGTTATAACAAGAGCAAATAAATGTTTAATTATACATTATTCTCAAATTGAGATAAAGATTTTATAATAACACAGACAATTATACATTTAAACATACAAAACGATATAAAAAAAACTTTATTTATACACTTAAACTTGTTATAGAATGATAAAAAAGGAAATTCCTGTCTAAAGAATATTTTATACTCCTTCAAGTAAAGCAAAACAAACATCAACGGGCAACAGAGACGTAGTCACAAACTGTAAGTCCTAAGTTAGGTTTCTACCAAATCGTTTTAGTTAATCAGCTGATAGTACAAACATTTTCGAAATGTCGGCACTCGTAAAAACTAGAGCACGAAAGTATTACATAAGATAGACAGTTCGGCACTCATAAATACCAGAAGCCGAACGCAATCCATTATGCACATGTGCACAATACGAATGTAAGAATAATTAATTAGATATTGTTGATTAAAAATATAACCAGAATATTTATTTTACTCAATATATTTAATAATGTGGCACGTTCTGCTGCTGCCTACTACTGATTTAAAATAAATAGTTTAAACTACATTTTTAATCTCAACTTTACCTCCGATTCAAACGGCCCTGACTTTGGCAAACCACCGCACATCTGTGCAGAAAATTTCTTAGATACACATGTTACTTGTAGTTACAAGTAAAAGAAAATTTCTTAAATATCTGGATAAATGTTGCATCTGAAAAGTAAAACATTCAAGCAATAGATGCCAGAGTGCTGTATTTACAGAGAAATAAGAAAGGAAAGCTAAATAATGCCACTCAAGTATTGAAAACATGTAATTGAAGAAAAATGAAAAAAATATATATAAACACATAAACCTATATCTATAGAAACGAAAGAGGGAGACATCTTTATATGCAACAATCGCTTTCTTAAACAAATAAAAAAAATTCTTAAGGAGGAGAATATACTACGCAAACATAAGGAATACAAAAAATAAACTATAAAAATTTCAAATCTGTATTTACTAGAGAATCAAGTGGCAGTAGTATAAAGATTGCACTCTGTAAGAAAAAATATATCGATTTATATATGTGTGATTTATTTTAAACTTATTTCAATATTTGCTAAAACATAATACAAGGTAAAAGAAATCAATAATAAGGAAAATCATTCATGGTTCATCACTTTACAAGCGGTGTTAGCAAAGTGATTTCAAGGAAAATTTTTAAATAAATACGAAAGCATCACCTTTTGCTGCAATAAAATTTGGCTGAGTGTAAGGCAATTTGTCGGGGTTGAATATTAAAAAAAGGGTTGGAATATATAGATAATATTTATGTGCAATTAAATTAAAATAAAAATAAAACTCACCGGTTGATTTTGATGTAGATAATCTGAAATTAAAAATACATTAATACTTTAAATAAATATAGGGTGTTGTTTTCAGATGTATAGAACTTTAAGTCGGCAACACTTTTCTAACTGGCGGCCATTTTGTCAGCTGTCAAGTGATTTATGTTTGAAGTCGCTAGTCTACGCCGATAAGCCGAAAACGATTGATAACTTGCAGGACAACATTCGCGCCGTTATTGCCGATATACGGCCGCATATGCTGAAAAAAGTCATCGGAAATTATACCTCCAGATTAGACTACATCCGAGCCAGTCATACGACAGAAGTCATATTGAAATTATAATGCCAGCAGATTATCTTGTGAATAAAAAGAAAATTTCATATCAATTTAAAAAAAATCCTATTTGTTTATTATTTTATTCCATTTAAAAGTTTTATACATCTAAAAAAACGAAGAATCATGATATTCAAAATAAAATTGCACAATTTGAAAGCATTGTTCAGGCGCCACTCTATTTATGTTGATATGCCAAACCAAACTAAACATAAATCACATGACAGTCGACAAAATGGCCGCCAGTGACGAGTTAGTTCCCCAAATTGAAAACATTTTTTCGAATTTAAAAATATTGTAAAAATTTATTCAATTTAAATTTGAACAAATAAATTTATTTATTTAAATCTTAATTTTCTGAGAAAAAATCATTGAATTTTATTTAAACTGGAAAATAATGGAATCAATTGTTAAAGCATATTTTTAGTTTGCTGATCTTTACAATTGCCTTTAATTCATAAAATTTAATGATGTCTTAAATACAAAATTTCAATATTTTTTTTTTAGAGATCTTTGAGCATTATTATTACTTCATACAGTGGGGAGCACAAATTAATATATATTTATGCCTTCTGCACTTTTTATTACATAAAAATTAAACCAAAAAAGATAATTTAAAAATGTTTGTCATTTATTTTAGATTTAATGTTTTCCCATACAAAATGGAAAATACAAGTTTTCGGCAAATAATCATTTAACACTAAAAGAACAAATTTGTCTTGCATAAAAATAACAAAGTTAATCATTTGAAATGTTTGCTTTGTTTATTATTGAAAAAGAAAACATTACTATTATTATTTTAATTTTATGTGGTAAACACTTTTTGCAAATTATCCCACACAAATCAAATTATTATAAATAATGAAGAAGCTGTCAAATCCTATTGGGGAAATTATTCTAGTAATGACAAAAGGTAGCTATTCTAAGCGAGTACTAACTAAACAGCTTAAAGGAAATCAATCAGTAGTCATAACTGGCCAAAAAATTCGTTTTATTGTTGCCAAACCACAAATCAGAGCTGGCAAAAATCTATTAAAAACTATCGTGATAACACAAATGAAATGAAAAAGACATCAAAGATGCTTCTATAGAAAAGTGAACCCGCTAGTCAATGTATGACAAAATGAGCGCTTCGCGGTGTTTGTTGATAAATTAAAGGCTGCATTATCGATAAAAAAGCTTTAAGAAATTTGCCACACAGCACTAAAATTGGACAGTACGACGGCGGTTCGGAAATTTCTTAGCCTAGCACAGAAAGAGAATAATTAGTTATTCAAAAGCATTTTTATTTTTCAATATAATCTCCTTAAACTTCAACACAATTAGTCCAACGCTAGCAATTATATCCCTTGATTAAAAAAGTTTTCCTCAGGGCCTTCAAAATAGTGGGTTACAACTGTAATTGCATCTTCCTTTGAGGTCAAACGCTTGCACGCTAGGACTTTTTTTATACCCTACACCACCATAGTGGGGAGGGTATATTGGATTTGTGCTGATGTTTGTAACGCCCAGAAATATTGGTCCAACACCCACCTTAAAGTATACCGGTCGCCTCAGAATCATTTTCTAAGTCGATTTAACGATGTCCGTCCGTCCGTCCGTCTGGCTGGCTGGCTGTCCATGTAAAGCTTGTGCGCAGAGTACAGGTCGCAATTTTTAAGATATTATTTCACCTGGCCCCATACAAATGTCCTCCCGAAATTGGGGTTTATCGATCATAAATGTTTGAATTATGCAAGTATGCACACAAATGTTATCATAAGTAAGGAATAAATGAAGCTAAATCACATCTACAAATTTCGTGAAGATCGGTCCATAATTAGTCGTAGCTCCCATATAAGGCCCACTTCCGAAAATCACTTAAAAGAGCATAACTTTTTTAAAAATGTTGGTATCCAAATAATATTGAACACAAATATGTCTGGTACATATACATATAACATAGTAGAATTTTCTGACGATCGGTCCATAATTAGCCGTAGGTCCCATATAAGGCCCACTTCCGAAAATCACTTAAAAGAGCATAACTTTTTTAAAAATGTTGGTATCCAAATAATATTGAACACAAATATGTTTTATGTATATAAATATAATATGGTAGAATTTTATGATGATCGGTCTATAATTATTCGTAGCTCCCATATAAGTCCCACTTCCGAAAATCACTTGAAAGAGCATAACTCTATTAAAAATGTTGTTATCCGAATAAAATTTAACAAAAATGAGTTTCTTATGTACAAATAGGATGACACCTAATTTTATAATGGTCGGTCCATAATTATTCGAAACTCCCATATAAGACCCTCTTCGTAATTCACTTTAACCTCCATAAATCTATTAAACGCATTTATGTCGAGATAAAGTTTAACACACATAGTATTTATATTCACGGAAGTCATGGCACTAAATTTTTGGATCATCGGTCCCTAATAGGTAGATATCTCCCATATAGTGCCCATATCTGAAAAACTGTTTTATGGATATACTGGACGTAGGGTATTATATGGTCGGGCTTGACAGACTATACTTTCTTACTTGTTACATTTGAGAACAGGTAAAAGTCACTAGGAGCTAAATCAGGAGAATACTTAAATTAACACTTAAATTCGTTGATTTTAGCCATTAACACTCTGCGCTGATGCGTTGTCTTGATAAAAAATTATTTTTTTGTGTTGTAAGCCAGGACGTTTTTCTCGAATTTTTTGATCCAATATGTTGCAACAGTAGTCTAAATTTATTGTTTTACCCTTTTGCAGATACCTTTGAAGTCCCAAAATACCGTTGCCATAACCTTACCAGCCGATTGTATTTGATTGCTCTTTTGTCTCTGGAGAATAGTGGTGCATGATCCATTTTATTTTCCTTAAAACGATCCAACAAGCCTGACAAATTTTAATTTTTATGCGTTTTTGGTCGACTGTTAACAAATGCGGCACCCATGTTGCAGAAAGCTTTTTCATCTGTAGTTTTTATGCAAATGCAAAATTAAATGGACTCGATCATTTGAGATGCCCATGATATTATTCGTCCACTTTTATTCGTCCCTCATTTAATATCATATCATGCACTTTGCCTACAATTTCTATTGTTCTTACTGTTTTTGAACCTCCACTACGTGGTTCATCCTCAATGCTTGTGCGACCACGTTTATGACTGGATGACGTTTATGATGTAGAAGACGTAGATGACTGCAAACATGTAATCTTATCAGTCGAATCGAAATTTAATCGTTTTAAATCTGACGGCAAGCAATATTGCTGACGCTAAACATCCCAGAGAATTTAAAGACACCAGGAAACAATGAAGCATGGTGGGAGGAACGTTTTGATATAAGGTTGCATTACATGGTGGCACCTAGGACCACTGCCAAGAATCAACGAAAGAAAGAGGAAAGAAAACTATCTGCCTTTTTTGCCAACTTATTTTCCCGATTTTGTACATAAGAGCAACTATCATGTGGATGAAGTTACTATTCAGCTGGATGTTAAACCAGAGCAAACTTTCAAAATTCATAAAAGATTGGCTAAGCGAGCAGAATGTTCTTTAAATGCAGTAGCCAGCAAAAAACTCCAACCTCAATCCGATTGCGAATTTATGGCCTACCCTGAAGTATAAAAACAAAAGTGTTTCTACCAGGACTTTAAAAAGTTTCTGGATTTTATATGAACAATGCTTCATTTGCATATTATATTTTGAATATTTTTTAATCTGTATTAAAAATAATGACCACTTCTCATATACCCAAAAAATTGCAGCACATTTTTATACTTTAGTCATAAATCTCTACCACACATCTCGTGTTCTCCTATCTTCCTAACTATCAAAAACAGATAAAATTTTATTTATTATTTTCCGTTTATATCGAAAACAACAAATCTAAATTAACTCTGCATAGAAAACTGAAAAAAAATATGTTCAAACACACTGCACTATTGGTGAGATAATACAGCACACAAAGCAACTACCACATTTTGTTTTTAAATTAGTCAATTTTATTTTAAATTAATAAAACCCCCACAGGGTTTAAATATGTATGTATGTATGTATGTATGTATGTATATAAACCAGCAACAACTACAAGCTACAACTACGAGTACATACATACATATCATTATAGAAAATCTGATGATTAGTTCATTTTTTACATTTCAAATCATATTAATGACAAAAGCAACAACTGGATACATTTCTAAGAACACAGCCATGGTGTTTCAAAACAAACTGAATGGTTGATGATGATTTTGTGGTGGCTGGAGAAAAAAGCTGTATAAAACAAACAACTAAACAGCATGATTTAAAAGGATCTCCCACAACCCACCCACCTTATTAAAGACTTTTAACGTATATGATTTTTATCTTTAGTGCTGCAAACATATTTCAGCTAAATATAAAAATGCTGTAAAGAGTACTGAGTACTTATTTTTAAATATTGATAAACATACAGTGGCTCACAGCTTATTTCGTGTGCCTAACTTTTAGTGCAGCGTTGTTAGTTTAGGGGATTTATCCCAAATTGAGGATTTTTTTTCGTGATTTGGGATAAAAATTTCATCTTGGGGATCCGGGGATTAGTTGGGGATGACAACACAATTTTAGGGGATTTTTTGGAGATTTTTTTTA
Source organism: Bellardia bayeri (assembly GCA_950370525.1). Lineage (NCBI taxonomy): Eukaryota > Metazoa > Arthropoda > Insecta > Diptera > Calliphoridae > Bellardia > Bellardia bayeri. The sequence continues at coordinate 119,655,677 of OX493264.1, forward strand.
AAACTGATGGTAACAAGAATGATTTTTGAGCTAAAAATGTGCGTCTGGCAAGTCTAAAAATGTGTGTTATTATCTATAGTGGATAGTTTCTAATAAAGAAGAATATCTTCTCAGAATAAACACATAGTTTAAAAATAATTCAATTTGTTGTGAGAAATTTAATCCATCTGCTGAAATGCTAAAGCTTTTTAATACAAGCAATATGTAGAACAAAAATATCTGAGGCTGATGAATCTAAAGATTTTGATTATGAAGTTTTTAAAATGTCCATTTTATTGCAATATTTTGAAATATATTGCAGATAATACCACGTATACCATGTAACTTTGTATACGTTGTTTTTATGATAAAAAAAGAAAGTATGAGGAAAATAGTAAGAATAGGTCCATGATTTCTTTTAGTACCCAAACATAAATCTTCCCGAAATATTGCTCAATTATAAAATTGGAATATCAAGACAAAATTCAGCAAAAATAAGTTTTATGCAAAAAGAAATCGCAAAACGAAATTTTTTTTAGTTCGGTCCATGTTTGACCAAAGACCCAATATAAAGTCCACTTCCAAAATTCACTTAAATACGTATAAAACAGATATAAATAATGTTAAACGGTTAAAATTTGACATGAATAATCTGTATAGGCAAATAAATTGTTGTACTAAATTTTATGGTGGTCGGCCCAGAATTGGTCATAGTTCCCATACAAGGACCTCATCTGAAAAAGACATTTATCCCTATATATATATTGTACAAATATTGTTACCGACTTAAATTTGTTTTTTTTAAACAAATCCAGGGATTTTCGTGATTGTCATCCCTAGTTGCGATTTATGCTTTGGGTCATTGTCTTGATAGAAACGAAAATTTTCTCTACTACCTAAATGTTGGGCACTTTGTAATAAGTTTTAATATGTTTTCTTTCAAAAGGTTTAAATAAATCTTTTTGTGCAGACACCCACTGACGGCATGCAGCCACATACCACATATGTCCTCCACCGTGCTTTACTGTGCCACTTAAATTTTTTAGTTGTAGTTCTGCATTTGGCATTCGAAAAAGATATGACTTGCCATTGGATCGAAAAAGATTAAATTTGGTTTCATCAGCAAATAGAACGGTGTTTCAGAACGGTTCGTCTTTGGTCGTTTGAGTCCTTCCATGAAAATTATAGCGATGCAGTATTTATCTTATCATTTCGGAATTACATGTTTTTTTAAGCAAACGTTTTGCTTCTTCCACCAAAATCTTGCTTAATTTTATACAATATCCAACGTTCGTAAAAAAATGTTTTTCAAGATCTATTTGTTGTAATCAGAGACCGGAAATTACTCGTCCATATAATCGAAAATCAAAATTGTGATTTATATTTTCTTTTAAAAAATAAATCATTAAAAAATACTGTTATAAAATGATTTTTGTTTACATGATTTGGTATGATCTTTATTAGTTTTTGTTGTTATACCCCACACCACCATAGTGGGGTGGGTATATTGGATTTGTGCTGATGTTTGTAACGCCCAGAAATAATGGTCCAACACCCATTGATTCTGAGTCGATTTACCGATGTCCGTCCGTCTGGCTGGCTGTCCATGAAAAGCTTGCGCGCAGAGTATAGGTCGCAATTTTGAAGATATTACGATAAAATTTGGTACGATATATTTTGCGGCCTAAGTATGGATGGCATTGCAACTGGTGGAAATCGATTCATTATTTCACGTGGACAAATGTCCTCCTGGCTTTACCGGTCATAAATGAGTGGTAAATAAAGCCAAATCACATATACAAATTTTGTACAGATCGGTCCATAATTAGTCCTTGATCACATATAAGGTCCACTTCCGAAAATCACTTTAAAGAAAATAATTCTCTAATATTCAACGCAAATATATTTCATATGTCTAAAAATAATACGGTATTATGATCGGTCCATAATTATTCGAAACTCCCATATAAGACCCTCCCTCCCCTTAATTCACTTTAAAGTCCATAAATATTTTAAAAGTATTTAGATCGAGATAAATTTTAACACATACATATAATACTTATATTCACTGACATCATGACACTAAATTTTTGGATGAGCGGTCCACAGTAGGTTATATATCCCATTTCTGAAAAACTGTTTTATACATATACCGGGTGTAGGGTATTGTATGGTCGGGGTTGACTTTATTTGTTTTTTTAATGCTTTGGTAAGAGACAAATCATTTCAATTGTGGTTGATCTTAATAAACGTTAACATTCTTTCTCTCTTATTTACGTACTCGTACTACATAATATTGCCGATTTTTTTTATACATTTTTAACAAATTGTAAATTGAATATGCTGAATATGAACTGAAGTAGCGCCGATATTGGGCAAGAAGTAAAATATATATACTCAAGTTTCATTGGTTGGTATTAAATGAACTTTTGCCATTTTTTTTTTGAAAGTTATAGCCTGACCTTTACGAAAATAAATTTAATTAAAAATCACTCATCTTGATTATTTCCGTTATTTTCTTTTCTGTTTCTCTCAACCACAAACCTAAAATGTTCTCTTTTATATCACTCTCGAGTGATATAAAACAAATAACTAAATTTAAATGGTAAATGGTGCCAATTAACCACTAAAATTAAAGTGTAGCCGTTATTTTCGGTCTCAGGTTGTAATAAATTTTTTGTTTGTTTTTGTAATAAGGAATGATATTTCTCTTAAAAATAATTAATTCTTCTTTTTAGTTGCATTAACTTGAAAATATATGACGTTATTTTTTAAGACAACACAAAATAAGCTGTGAGCCACTGTAGATTAAATAAGAATAACTGAAATAATAGAATAAGATTTTGAGGCATGCACTCAGACGAAACCATCAAAACAAATCTGCAACCAGCAGTGGTATGCTTCATATTTATATGTGTATGTATAAAATAATTTTTGCCTTTTCCACCATTTTACATATAATGAGTGAAAAAATATATTTATTTTGTTGTATGAAAAGGAAAAATAATGGATTCAATATAAAGAAATTCTTATGTACAGAACATACTACTCATTTAGGATGAGTAAAATGTCATATAAATAGATGTTGTCTGCTGACAAGTGTAATAATATTAAAAAAGATTTATATGGCTTAGATCAAAAATGTTAGATGATTTGAGAAAGCTGAAGATTTGAGACAAGTTGTAATAAAAATTTGTTAGACAAAATGTAATTTAGTTGGGATAGTAAATTTTTTTTTAATATACAAAACAATTTGCAGTTAAGTACCCTACATGTACGATAAACTGGCATTTTCTGAATTAGTGTGTTACATGTGAACTTTCGTATGAAGTTGAGTTTTTATTTGAAATGATTTGGAAACAAATATGTTTCATTTTTTAATTAGACCGTTGACTTGATATATCCCATAAAGAAATCCATAAACATTATGACAATACCGATTCATTTCACATGTCAATTCTGATCACCAGCTGATAATGTCGCATGCAATAATTGAATAATTATTTGCGTTACATGGAGCGTTGTCAACTTTGAAATTTCAAAACTCACCAAAATGGACACAAAAAACGCTTCATTAAAAAAAAACGCAACAAATTTATATTTTATTTTTATTTTTTGTTTAAAATGTTTATTGAATTAATTTTACATTTTCTTTATTTCACAAATTCTATATAAAACTTGTGTGTTTGTTTAAACAAACTAATAAAGATAAAATAAACATGTAATCACTAAAAATTTGACTAACAATATGCATTTTTGAACTCAAGTACTAATTGGTAAAAAAGGGCTAATTTCAGTATATATTTTTTTTAATTATTTTTGTTTTATGTTTTAAGTACATGCTTCCATTTGAATTCTTTTTCAATAAAATCTGTTAGGTCTCCGCTGGGAATCAATTCCTGGTTATTCGTCTACAATTCAGTAGACCAAACCATCAGGCTATACAAGAATTTTTATTTCAATTTTTAAAATGTTAATTTTATTTTCAAACAAAGATTTGCCTCCTATTCGCTTTTAGCAATAACCTTCATGTGACAAATTTGATGGTATGTATTTATTTATCATACATTCGTATTTAAAATACATTTGTATAGATTTGATGATAATGAATTGTTAAAAAAAACTGTAATTAAAAAGTTATAAATAGAAATATTTCATCACATTTTCAGAAAAATTAAAAACCCACCGAAATTAACCCTGCCTTTACACATGCAAGTACTTGCATGCAAGTGCTGTGTACGTATTATATACGAAAACTTATTCGAAAAACTTGACTAGCTCTGCAAGTGAAAAAAAATGTAAGTGTATTAGTAAAAAATGAGAGTGTATTGAGTTTTTCGAACTGTTACTTGCATGTGTAAACCCCGGGTAACAAAGAAGCACACCAACTAAGGAATTTTGCGCACAAAAAATTTTTAAAAACACCAAAAATGGTGCGAAACGCACCAAATTGACAACAGTGGTCACATGTTGCCTACAATATCAATATCAACTAATTTAGACAAAAAAAAAAAAACAGTGTTAACATTTCGCCTTTACCAGCTTAATTTTAAAAGAACGTGGTTTAACGATGTATAGAATTTCAAAAACCGAAATAATGACTATTTATGGATGCATTTGTTTTTCGACAATCACATGTAAGTTCTCTGAACTATAAATGCGACAATTTGTTCAATAAACAAAGCGATGTAAAATTGTTTTCATTGCTTAGGAATTTTCATTAATCTATTCATCGACCTGCATTACTTGGAAGTAGTCGTATAACGACTTGTTTATAATCTGTTATATGACTGCTTACTTTATAGTCATTTACTTGAGCAGATTCTGTTTAACGGCATCGGTGGGCCTTAACTATCAATATGTTATTTAAGTCATTACTTGTAACTAGTTTAAATAACATTAAACTAATATTTTAGTCTTAAGCTGTTCAAATAAAGAGTTGGACTATGTCAGTAGTGAAGTGCAATAATTTGGCATAGCCGTTAGGCTTCAGCTGGTGTGTCAATTGAAAATTGAAAGCTTGAGGACACAGATCTTCTGTTACTTCGCATTGTTGATAGATTTTTTTAACTGGACTTCAAGCACGTTAATGACATTAGAAGACCAGTACGTTTTGATCCGATGTCCATGACTATTCCAATTAGTCTCTGCACAGTTGAAAAGTTTACTAAACTGCCTATAATCTTTAAAGTTTATAATTAATAATTTAAATTTTGTTTTCATTTTAAGGATATGGCATTTCAAATGCATACCATTATTCATATACTCGTATCAAGGGTAAATATTGAAGTTTAAACTAATATATCAAAAAAAGCTGATGATTTTGGAATTTATAATAAATCTAAGAAATATTCTGAGTTCGAGTGAAGTTTCTATGTGGACGTATCAACCTTTTGTGATCCTGGTTCAATAATGATTTTTGAAAAAAAAACAAACTTAAAACTGCAATTTTATCCCAACACGCTTGAACTAAAATCTTAAGATACGGTCACATTTGGCAAATATTTACTCACAAAAACGTAAGTACTTGTTTTAGCACAAATTTGTTTGAATTTGTTTACTCTTACAAGAGTTTTGCAAGATCAAACAGCATCAAATAAATTAAAATTAAATATTTGTTGTGCTTTGGCCTAAATATGAAAAGATTTTTTAAAGAAATAAACGAGTTCAAATATATTTCATTTAGTGGTTACGTCTTTTTCGGCAAATATTTGCCGAGTGTGACCGTACCTTTAGTAATCTTCGAAGTCCAAATTATTCAGCAGCATTACGAAAATCAACGTTCTGGTAGAAATGTATTTTGTACACTACAAGCATCATATGATTTGCAGTATTGACATTTTAAATCAACTATCAGAAAAATCAAGTATTTAGGCTTCTGTATTCGTTATTGAATGGAACAAACAGTCAATTGTTTAAAGAACATTATGGTTGTAATGGAGAGTGTTACTGAAGACCTTGACCAATCTACTACATCTAGTGTATAGCAGTTTAGTATCTTGTGCGAAAGGATATTTATGCAAGGGCTCACAAAATTCAACTTGTTCAAGAATTGAAACAGTCATTGGGGTCTGCAACAGTTACATAAAGATCTGCTGTGTTCTCACCGAATTTTGAGTAGTGCAGGTTCACATTTCTCTTTAAATGTATACAAATTTCAGGATTTAGAGTAATGAACAAGCCATAGATATTCATGTATTACTGTTTTAGTGTTAAATCCCCAAAACACAATATTTAGTGTTTGGCTATGAGCTGATTCTTATTCCTCTAAATATAAGGACAGACAACCATCAATGATGAGAGCTACCATTTGAAATTGAAGTAGGTACATTAAGAGAAATAATGGTTTTCTTGAGAAGTCATTAGGTTGGGCAGCAAATTTCTTGTTACGGATCTGTTCAGAAATGATGTTGTTAGTATGATGTCATAGCTCTGTATTTGCTTTTCTTTGGGGTCATTTGTCAAAGACTTCATCAATAAGCCACGATTTAAGACATGAAAGCCCACATTACTTGCGTAACTGGTAAGATGTCGGTAGCAATGCTAGAAAGAGTTACTGAAAATTCAACCATCCTGCAGCATATGCATCGTTGTTGGGGCCAAAATTTTTATGAAATTTTAATTGAAAGGGAAAAGTCAGAGATTATCTTTTTGGGTCATAAAAAAGGTACTGCATTCCATTTTAAATGTTTTATTTTATTGCATCAATTCTTTAGCATAAAATAGACAAATAAATTAGAAAATAGGTGAAAAAATAGAGAAATATATTAATAAGCCACCCTACGATAATTGATTTGAACCCATAAGACATTAGTTGCATATAATCCGGACCTGATGTTAGTACACACACAGAGAAAAAATATAGCTGTACATGTTTACCACAACAATGTCAACAAGTTTTTCAACAATATTATGGTCACGGTAATTGTTTATATGATTGCGCTAACCATAATATGTACAATAATACTACAATTATATATACGATTGTAGTAACAATGTATATATTTGTTGCAAACATATTTATGATGACTCCATTTATCATAATTAATTGTTCTTTGATTATGATAGAGAACAACATAATATGGTATAATCTTTCATCATAAAACTGAACACCATAAACATCACATAATTGCTATAATTATATATATGATTGCTATATTCATGTGAATGGTAAACTTAACCATATTATGGTTGCAGACAACATATACATAATTACAGTGATCATATTATTTTAGTAACTTTTTTTAAAATGTTGAAGTATTTGTGTTAAACAGGCACAACTATATTTTATATTGAAAAAATTATGCTTTAGCGAAGCCAGCCCGGTACAAACAACACTTGATCCCTTTAGTAACGACATAATATTCCAAAAAAGTTAATTACATTTAAGACTTTCCTTTGTATGCGTGACCTCTGTTTAAAAATAAAAATATTGTTCAGTAATCTTATTTTTAATAAGACATATGCATGATGCAGAAAGTTTGCTCATAACACTATGCTGTCCAAATCTTTTGTGCATGCTCGATATTGTGCAAGTCTTTGGGAAAAATCTTACACGAGTTGGATTTTTCATGTGCACAGTGTATAATTGGTGTATAATTTTTAGTATTCAGTATTTTGGTGTTAACATAAATAAAATTAATTATGAATAAAAAGTAAGGAAATTGTGTAAACATTTTCTTCTGCGGTTTCCAATAGGTTTGAAACTAAAGCAAATAACGTACAAAGTATGTGATGGATGTAACGAATACTTGTACAAACTGAAACTAAAATCAACATTATATATATACCTACTGTATATTGAAAACAAACTTATATAAATATTCAAAATGCAACATGCAAAACAAAATATATTTAACACAAAATTCCATCAGAACTTTACCACTCTTGAGAACCCATATGATTTAATCTATAACAAACATTTTAAATTCTTCAAAACTTGTTTGAGTAACAGAAAAAAATGCATTAATTAACACCAGCAACACCGCCATCGACCGACTAACAGACGGAGGGACAGACAGCAAAATCACCAACAAACGAACAAACAATGTGACAAAACGCCCACATTACACCATGATCTTGATGGCGATATACATGCGTATGATTCAGATGCTGATGTTGATACTCTTGTCTGTTCTGGTGTTTGTAATGGCAAGGAACGTGTACAAAAGTATCTAGAAACTCAGTGCTGAGTGACGCAAACAAATTGGTTAGAAACAAAACAAAAAAAAAAACACCACATCAGCCATACTATCCACCTATATATAGTATTCCATTAACGAAGGTGTACGACTATTTATTAAATTTTGGGGGGAAAGTTGATTTAAGCTGGAAAAACTTCAACGTTATGTGCGACTGGGAGTGGTGGTAAAGATAAAAAGCTGGTTGTTGAATAGTTAGCATCAAAACAAAACAACACCAATGAAATAGTTTTAAAAACACAAAGAAAAGAAGCAGGAAAATTAAGTAAAAGGAAAGGGATAACAGCAACCACTAACTACAATGTACATATGTATATGTAAACAAAGGATACTAACAAACACATACTCTCTCATATATAAAAATTTAAAATGGTTGGGTGTTTTTTCTTTTTTTTTTTTGGCTAGATGGTTGAATAAAAACGTATACATAAAGGAATGCATGAATGAATGAGTGAGTGAGTGAGTAAATGAATGAATGGTTGATGATGGTTTGTTGATAATGCCGGACTACATGGTGATGTTGCAAGTGATGTAGTTGTTTTATTATTTCTCTTCCTATCTCTACTTTTTTTTTTTGCTTTTAATCTGGAGTATGTTGCTGTTGTGATATGTTGGCATATGGTTATAGCCCAAAGGTATTATTACACCATTACGTACTCAGAATAAAGTATGTATACACAAATATGATAAGTGCATGTGATGTTGTGTATTGGTGTGTAGAATTTTTAAGATTGGCTTGTGTAACTGTATGAGTGTGTGTGTGTGTGTTTAAATGAATGTTGAATGTGTAAGTATGCTGAAGTAAAAATGTTTGTTGTATGATGACTTGAGGGCTTCATTAGCTCGTTTTTGTTGCTGATGATGTTATTTCGCTGTTAATTACACACCAACATAAACAACAACAATAACAGCAATAACAATAACAACAATGAAATCAAGAAAACAACAACAAGTTACACATTGCTCTCAGCATTAAAAATAGCATCAATCTAAAATGATGTTTTAAATTAATCAGTTTTGAACGATTGGCAATATTCAATAAATCCGACTGCCAGATCGAAGTGTCTCCATTAAAAAAATAAGGTTAAAAAAAGATCTGCACATGTTTGCAAATCATACTCGAATATTAATATCTCTGATCAATAGTTTTTTTTTCAATTGTTTATTTATTGAATCTTCATTAAAAAATTAACTAACAATTAAAAAAAAATTTAATTATTAGTCCAGCCAATGCCGGATGAAAATTATGTGACCATTATATATTTTATTTATTCATTTGGCATTCTTCCTTCTTGTCTTCGGCTCAGATCCGCTGTATCTCTTCTTCTTAGTCGAATATAGCCAATATTATTTAATAAATTGCGGGCTAATGGGTTTGGGTGTACCTCAAGCTTTTTTAAGCTTTCTTTTCTGCATTTTTGTTTGGATCTCAGTTTTTACCAAAGGCACGTTTAGGTCTTCATGGATAATCAAATTTTTTATATACCAGGGGGCAATTGTGACCATTCGTAGCAATTTGTTTTGGCGTCTTTTGAATTCTGTCTACATTTGAAGCTGAGGCTGTTCCCCATATCTGTATTGCATAACACTATAGAGGTTTTATGATTCAGTTGTAAATCAAGAGTTGGCAATCTAAACCTTGCTTAAAATTTCTGCCAATGAGCCAATCAATTGGGATCAATTTCAATTTCATTTGAAAAATTAAAAGGGTTCAAGGTTTTATGCTGCCTCTAAGCTCCACAAATTACTACCGGACACTCAGCTAATTCAGTCTCCTTTTCATTTTGTTGTCATGCTTTGTAGACTGCTGGATATCTCACACGAACATGGAGGGACTGACTGTGACAAATACTTTCGGCAGATCTAGTTCCACAAGGATAGTTCATTTACAAGTCGTCTGCTAGTTAAAGCCTTGCAAGATCACACTATGCTGATAATACAGTGATGATGTTCATCTTATGGAATCTAGAATATCCTGGACAGGCCTGAAGACACTGCTAGATCAAGGTTAGTCTATTTACAAGAATTTTACTGGTTTAATCAAGGAGAGAGATCCGAGAGATGCAGTATTTATGATGTGCAACTAATAGAATTAAGAGTTGACATGTTGTTAGGGAGAAGAAGAGCTTCAGGCTTCTTTTCTACAGGTGACAAAAAGAATGACGCTCCGTACGATTGTCGTGCTTCAGTAATAAGAAAACTCTATACATTTTTATACCCTACACCACCATAGTGGGGAGGGTATATTGGATTTGTGCTGATGTTTGTAGCGCCCAGAAATATTGGTCCAACACCCACCTTAAAGTATACCGATCGACTCAAAATCGCTTTCTGAGTTGATTTAATGATGTCCGTCTGTCCGTCCGTCCATCTGGCTGGCTGTCCATGTGAAGCTTGTGCGCAGAGTACAGGTCGCAATTTTGAAGATATTTTGATAAAATTTGGTACGTAATATTTTTTCGGCCCAAGGACAGATGGGATTGAAACTGGTGGCAATCGCTCCATTATTTCACCTGGCGCCAATACAAATGTGTTCCCGAAATTGGGGTTTACCAATCATAAATCTTTCAATTATGCAAGTATCCAAACAAATTTCATCACAAATGAGTGGTAAATAAAGCCAAATCACATATACAAATTTTGTGCAGATCGGTCCATAATTAGTCGTAGCTCCCATATAAGGCCCACTTCCGAAAATCACTTTAAAGAGCATAACTCTCTCAAAAATGTTGGTATGCAAATAATATTCAACCCAAATATATTTCATATGTATGTAAATAATACGGTACAATTTTATTATGATCCATAACTAGTCCCATATAAGGCCCACTTTCGAAATTCACTTTAACACAAATAGGTTTCTTATATACAGAAATAATGACACCTAATTTTATAATGGTCGGTCCATAATTAGTCGCAACTCCCATATAAGACCCTCTCCGTAATTCACTTTAAGCAACATAAATCTTTTAAAAGTATTTACATCGAGATAAAGTTCAACACATATAATATTTATATACACAGACATCATGACACTAAATTTTTGGATGATCGGTCCACAATAGGTTATATATCCCATATAATGCCCATTTCTGAAAAACTGTTTCATACATATACTGGGTGTAGGCTAATTTATGGTCGGGCTTGACTACTACTCTCCGCTTTCAAAAGCATTACAACATATACATACCTAGATAGTCAGTTTGTTTCTATCGCCTTAAAAAGCTTGGCTGGGATAATGGTTTTTGCAACTTCTGTTGCGTATAAAGTACTATCGGTTCCGTGACTGGAATATCATGTTGTTTGCAAACAGTACTTCTTTTCGTATTGCTGCAATGTTACTATTACTTTTTTGACTCGGTTATTGTAGTAATTAAGTATTTTATGAATAAAACTAATTAATCGTACCTTATAAAAATTAAAAAATAAAAATAATCTTTCTTTACGCTAGTCCCAATTTTTGCAGATATTAAGATCCATTAGGGCGATCGCTAGACGTACTTAGAGAGACATCATCTTCGCCTGAGGAAGGTCTGATGTCCTTTACACAGATTGAATTTCGCCAATATTTGGTAACAGAAATAGAGCTGCAATGATATAGGTACAATTGTGTGCAATGTTCTCCGTAGAATTTTTAAATAAATTCCATCGATCCAATAGGTTTAAAATGGTTAAACCAAAACCCAACCATATGTACCTATACAATTCATCTCATATTTTCATCAATAGCCCACAATGGGTTACAAAATACTGACACCTACACTCACACATAAAAATCTCCACCCATCGTCATTATAATCACAACTCACAAGCAAAGTTTGTCATCAACAGAATACAGGTTACCAGCAAACAACAACAAATAAAATAAAACCTGTCGACACAAAGTTACCTCAAGTCCAACAATTTTTGGGACTTTTTTGTTTTGGATGAAAAGTGTTTTTAAATGACCTCCTCATTTACTTTTTTATATTAAAGGCAGCCTGGGCAGCTACAAAGCCGACTGTAATGATGAGGATGTTGATTATGTACATAGATGACAATAAAACCGACAATAAAAAGTTTCAAAATTATCAATTGTGAAACACCAAGAGCATGTGATGTGATTCTGATAATAATGATGACGAGTTGTGGTCAAAAGGCTTTGTTATTACTGGGCGAACAAAGTCGCAAGTATGAAAAAATCTTCAGTGCCATAAAACTGCCAAATACACGGACGAATATTAATAGAACATACAAAGCAACAGTAGCATATTTCATGAGTAACAATTGTTGGATGTTGCGTAACTAAATGCTGTCGGTTGGTCTACATGAAAATGCAATTAACGAGTTTGTTGTTCTTTAAATGGGCGTTAAGGGACAAGGGTGGTCAGAAATAATCAACATTTTCTGTGGCAAGTGAAAAATCAACCTTTTTGAGTTTTCTGAGTTTTAAAGACTCTTCAGAAATTACAATCACCAGCCATTGCTACTGCTATTAAATCTTCTTTCCAGCTTAGGATTTCTAACGACAGTATTAATGATAATAAAATGACAGCAGCAGCATGACCAATACCTCAAACAACAACAAAAATAAAGTACAAAAATAAAGTACGTACATGTACATCTCAGTTTCTGGTAAATACTCGTACTGTTATTTTTTGTCGGGCGTAGATGGTGGTATGAAGGTGACAAATTACTTGTTTGATTAGTGTCTGCCTGTGTCTGAGACTGAGACTCTGTCAGTCTATCTGATTGAAATGTCAGGGTACTTTTCTCTTACTCAATACTCGCCAGACAGACACATTGCATTGACACAAACAATGTGTGGAAGGCCAGTGTGTGTGTGTGTGCGAGTGATAATGTGTGTTTTATGATTGTAAGAGGTTTTCCCTATATAATTTAGATTTTAAATGAAAGTTCTAATGAAATTTAGTTGGGTGAAAAAAGGATATTCCTGCAAGCACCGGAAGTTAATTTGCAATTTTAAATTGCTAGAAAATTAAGGGTATCATTTAAGGATAGGATTTCTTTTTGTTTTTGTTGATTTTGCTATAAATAAATTGACTTTTAATTGAAAAATTTTAAAACAGTTTAATGGAATTTTTGGACTAATTATTATGTATCTATAATAGTAATACATGGTCAATCATGTGTTATGTAAAAAAGAAAGAGGAAAGTGCTGAGTTGTACAAACTGGGAAGATTGAGAGAAGAGGGAAGTATTGCGTTTAAAATTAATTTTCTGGCAAATATTCTGTTAATAAAGTTACTAAAATAAAGTTAAACACCTTTTCCCAAGCATTTTAAAAATCCAAATTTCAATTGTTTAAACATTATGTTAGACACATCGTTTCAATGTGGAGCATACGGCCACTACAAATGTCTTCCATACAGATCTATTATATATCTTTTGTTGCAAGTCCAGTTCCTTATCCAGTTGGCTTCTCAATGGCTGTTCATGTTAGATCATCTGCGGGTTTACATAGTATGTAACCCGCCAATTGCACTTGCGTTTTAGTAATTCGATTCGCAATGTTGTTTGGTTTGTGGTCTTATGGCCAGGTCGGTTTTAGTTACAATATTTGTTCATTATCTTTTTCACACATCTGTTGATAAAAACCTGCAACATATTCATGCTACGGACGACAGTATTCAACGTTTTCCATCAGTACAAAAGTGTTGATTTAACGTTAGAGTTGAATATTTTAACTTTTTTCTTTCCACAATGGGCCAAATAAGCGCCTGACACACTTTTTTATTAATTATGCTTCCGAGATAACAGAAACTGTCAATATCTTTGAGCAATACAGTTTCAAGTACATTAACAAATTTAATTCTCCTTGTGTGAAAAATCACACAAAATTAATCTGTGAGTACATTTACAAAAAATTTAACTTAGAAAATTAAAATTTTTTCAAAAGTATCTTTTGATAATGAAATTTTAAAAATCGCGTTTCTCACCAATTTGTGTGGTTTTCCACACACATATAATTTCTATAAAATTTCCACTCCAAATTTAACCTTTATCACACCATTGTGTGAAAATCATACAAAATTTTGTTCAGTTTGCTGCTTGAAACTAAGCATTAGTTTTTCAAAAATAATAAAATATTTTAAAAGTCACGTTACTTATCCTGGTGTGTGATTTTCCACATATATTGAATTTCGATCATCAAATGTGATGTTTCTGTTGCATGATTGAAATGTTTCTACAAAATGTATTGAAAATAAACAAATTTCATGCAACATATAAATAAATAAAAAAATAAATAAATTTAAAATCTTTTTAATGTTAAATAATTTGTGGTGCAAGATATGTGAATGCATCGTGTGTGTGGAAAACAGCACACAACCAATTTCAGTTTTTTTAAAGGCTGAAATAAAGGTTAAGGTAAATAAACTTTCATAATAGCTGATTAACATTTATCATGGTCTATGAATGGTATTCGAATATAATTTGAGGGAAACCTGTGACGATTCTTAAGGATGTTTTCAACAAACTTAACAATTCCTCTACTGTTTATCTTTTTACGACATTGGTGTAGAGTTAGCGGTTTAGGTAGGTAAAGGTTAAAAGGCACAACTCTTGGAATATACTTGTTTTTAACTCTAAGGAATTTTTAGCACTTAATATCCATCATGATATCCTGGAAGGGTGTGTTACGTGCAGGGCTGCCAGATGAATTTCGAAAATAATCGTCAACACCCCATTAAAAAGAAAAAAATCGTCATTTCGAATTTTGAAAATCGTCAAAAAAAATCGGAAAAATTAAAAGTCACTATTTCTAATAGTATTTTGAAATCTTTATTTAAACGAAAACATAAAAATTCAAGTTTATATACTCGTAGTCTCTTGTAAAATACATATCAAAATACATAAATTTTAACTTTTTAAATAAAAAATCACAAAAAATATAATGTTAAACACAACTTGTGTAATATATTTATAATATCTTAGTCCGCTTTCACTCTCTCCAATTCTGACTGGTCAAGGCAAGTATTTTTGAATGAGAAGGGAAAAGAGAACAAAAGGGGTACGAACTTGGCGGTACTAGTCAACTTTCTTATTTCCTTTTTGGGGTTTTTCATGCATGTTGATTTGCATTAAAAAGTGCGAAAATTGAATTGATGTGTGTAAATTAAATGGCAAGTTCAAAACAGAATTGAACAAAAACTGGTCAACTAAAACCAAAGAGTGTGAAACAAGACATACAGTATTTTATAAATAAATATCTGAATTTAGCATATTTTATTAATTTTCAAAGAATACCGTATTTTTGTAATTTAAATTTACTTGGCTGAATATTATTTCGACGTTGTGTTAAAATAGAAGAAGTTTTTGTAGAATTTCCCCGTTGAAAATCAAAAATTGTTTTCTCTAAAAATTTTAGTTTATGGAATTCAGCATTTAAAATTGCTTTTTATGTTTACAGATAAATACGTAATTTCTACTATAGTGAATCAAACTTAACAATTGTCAATAATTAAGAAATCACTACTATTAGTTAGATTTATTTTTGAAATATGTTATGTTCTTTTTAATATTTATGATATTAAATGGGAAAAATAGTTGTTGTCTTAAAAAAAGAGAGAATTTGGTAACAAAAACATTAATAAAACAAACAAATGATAGAAAATTTTAAAAATTCAGAAAATCGTTGTTTAATGAAAAAATCGTCAAATCGTTACTTTGCTATTTTTAAAACAAAAAATCGTCAAATCTAGCAGCTATGGTTATGACTGATAGTGACGATTGCCTTAACAAGGCCTCCGCTGGTTCTGGCTCTGTGGGTTCCGTTTGACTGTGGCTGAAATGCTGTGATGTTGAACTCTTACTAGTAAACCTCTCAGCTGTGGCAGGCTAAAAGCTTTCAGTCTTTAACTATTAGCTTAATGTTTTGTAGCAGTCTAATGTATTTTTCATACTTTGTTTATGTTTTAAATAAATTTTCTTTATTCAAATCAATAAAAATTGACACCAGACATTAACAATTCCCCAAAACAAATTTTGTGTGTTTGTATGTTTTATTTTTATAGACATTATAAACCATAATACACTTAATCATCAGTAGCGAGTTTTAATGGCTTTTTGTAGACTTGCTCTCGCAAATATATTATGGATATTATCCATGAAATTCTTAAAGACTCGAAACCAACTTTTATTTCGAATTCAAAATGTATTTTTCATTTTACTTACCTACTGGCTTTATTTTAACGTGATTTTTATTGCAGTTCTACGCCATTCGAAGTGTGAACAGAAACATGAAATAGAAATAAAAACAACACTAGTGTAATGCCAAGCCAATGCATTTCCAAGCAGTTCATTCATCTACTTTTTGTCTATCTTATTCGTACCACCAAAATAAAATAAAAGAGTCAAGGCCACCATTTAAACGTAGAAAAATAACAAATAACCTTAAAATACCTAAAGATTTACGTGATTTTATGGCATTAAAAGGAAAAAAAAAATCTAAACAAAGAAACCTAAAAAACACTGAAAGCGCCAAAAATGATGAAGGTATCGTAGAAAAACATGATGATGTTTAAATGTACACATATGTTAGCTAAACATAAAAGCAATCTAAAAAAAGGAATCTAGTAAAAAAGAAAGCACATAAAATGTGGGCAGTTGTCATTTTATGGTGCCAAAAAAAAAAAATAAAAAAAAAACTGTTTTTTAAACACACACACACACATACGCTCGTTAACATTGTTGTGGATCTTTCAACATTTTAGTCACGAAAAATCCATCAACATATAAAAGATAATGTTCATCACTTACTTAAAGGACTTAGAGGTATCTCTTCTCTCTCAGTCAGAGGGAGTCAAAGTGTCAGTGGTTTAGGAAATAAAATAGATTTAGTAAAGCCACAAATTAAACTGTACAAATATATGTTTTGAATTGTAAAGCATAGAAAAGGCGAAAATTTATTTTTAATACTTGCAGTAAAATTTAAGTAAAGTTTAAAGGACCAATTTTTTAAGATTTAATGTTTAAAGATAAAAGGTCAAGGAGCCAATTTCCGTTTATTGTATTATGTTAAAGATAAACATATAACGGCGCCTCTAAAATTCTTTATGTACAAATACGTTAAGTTGAAGCTAAAGGGTATTCTTAAATTTACTCCAAATTTTACTTAAGTAAAAACTCTGACACAAAAACCGTGGGGACAGTCACGAGTAGATTATCGAATCATTACATAATCGGAAAACTGCAGACACATTTTATGCCTCTTATTAGACGGCACAAATCTTCTGCAAAGTTTTGGACTTAGTTTAGCTTCCTGTCCGTATTCAAAAGTTGTAATGAGTTCCTGCAAATTACGATGCCCTGAGATTAAGGAAATTTTAGCAATTTGAAGGAAACAGGGAATAGAACTAAATTTCTTAAAAATTCTTTAGCGATTCAACAAAACAAAAACAAGGCCAAGGCAACGATTTGCAATTCTTTTAATCCACTTCCTTTTTATGTTCTGCATTAAAATTTCAGCAGATGGCGGTAAACGCATTAACATTCGCCACAAAATAATGCAGGCAAAAGCTGCATTTGCAAACTTTGACCAATCCACTCAAACTCCAATCAAATAAGTACAGAACAAAACTGCATTTCTTTAAAAGAAATGTCAAAGTCTTATCTTTACTACTATTTAGATGCGAAATCAATCCTTTTTCCACCGAAAATGAGAGCAAGTTCCAAGATTTAATCAGTTGATGGCTGCGTTTTATTTCAAGTGTCGGATTTTGCCGAACCTAAAGCGTAAAGTTGTTGAGTTACGCCCAAGGAGGAGGAAATAACTTGGACTTGTTCTACTCAAACCTGTGAATTACATATGCAGAGAAGACCTTGAGTTTAATATCCAAGTAAATAGAAGACGCCTTAGACCACGAGGTAGCTGTGGACAAAGCCGAGAGCATGACCTAGAATTACAAACAGAAAATTGATTATGAAATGGAGTTGAAACCTTTTTACCTTAAAAAAACGGTGTTTTATTTCCTTTAAATAAATAGGATTCCTTTTTTCTACAAATGCATATAGTGTTACGTTTTTACCTTTTAAAACGCTGTTTTATTTTCTTTAACTAAACCGGATTCCTTTTAAATGCAAAATAAAAGCATCAAGTAGTTTAGAGAAAATAAAACGAGTCTTCATTTATTCAAATGCACAAAATAATTTAAGTAAACGCTTTCCTCCTTATTCAAAAACGATTATTAAATTTAACAAGATTTTCATATAAAAGTTTGCTTAATAATCGTTTGTTAAATTTAATAATCGTTTTTGACTAAGGGGGTTTGTCTTTTAATACGCTTTTACAATTTACTTTAACACACACTTGAATTGCGGTAAAAGAACGCTGGTATTACAATTTAATGTTTACGTAAAGATGAATCACAATAAACTTACTGCTTGAGTGGCCCGATAAGTCTATTTATACACTAAAATCATTTCTAGTAGTCTCTGGATGGTTTGGAGCTAAGATACTAGGAAGTTCTTGTGAAGAATGTTTAACCAAAGCCGTTAAAACATAATGTTGTCATACTCCACAATTTTATTAATAACAGCGTGTTATCAACAATGTTTGTAAATAGAAACTTCTACTAAATGTTGATAATCATGCCGTATATTGATACCAGCCATTAAATTTAAATTGTCATTTCGTAACAATAGATTATTGGAATAACTTTCTGTTGACACAATATGGCGTGTATAATAATCAAAACAAAAGCACAGATTTTTATAAAAAATATTATTTTGTTTTTCTAGCCAAGTATTCTATGCCATGCATGCAGAGAAAAAACATGGTTGTGAGCAACATATTATGATTGCTTTATGATTGTAGTCAAAACATATTATGATGAATATAAGCATCATAAAATATCATATTATGATCAATTATCATCATAATATTTTCTTATTAATCACAATTTGATATAACAACATCATATTGTAATCCAATATAATCATACAATCGTCCCAAATGATCATATTAGGACCCAAAGTTAAAGTAATCGTACAACGATCTAAAGTAATCATATTATGAAATATTATTATGATATACAGCAATCATATTATCATCCAAAGTGATCATATTATGATCGTACTTTATCATAATATGTTAAATTAATATCATTTTATTTTTAATATTTATCATATTATGATTCTATAAGTCTCATTATATGAATGCAAAGTTACGCTGTGGTACCAGTTGAAAAATGATTTCTAATGAATTTATTTAGTGAAATGTCTATTAAATGTTTTTGTATTTATATATTAAATTCTGTAATTTTATTTAATTATTGAAACATTTAAATTCAAATAAATAATCCGATATCACACAGAAAAACTACCAAACTGGCGCAAAAGCATTCTACAAATGGTTAGAACAAAATATTATTAAAATTAAACTTATTTTGTTTGCATTTTAAACAAAATATGAGTGCAAATATAAAAACTTACCATTTAATGGTTATTTGTAAGTTTAAATAAATGTAAGCATCAGTGAACCATATTCAATTTTGTAATTGCGATAAACATACAATTATTTGTGTAAAACAACAATATATTGTTACCAAAAACACAATGTTGTTGTCGTAACCATGTCCAAACATAGTTTTCCTCTGTGTGTGGCTTTATTTATGAGGCCTCTTTAAGATGTACAGAAAAATTTTCATTTTGCGTAGAGTTTTTCTACAGGAATTTAATATTAATTTTGAGATTTGTCTATACATCAAAACACACCCTATATAAAATTATAACTTTTGTAAAATATGTCTTTTATAGCATTCAAGTAAATTTTTTAAGTTCACAGTTGAGCAAGTAATTGCATTTTATTGAAATTAAAAATGATTATTAATTCTTGCCACCAACAGACTTTTTTCTCTTACTCTCAAACCAAAAATAAATAAGATAAATAAAACACACCCACAAAAAAGAAATTGAATTAAATAAAGATATTTCTATAGTTGCTCATCAGGAACGCACAACTTTGTGTCTCTGCTGTTGCTGCCTTTTATTATTTTAAGCAGGTGAAAGAAACTCATTCACATGCATTATGATTTTATAATTGTATACATACATACATACATACATACATACATACATACATACATACATACATACATACATACATACATACATACATACATACATACATACATATACACATCTGTGTATAAGGATATGTGCATATAAATACATACATATAAAAATATGCACATGTACATACTTGCATACATAAATTCATAAATGCAAAAATACAAGTTGTGCACTTGAAATTTGCAACAAAAGCCATTTTCTTCCTGATTCTTGTCTTACACTCCTTGGCTTTTCAGTTTTTACTACCCACAATGGACATTTTATTTTTGTAAAAGCAAAAAAAAAAAAAATTAAAAATAAATAAAAACTGCAGCAGCAACATAATAATAATGAATAAAAACACTACCTACAAAAATTCAACGTAAAAATGAATAAAAAATCTTACATGTTGCACAAATTAAACATACTGTTATGCCACATAGTATGTAGGACCACAATCTCTGCATGAAAGAACACTACACAATAAATAAAAAAAAGAATACAGAAATTTTTGTCGAAATTATAATCAAGATGAGGTAAAAAAATAATTTATACTTATAGGGAGGCAGGAGTAAAAAGTGCCCGTATTTTTAATAGTTGAGCCATAAATGTTATATAAATCATATATAAATTATTGATTTCAAAAGAATTGTAAGTATTTAAACTTATTTGCCAGACAGCGTATGTCTTTAATATTTCTCTGAAATACTATTGCAGTTTCAGCTGCATAACAATAAAGTAGTAGGATATGGTTAACAGAGCACTTCCTCTTTACCTATATATACTTGCATACACACTCAGCCATACGTAGACACAAATATTCTAGATGTTTCTTTTTCATCATATTTTGCATTTTTCGGTTACTGTTTCTTTATTGTGGCGATGTTGTGCAAAATCATGAATATGTTTTTATACAGTAGACGAGGGTTGATAGTTTGTTATTTTAAAATTTTTTAATATTTTTTTATATACAGTGGGGAGCTCAAATTAATACATATTAGTACTCTGTGTCCTCTTTTTTTTTTGGCTAAATATAAAACTATTACGTGTGCTGCAGTTTTACTTTCCCAACGGGGTATGCCTAGTCTGTTCAGGTTCTTTAGAGGTCTGCTTGCTCTGGAATATTACCACAGAAATCAATCTTTAACTAAATTACCTTATTCTTTATTTTGGCCTGTTAACAATAACTATGACGTGGTTACAAGTAACTAAGGACTACAATCCGACAAGATAAACGCTTCGGCTCTCGATCGACTAACGACTTATTAGGTGATCAGCAATAGCTATAAAGGCGGATTCATCCATTTCTTCCTAACAGAAATTTTTTTCAGAGAACAATTTTTTTACTGAGAGTTTTTTGCAGCACGATTCACTCATTTCGAACGATTTTTCTGAAAAATCAAAGCTGCCATATGTAAACAAAATCTATTAGTTTTACAAGTGCGGCCATTTACTTATTTTGCTTATGGTTTTAAGTGTAAATTATTAAGTGTATTAAATTATTTTTAAGTATTGTTTATACAAAATCACAGATATAAATTTAAAATTAATGAAAAAAGAAAGTTGCTTTGCTGATGGCCATGGAAATACATAAGGCATTGTTATTTGTATGAAAAAATGCAACCTATTGGCAACTCAATTCATTTTTGTCGAGAAAAAATATAAAATTAAACCAATTCATTTCGTAAAAAATAGTTTCTCTCTCTCTCATATCAAAAAAATTGTTCGAACAAAATTTTGGTAAAAACGAATGGGTGAATCCACCTTAAGTGTAATTCGTTGAAATAAATTCTTCAGCTCTCGTCAGCTAAAGTATTAAACAGATTCACCACATCAGGCTACACGACTACACGACATCAAATGCAGCTAGCTATAAACGCCGCCCTGTAGTCAGCTAAGAAAAAACAGCCACATAGTAAGCAGCTGATCCCGAAATCTGACATTTTAATAAACAATAAATTTGTTCTTCGAACTTTTTAAATAACATAATCACGTCTATCGCGAATAAAAATTCCACATTCAATTTGTTTCCTTTTCACAATTTTCCTATTAAAATCCAATGTTAAAAAAATAAAAGGGAACAAATTTCATGTGGAATTTTTATTCACAATAGGGGTGAAGGGCTGAAAAGAATTTTGTTGATTTTATTGAAGCTATTACTAAAGTAAATGAAAACTTTGAAAATAGAAAATCTTAAAGAATAAAACACCTATAAACTTTAATCAAATAAAACACGTAACACTTTAGGCTTTTATCTTTTCAAAGTAGCGTTTTATATATATATAGTATATGAAACATGAAAAATATATGTATATGATTCCAGACGTGCTAATAAACTCCACTCATTTTATTTAGCTATATAAAATATTTATAACATTATTAATACATTTAACAACTCTTGATGCATAAATGATCATAACATTTTAATTTTGTATTTTACTTTTTATTTTACAAAAATATATTTTCTAAGCATTAATTTGCTTTACACATTTTGTTATATGGTCAACACTGTCTTTGTTTTGTCGCCAACAAAAATCGAAATTGGTTTAATTTGACAGCGACGAAAAAATCATCATGGACAACAACCTGCAGTCGTGTTGCCTGCTGTCGTCAAAATAATCACTTTCATAAAAACGTGTGTATTTTATTTTTATAGTTGGTAGCCTGCTGTAGCGAATGTATTTAATTCTTAAATAAGACGTGACTGAAACTACATTTCGATGAGATAAATACTTCGGCTCTCGGTCGGCTAACTACTGGTTTCGGCTACGGTATTAGTAAGAAGAAAGAACTTAGGCCTTTTCTGGTTATGCTTTGTTCCTCGGGAGCAAAGCACACATAACTAGATCGGCCCTTCGATCAGGGCCCGATAAAAAAGAAAAAAAATCGTCATTTCGAATTTTAAAAATCGTAAAAAATTGGAAAAATAAAAAGTCACTCAGGGGTGTCATAGAAACCAATATTGTCGGAATTGGTTTTAAAACCGACAAGAAAAAATGCTTTGGTGTCATAGGGCACTGCTACACGTTCAATAAATATCGAGATATTTCTAGTATCATGAATCAAGGCAAGTATTTTTGAATGAATAGGGAAAAGAGAACAAAAGTGCTACAAACTTGGCGGTACTAGTCAATTTTCTTAGTTCCTTTTGGTTTTTTTCCTGCATGTTGATTTGCATTAAAAAGTACGAAAATTGAATTGACGTGTGTAAATTAAATGGCAAGTTCAAAAGAGAATTGAACAAAAACTGGTCAAATTTAATTAATTTCAACAAGTTTTTAAACAGTTGTAATATTTACATAAGTCACACTCTTTTTGATTAAAATCTGCGGGCTTATTCTGTATTGCGATGCGAAAGTCATAGCGATGCGCAAATGAATTGCGATCCGAAAGGTATTTGGTATTCTGTAAGACTTTCGCATTCGCAATCGAAATTCATTTCAGTATGCGGCAACACTGTTCCAAAGTAAAGAAATAAATTTATTTGGTTTGTGATAAGTTTTTTACAGCCCATACACGTTTCAATTCAATCGTCAATTGAGTCTTTCAATTGAATTAATTCGTGGCCACACACTTTTTAAACTGAATTGAAAGATTTGCATTCAAGTGTCAAATTTATATTTTTTACAACTACGAATTTAAAAATTAAAAACTTTAAGGGCTGAAAAAAGAAAAATAATTGCATTAATGGTTATTGCAGAATGTCTTATGGCTAAATTCACAGTCTTTAGTTAGATAATAGCAAAAGCTTAACTAATGATTCTTTATTCGCAATGCTTAGTTTGCCATTAGTTAAACCCCCGAACGTCGTTGGTTAACTATTAGTCAAATAACAGCTGTTGCTATGAAAATAAAGTTTACAATTGTTTCCGGCGACAAATTGTAAATATGTCTTACGAATTTGAATAACGGCTAAATTCACCGTGTTAACAGTAATAGTTAAACAATAGTTAGTATTTTAGTTTACCAATGGTTAACTAATGACCGAGAATTCGGCCCTTAATGATGAAGAAATAGAAAATCGACAAAGAATTTGGTCAAAAGAATAGTTGAAGACAACAAAAAAAATGAAAATTTAATAAGGGAACTAAAAACAAGAAAGCCGGACGACTTTAAAAATTTCACAAGGCTAAATGAAGATGCTTTTCACCAACTTCTAGAAAAATCAATGTAATTTTTTTTGTTTTCGACGACAAATTGTAAATATGTCTTACGAATTTAAATAACGGCTAAATTAACCGTGTTAATAGTAATAGTTAAACAATAGTTAGTATTTTAGTTTACCAATGGTTAACTAATGACCGAGAATTCGGCCTTAATAATTTGCAAAAAGTGTTTACCACTTGCAATTAATTAATTTTTTTAATTTTTTATTTAAAATTCACTAAAATCAAAAAAGATTTAAAAAAACAACTTTTGCTTTGCAAAAGAAAACTACAAACCTAAATTTTGACAGCTAATCAAGAGACTCGAACACACACAGTACAATCGAATTGAAAGACTTTTTAGGCAACTTGAAAAATTAAAAATTTTTTGATTTTTCTTCAACCAACTCGTCAACAGCCAAACTAATCAAATGACAAAGCCATACACGCTTTGATTTGCACAACAACCGACTCAGTTGCCAATTTAATTTATTAATTAATTGCTTTACAAGTTAAAAAATTGCTGGGTTTAACTATTAAAAATATACTCGTATACTTTAATTTACAAAAACAAAACAAAACAAAAAAAAAAAAAAAACAAGAAAAATTGTGTTATTCGCAAAAATGGATTCTGTTGCAGTATAGCTTTATAAAAAAATTTAGGTTGAATATTTAAAATTTTATCTACATGATAGTTTGGGTATAAGAGTTTGCAAAATACACAGATAGAAGTATTATTTCCTCATTATTACATTGATTCTGTGCAGTGGTTCGAGGTACCTTATATACATTCCTCCCAGCCTTGGGATTAAAATTCCGATTCTTCTAACCAGATTACATATTTCCAATCATCTACTGTCTAATTTCTGTGCTCTTGCAAACTGAAATCATGCCTTAAAATTTTTTTTTTTAGCGACAATGCAAGTATTCATTTGTTTACGAGGCGCTCGTCTTGCTATAAATCGACCAACAGATTTGCCTATTGCTATAGAAGCATTCTAAGGTGGTAAACACTTGTCACTTTTCATTTTCATTATAATAGTTTTGACGACCTCTGATTTGTGGTTTGGGAACAATAGAACACCTTTTTGGACTCTTATGACCACTGATTTACTTACTTTAAACTGTTTAGCTAGAACTCGAGTAGAATAGCTACTTTTTTTTATCATTTGATCAGAATGGATCTTGATATGTTTTTAATTATTTAGTGCAATTTGATTTTTATTGGATAATTTGCAAAAAGTGTTTACCACTTGCAATTAAATTAATATCAAACTAATATTTTTAAGTCACAAAACAAAGCCAATATTTCAAAAGACATGCTTGTTAAAAATTGAGTACATGCAAGTTTTTTTTGTAGTAATCGTTTTTTTTTTTTTTTTATTAAAATTATTACTTTTAATTTTGTATTTTAAATCATTTAGCATTAAACATGATATAAACGAAAACAAACTCTTTTTAAATTTTCTTTACTAGTTTTATTTTTATGCTATATAAAAGTTCACAATTCACAAACATGTATAATTTTTGCTCCTGACTGTATGCGTACGTTAGACATAGGGGGATTTCGTAAATAGTACAATCTTTGAAAGCTGATTATAAACGAAGAATTGGGTTCGTTTTTAATTTTTCACATACCCGAAGTGCTCCACTTTAGGTATCTCCGGCGTCGCTCCGATGGTTATACGAGAGTAACACATATGTGAATACAAATGTGTGTATACTCTCAAATAAAAATACGTGCGATTTAAGCAATTATATTGTTCTGTGTGAACACCGAAGAAATTTCAAGGAAAACATTTTATCAATATTTTTAACAATGTAAATGTGGACTTAGCCTGCGAATTTATATTTCAGTCGGTTTTACCATTTGGAAATTACAGATTTATTATTTAAGAATACTCGTATTTACAGTTTAAACTTATTGTCCATACCACGTAAATACCTTACATTCATAGTGGCATATATAGTTTGCAATGACTTTTGTGACGGATTATAATATCTACACAAACATAACATAAATAACTTTTTTTTTATTTTATATTCATAATTGTTGTCTATATTATAGCATATACAAATTTTTGAGTTTAAACATTTTTTTAAATAATGCAATATACATGCAAACATATGTACATATGCAGGCTCTTATATAAATGTGTATGAAGTTCGTACAATTCGTTGTATGTAGTCTATACAATAAATTGTATTATTTTTAATTTTACAAACCACAGAAGGATCTTTTATATATCGTATTTCCTGGCAGGTGTTTACTTAACAAAAGAGATCAAAAAAAAATACAAACCACAACAAGACTTGGGTGTAAAGGAAAATATATGGACTTTTAAAAATGAAGTAGTTACCTGCTAAAATAACAATCGCCCATGATCTGAAAAACGCAAAATGCCAAAGAGGTGTTCTGACAAACGAAAACGCTAGAATTTAGGCGTTTTTAAAACGCTAGTGTATACTGCAGCGATCTGGCTTATTTTATTGAAACTGCACTTTAAACATGAAATGATGCACAATTTAAATTTAATATGTTTTCTTTTAATTTAAGCTAAAGCTTGTAACATTTTTCTACGACTTTAATTAAAAATATGCAATTTAAAAATTTTCTTTGAGTTTGTCAATTGTCTGTTTCAATTGTTTACTTTTGCACTAGCGAATTCTGCAAACAGCTGATCAACTTGATATTCGAAAAGTAATGTAATGCATTTTAATTTGAAATCTATTTATTTGTTTAGGTTGTTTTATGACAAAACATCTGTTTTTATTATTCGAACATAGCTTCGAAAATGGCAAAACGCTAGAAAATCGTAGCGATTTCAGAACAGGTCAAAATGCGTTTTGCGTTTTTAAAACTGTATGCGTTTTGAAAACGCTGGGGCCAAATTACCGCATTCGTGATCGAATGAGCTATTGTATCGAAAAATGATTTCGATATCGAAATTATGATAAAATGTACTAAATTTCTTGCTCGATATCGAATGCCATAATCTCAAATAAGAAAATTACGATCAATTTTACTCGATATCGAATGCGGTAATTTGGCCCCTGAGTTTTTTCAGAACATAGGCGAATGTATATATGCATTTTATTCAAAGTTAAGTTATCACAAATGATTACCAATAGTACAAATTCTACTGTTTGCGAGAGTTTTTTTTTTTAGGGAACAAATTTTCGCTGCAGGGTTAGTTTTTAAGCGTAGTTTTATTTATTATGGAAAATTGTAAGCTTATATGGTTTGCATATACATTAGTATAAATATAATTTTGTTAAACAATTTTGCAGCGTAGCCGTTAAGAATTAAAAATTCTCCTACATCTAATACTTAAGTAAATCAAAAGGAGGGTAAAACTGTGGATACAGTTGTTTTAAGTCTTATTGCTGACATCTTGTGTAATCACTTTTTTGTTGTTTGTTGCATATTTTTTGCAGTCATTATGTTCGTCTGCATAATGCAATGACATCCTTGTCTGAGGGAATCTTTTTTGTGTTTGGCTGAATCATGGTAAGATAAAGAAGTAATCCTACAAAAAAGAACACAATCGCATACATGTCCTTTTAAAATAAATATTAAATATTTAAAATATGGAAATATTAAGGCAAGTATGCTGCAGCTCTACACACATTTACATTTATATCTTGTATATCTTGCAGTTTTAAATACTTTAAGAGCTTGAAAAGTTATGTGAATTAAGATAAGGACAAGCATGTTTTTGGAAACATTTACATAAAATACTTTCTTAAACAAAATTTCAAATTCCTACTACATATCTTAATAAAACAACCTTCAAAAACCTCAGCCACTGCAAGTAATTGCTAGCAGTTTTTCAATTATCAATTCAAAGGGGGTTTGTTAAAGGCTGCCAAATATGAAAAAAAATGTTCTAAACAACAACAATAACAATCACTAACAAATGTCAAAATATTTCATCAATCACAGTAAATGGGTATAAATACAGCAACAATAACTAGACAAACAACAAAAGCAAATACTCGTACAACAAAAGCCGTAAAAAACAAAATGATGCAATTTTTTTATTAATGAACACCTTCAAGCGATTTAAACAAAATATCACTTTATATTTTTTATGACTATTAAAGAAAAGAAGGAAAATTTTTAAAACAAACCCTCAAATGCCATTGAAACAGCCTAAGGACATAAATCAACAACAGCACCAATAACAACAACTTTAAAATGACAATAAAACATCAAAATGTTTTAGTGATTTTCAAAAACACACACACAAACCAAAAAGGGGTCCAATTATTTTAAAATTGTTCCAGTAATTCCTGTAACAGTTTTATTTGCTTTTTTCGAAGGGTTGCTGTGAAAGAAATATTGAAAATATTGAAATACACTTAAGCCTAGTTTTACACGGTCAATAATTAGATTATATACGAGCAAGGCGAACTAATAATAATATTCGTGTATTAATATTTATGTAACAACACATTTCATTAATATTTAAGACAAAGTTAAAAAAGCGACTAAAGCTATGTATAGACGGTTGTCAGATCATACAATGTTGTCAGAACTAGCAATGTACTGACTTTGAAAAATTGTTAGCAAAATGTAAATTGTCAATTCAGACGACTGTAAGAAAACCTTACAATTTCATTGGCACACAATGCATTTATCTGTCAACCGAAATTGTCAGTTCACAGGGTTGTCAGATTGTTGTGTGACAAAGATTGTCAAATTCGTTGTGAGGCATTGTGTGTGTGTGTTTAAATATTGTCATGGAACAAAAAACAGCAATTGAAACAATTTTATCTGCATATGTATGTCCTAGAAATTAGCGAGAATGGAGAGAAAATAACAAAAAAAAAGTTTGGGTGAAGGATTGGGTGCTTCAGCGAAAGCTTGAATAAGATGCATAGGTTTGCCCATTTGCTTTTGCATTCATTTATATTTAACTGTATGAAATCTGCAATCTCTTGTAATAAAATATCTTTGGGAAACTTATATTCAACGCAACCAGCATCCCATAAACTTCGCCAAGCCTCAACTTCCTTTTTTTTTGTTTCAGCCTTGATTTTTTGTTGACAAAAAAATGTGTTTGCATGATTGTTAGATGTCTGACAATATTTTTTTCTTACAATGTACTGAAAATGCTTTTTCTTACAACGTTAAAAGATAAAATTTTAAGTTCACACGCTGGTAAGATCTGACAACCGTCTATACAAAGCTTAAAATTAATTTTCTTGTATAAAAACCGATGTTTTTGTTTTGTTGTTAACTGTTGCACAATATTTCGATGCACCTGCTAATATTCTAAATTGCTAACAAAAATTTATTAACTTTAGCCTTTAGCAATATTTTTTTTTCTTGGAACAGCACTCAGGGGACCACACCTACTTATTCAATGCATTGTGATGGAACTATGAAAATAGGTTTTTAAAATAGGCTTCTTTAGTGTGACCGAATTTTACTAGGACAATGCTTTTATGAACCACTTCATAAGTCCAATCTGCTATTGCTTTACAGATCTAACCTTGTAGTAAAATATTTTTAATGCTGTCAGAAGAGTCACACATGTGCCTGTGCTCACATTTCAGTGTCCTGTCAGAATTTAACACTACGAAAAACAATTTAAGCACGTAAACAATTTTCGAATTTTGATATTAAACACCTAAATTAAAATGTTTGTAACACTTTTTTATTTTTACATTCAATTTAATGTATTTAAAAATTAGTTGATGAAGCATTAAGAAATTTGATACATGAAGTCATTTAAGCGTGAAAATACAAGTGTAAACATTTTCACTTTGTGTGTTTATTTTCATGAAGGGGTGTCTATTTAGGGGTTTTCCACAAACAGGGCTGTAATTTGCACCATGTACGGGTATTGTGTCAATATGAATGTGCTTTCGAATATGGTGATGTTCATCAGCTTCTTTTCCACTGAACAATGCAAATTGCCATTCAATCAATATCAATCTAGAGCAATTGCGATGGAAATTTATAGAACTGTGTCGCAATTATATTTGGAAGTATACTATGGAACACTTAATACTCTTGTTGTTTTATTTGTTTAACAATTGATAACATCTGGGTGAATTTAATGAGGGAAATTTTGGAAAAAAAAAAAATTCAAGTGTGATCTTTGGCATATATGATAAAACTGTCAAGTTAAAATGTTTCTAAGTTTTCTCCAATATACATAGTAAATATTTCATAAAATCAAATATACATTTGTTATTGTAAATTCTTAACACATTTACTTTAGTAACTGATTACAATAGTAAATTTCTCAGTGTAAACAATAAATATCTTACTGTAGTAAACTAACTACAGCAAATTTCTCACTATAGTTAATATACAGGAGTAAATTTTCTAAGTATAATTAATTTACTACAGTAAATTTGTTACTATACTAAATTTATTACAGTACATTTATACTTTAGTAAATTTACAAGAGTAAATTTTGCACTATAGTATAGGTATATAATAAATTTTCAACTGCAATTAATTTCTCATTATATTGAATTTACAAGAGTAAATTTTTAACTGCAGTAAATTTCTCACTACAGTAAATTTACAATAGTAAATGTTTCACTGTAGTAAATTTACTAAAGCAAATTTTTTATATTGTAAATTTACAAGACTAAATATTTCTCTGTAGTAGAGTTACTAGAGTAAATTTTCACTATTTTGAATTTACTAGAGTAAATTTCTCACTACACTAAATTTATTACAGTAATAGCGTAGACAGACGACAGCATTAATTTGCATTAAAATCTCACTAATGTGAATTAAGATTCTACCCTGACAGACGACAGTTACTGCATTTAGTAAAAAGCTGTTTATAAACAACTGTTTAATTGTAAAAAAAATTTGTTTGCCATTTGGTAAAAAAATCAGTATTTATTTGAAAAAAGCTGAAATTACTTTTGCTGAAACTGCTCCATAATGCAAAAATTGTTCATGCACAAGCAACCATCAACCTGAACGTGTTGCTACAAGTGGGGACCGCAGTAGTACACTCTGAAATAAGAGAAAGGCAATTGTGGAAATTTATTTTTATTAGTTTAATTTTACAATTGTCTTCTTCTCTCCTTTTACAATAGTAAACAATTTGATAACATATGATTGATTTTCGACGATGTTGCTATATTGAAATAGCTAAAGGCAGTATAAATTCACTCTGATTTTGTCCACTTACGTCTAACCTAATGCGCATTAGGATGGGGATAATTCACGAGTTAATTTGAATTAAGACTGCTAATGCAAATTAACTGTGTCCTCTGTCTACGCTATAAGTTTATACTATAGTAAATTTACAAGGATGAATTAACACTGTAGTAAATTTACTACAGTAAATTTTTTACTATAATAATTTCCAAAAGTAAATTTTTTACTATAATAAGAGTTGTAATAGAAACCAATATTGTCAGAATTGGTTTTAAAACTGACAAGAAAAAATGATTTGGTGTCATAGGGCACTGCTACACTTTCAATAAATATCGTGATACTAGAAATATCTCGATATTTATTCCTGCTATTAAAATTATCCTTAAATTTAACTAACTTATCATTCATAATATTTAACTTGTTTCTATATTTCATTAAAGCAATGCAATTTTATATATATTTTACTAAAATGCAGCTTAAAATTTTCTATATAATAATTTCCATAATCTTATTCAATCAGCACTCATCAACAACCCTAATTCCTATCACACGGACTAATGATTATATTGTTAACAATACCATACAAATAAATACATTTTAACAAAAATTTATTCAGATTCTTGTCAACTCAAGAAACACCACCCAGAACAACCCACTTCAAATGAATAGACTGTCCCCCTTTACAATTTCTTTTTTTAAACTGTATATTATTTAGAGTTTTATTTTCCCCACAGTACTAAATATGACAAAAAAAAAAAGTTTGAAATAAAAAAATATTTTCGGTCTGTTTAGTGTTGATAAATAAATTATTAGCATATTTTCCATTATATTTTCATTTTCCACTTTTCCACTCAGATGACCAAGCAACAATGACAGCAGTGGAAAATATAAAAAAAGTAAAAAAAAACCTACTTACATACATATGTATACACAAAATAATACAAGAAAAATATAATATATACGAGTATATATGTATGTAAAGGTGACGATGATAAAATTGAATTGAATCTAGCAATAATATTAACAGACCACAAGACATTTAATGAAAATCTGTTTGTACAAACTCATAAACAATATTGTCAGCTAAAATTTGTTTGTGGCTATTTTGCTAAATTGTTGGAAAAATGAATTTATAACTTGAGTCCCCTGGTTCAATTTTTCAATTTAAATAAGTTTTATATTATAACATATTTATTAAGCGGGAAGCGCTCTTCTTATTAGAATGTGACATGATAATTATTAACTTCCTGTTACTTCCGCTTCCCCTAACAAAAAATAAAAAAATAAATCTTTAATAAATCTTTGCTTACGTCAACAAGTTTTCTTTGTGTTCTTAAAAAAATATTTCATGTGATTTTTGCGTTGTCCTTGTTGATAAAATTTTTAAATAAATTTTCTTAATATGTTGTTTAGATGCGAGTGACTAAGTGAATGCTTTTCAATGTGGTGGCTTACATCCGGCAGTTCTTGAAACTAGTTGAGCGGGGACACATACGACAGCCAACCTTCAACTTGTAAAGGCTTTTAGCTAGTGAAATTATAAATTTTTTTGTTGCCCAGTCTCCCCGATATAATGCAAACTCGATCAATTGATACCTTCTGCATTACTTTATACAAGAAAAGTAACTAGTAACAACAACCCCATAAAGTAAGATTCTTTAAGTTTATTGAGCACTTTCAAAACTACAGAGCACCTGCTTGTGTATAATACATTCAAAAAGAGTGTCGCCCATTTCCGTTTCACATGATTTCATTGACATATGGCGAATTTATATGCAAATTTTTGTTTTTTATAAATGAAAAATACAAACAAATAATTAAAATTTTTATTTAAATCTGACAACCAGTATCTGCTGTGGCGGGTGCGTGTAGTTGGTGGTATTTTTAATGTGTCTGCTGCCAAACTTTTGGAGGGTTGAAATTTTACACGCAGTGATTTCTAATTTCAACAAATCCATTAGGAAAATACATGTTGTTTTTTATAAATGAATTTCATATCATATTTCAGTAAAATTTGATAACTACTACCAAAGAATCTACAAAGTATAAATTTACTATAAATAGAAGTCAAGTTAGTAAATTTTATAAATTTCT
The DNA here is from genome assembly GCA_950370525.1 of Bellardia bayeri. NCBI lineage: Eukaryota > Metazoa > Arthropoda > Insecta > Diptera > Calliphoridae > Bellardia > Bellardia bayeri. The sequence continues at coordinate 119,689,288 of OX493264.1, forward strand.
GATCAAATATTTAAAATATATGGCTAACGCCTGATAGATATAGTATCTATACATATAATTAATTACAAAATCCTAATCAGGTACAAAGGGAGATTTTTTAGCAACTTTCTTTTTGGCAAGACTGTTTATGGCAGCTCAGCTGCTTTCCTGTAACATGTTACCGTTAAACATGTTCAGTTGGTTGGGTGTCACAATGCCATGGGACATAAAACCATAATGGCTTTATGTCTCAATACAAACGGACATAAAGCCATAATTTGGATATGACCTTAAGTCTCATACAAATTTTAGTGAAATGACACATAAAGCCATTATGGTTTTATGTCCCATTTGATTGCAAACACTATTTTATCGTTGGGAGTTATTTCATTTCTCTTAAAATTGCATTTTAGTGAATTTTGATGGTTTTGTAACGAATCTTAAAACTGTCTTAAAGCAAGGGAATCTGTAATATGCGAAGCCGGTGTTCTGTATACCATGGAGCAGAAAATCCATCCGCCCGGCCTTATGGAAAACACCGGCTGCGCATAGTACAGACTCCCTGTATTGCCGGCCTACGGCAATGCATTTTTTACGTGAAATAGGGTGACACGCAACATTATTAAAAAAATATGGCTTTTTTTCTAATTTTTGGAAAAAAAATTATGGCGTTAAGTTCCATTCCATTGAGACTTAAATGCATATGTCTCAATGCAATGGGACTTAAGGTCATATGGTTTTATGTCCCATGGCTTTGTAACACCCCACCGTTCAGTTTGGTCTATAATTCAACCATGAATCGACTTACAGACGAAAACCACTTGCAGATTATTGAATCTTATTATCAAAATTATTGCTATCGGTAAAGAAAGTGCATCTTGCATTTTTTACGGAAAATTGTGTTTAGTGACGAAGCTCATTTCTGGTGGAAGCAAAATTGTCGTATTGGGAGTGAAAAGCAGCAGTGCGATGATTACAAATTTTTTGTTTGCCTAAAATAGAAGAGCTCGACTGGTATGAGCAAGAAGGTGCCACATGCCACACAGCACGCGAAACAATTGTCTAATTTTAAGGCGAGTTCGGTAAACAGTTAATTTTAAGTTTGGGCCGGTCAATTGGCCGCATAGATCGCGCGATTTAACGCCTTCAGACTATTTTGTATGGGGTTGTTAAGACTCATATCTATAGGGACAAGTCCGCAACGGTTAACGCACTGGAAGCTAATATGGACGAATTTATTTGTGAGATACAGGCCGATATGTTGGAGAGAGTATGTCAAAATTAAACCCAGCGTATGAAACATTTCAGGGTTAGCCACTTTCAACCTTTACATGAAAACATTTTTAAATATTCAATCATATAGATCGTTCTATCGATTCAAATAAACATTTCATATATTTCTTAAAATTTCATGTATTTCTTAAATAAAATCCGAAAGCTCTTAAAAAATCACTCTGTACACACAGAGAAAAACTATTCAATCATATAGATCGTTCTATCGATTCAAATAAACATTTCATATATTTCTTAAAATTTCATGTATTTCTTAAATAAAATCCGAAAGCTCTTAAAAAATCACTCTGTACACACAGAGAAAAACTAAAGTTGTCATATTTACCACAGCAATGTCTACATTTTTACAAGTTTTTCAACAATATTATTGTTACTGTAAATATTTATATGATTGCGGTAACCATAATATGGTTAAGTTACGATTCATATTATTACTATAATCATATATACGATTGTAGTAACTATGTATGTATTTGTGGCAACAATTTTTATGATGAATTCATTTATCTTTGATTATGATAGAGAACAACATAATATGGTATAATCTTTTATCATAAAACTTATCACCATAAACATCACATAATTGCTATAATCATATATATGGTTGCCATAATTATGTGAATAGTAACTTAAACATATTATGGTTGCAGAAATCATATAAAAAATTACAGTGACTATAATATTTAAAAAAAAAAAAATTTAAATATATTGAAATAGTTGTGGTAAACATGCCCAACTATATTTTTTCTCGGCATGTATTTAGTTCTGGATAAATTTTCTAAGCGTAAAAATTAATTATAAATTTATTATGTTACTACATGCGTAATAAATACTAGGTAAATTTACAAAGTATAGTAAATTTACAATGATTTTTAGTCACGTGGCAAATAGTTGCTTCGTAGTAAATTAATGATAAATTTACTATATTAAATCAATTCATAATTTATAGTAAAGAATTTATTAATCAAAAGTAAATTCTTGAAAAATTTACTAATAAATATATCAAGCAATAATTTACGAACAACTTTATTTTACAAACATATTCTCACGAATTCAGAGCAAAGAAAAATACTTTTGACTAAATTTGTTATTTCTAAAATAACTTCATTACGTCAATTTCCACATATATCATAATTAAATCATAATTTTAAGAAATTCTTTGACTAGAAAAATTTTTAACAAATAAACACACATGACTTTGCTTAAAAATCATCTTGATTTGAAGTACTATAACCAAATACTGTAAATAATCAGCTTAAATTTATCTATTTAACACCATACATCAATAAAATGTCATTAAAATCTTAATTCTGCAGCAGCACAATTCAAATACAAAGACACTTAAGTGAACAAACATTGAATATATGTATGTATGTCTATATATATAAATAAATGCCATAGAAATTAGTATTGAAAATTTCAAGGAGTAAATAAAATAAACTTATTACAAGTGTACAAATAGCCACTTAAAAACTACTCAGACGATTACTATGTGTAAATTACTTACATACATACATATTTATAACACAGTTTATAGTTGTACAACAACAATAATCAAATCATTTTCAAGATGACCCAAGCAGGATTTTTATTTGGAAGGAACTGAATTTTTGCAAAATACTCGTTCCCAGAAAAACACATTATGTATGTACTCGTATATAAAAAGAGAATTCATCAGATAATTTTATTGAATATAATATTAGCAAATATTAATACACATACAATAGAGATAATGTTACACGGAGAGAAATATTGCAACAAATTCAGAATGTTTTCTTTTAATTTGTATAAGTTCTATTCAATATAGTGGCAAATATGCAAAATATAGTTAGCAACTAAATTGTTGAAGAATTTACATTGAAAGAAACTAAATTCTTGAAGAATGTACTAAAACAAACAAAATTCTGGAGGCGTTTACTTTAAAAGAAACTTTACTTTACACGAACTTAAATTCTGGAGGAATTTACTTTAAAAGAAACTAACTTCTTTAAGAATTTGCTTTACATTAAGTTCCTGAAGAATTTACTAAAAGAAACAAAATTCTGGAGGAATTTACTTTAAACGAAACTAACTTCTTTAAGAATCTGCTTTACAAGAACTAAAATTCTGGAGGAATTTACTTTAAAAGAAACTAACTTCTTTAAGAATTTGCTTTACAAGAAGTTCCTGAAGAATTTACTAAAAGAAACAAAATTCTGGAGGAATTTACTTTAAAAGAAACTTTTCTATACAAGAACTTAAATTCTGGAGGAATTTACTTTAAAAGAAATTAACTTCTTTAAGAATTTGCTTTACAAGAAGTTCCTGAAAAATTACTAAAAGAATAAAATTCTGGAGGAGTTTACTTTGAAAGAAATTAAATTCTTTAAGAATTTGCTTTACAAGAAGTTCCTGAAGAATTTACTAAAAGAAACAAAATTGTGGATGAATATACTTTAAAAGAAACTAACTTCTTTAAGAATCTGCTTTACAAGAACTAAAATTCTGGAAGAATTCACTTTGAAAGAAATTAAATTCTTTAAGAATTTGCTTTACAAGAAGTTCCTGAAGAATTTACTAAAAGAAACAAAATTCTGGAGGAATATACTTTAAAAGAAACTAACTTCTTTAAGAATTTTCTTTGCAAGAACTAAAATTCTGGATGAATATACTTTAAAAGAAACTAACTTCTTTAAGAATTTGCTTTACATTAAGTTCCTGAAGAATGTACTAAAAGAAAAAAATTCTGGAGGAATTTACTTTAAAAGAAACTTTTCTATACAAGAACTTAAATTCTGGAGGAATTTACTTTAAAAGAAATTAACCTCTTTAAGAATTTGCTTTACAAGAAGTTCCTGAAAAATTTACTAAAAGAAACAAAATTCTGGATGAATATACTTTAAAAGAAACTAACTTCTTTAAGAATTTTCTTTACAAGAACTAAAATTCTGGAGAAATTTACTTTAAAAGAAACTTTACTTTACAAGAACATAAATTCTGAAGGGATTTACTTTAAAAGAAACTAAATTATTCAAGAATTTTCTAAAAGAAACAAAATGGAGGAATGTCTTTGAAAGAAACTAAATTCTTTAAGAATTTACTTTACAAGAACTTAATTTCCTGAAGAATTTTCGAAAAGAAACAAAATGGAGGAATTTACTTTAAAATAAACTTTACTTTACAAGAACATAAATTCTGAAGGAATTTACTTTAGAAGAAACTAAATTCTTCAAGAATTTTCTAAAAGAAACAAAATGGAGGAATGTCTTTGAAAGAAACTAAATTCTTTAAGAATTTACTTTACAAGAACTTAATTTCCTGAAGAATTTTCGAAAAGAAACAAAATTTTTGAAAAATTTATTCAAAGGAAACAAAATTCTTTAGGAATTTACTAATTTGTTTTAAAATTGTATTCAATAGATTGATTTCTTCAAGTGCACATATTATCACACACATCCACATGCCTTAAAGACAGACTACAAGAATCTGTTTGGCGAGATTCGTGTTTAAAAAAATCTCAATGAAAGCAATTTTTGCTTACTTTATTTTATTTTGGCATAAAAAAAGAAAGAGCAAAAAAAAAACGAACGAACAAATAAATTCCTAAAGGAATTGCTATGGTTTTGATTCTAATAATGAAAAACCATTATCAATGGTAAATACTTATAACACATGGACCTACACAGGAACAATGCATTACACAAACACCCAACAAAAAAAAAAAAAAAAAAAGGAAAAATAAGCAACAAACACCAGCATTAAACCAACAACACCGACAAAAATAACCAATCTAATACTTTTTCTATTAAATAGAGAATGAAAAATAGGAAAGAAGATAAATAAAAACGCTCGAAAATAACACACAGGGAGTGGTAAGAAAAAGCCGGTAAGAATTTAGCAGGGGTTTTATTATTGGTTATTGCTTGGCTCAATCAAAGGCAAAAAACAACAACACAACTGAACAAATGAACTAACGTTGCAGAAGGTAGTGGTGAGTGGGGAGCTGCTTGAGGGTGGGGACATAGTTTACTACAATAGCATTTACAAATATTTACCAATTGTTATTATGAAGAAAATGAGAGCTGTCTGAACTTCATCTATTGAACTGTACGGCTGTAAACATACGATTACGGTATTAAATCAGTAATCAGGCAAACGCTATTTTGAACTTCAAAGATCATAATACTCTGGGGAAATTTACAAACAATCAAAAATACTACACAAACATACACAGTACTTACTATGTAGTATAACAGTAAGTACGAGTACTTAAATATGAGAGAAAAATATGTTAAAAGAAAAATTGCTAAACTACAAAAAAATAAATCTACTGAAGAAAAGGCTAAAGATGAAATAATAAAAGAAAATATATTATGCACATTTCTTACAGCATGTCTCTTTAAGATGGAGAGAGAAGAAAAGTGCTTTAAAATATGTGAAAAATAATATTAGGTATATGACATAAAAATGCGGTTTTTTGTTTAAACTTTTCTTAATTTTCTAAGAACTTGTGGATTCCTTGCAAAAATAAATGATCATCCTTTGAGGCCAAGCAGGGGTCAAGCCAATTGCTGATACGCTGTTCTGAAGTAAAGCGTATCCCAAAGAGAGTGTAGCAATTAGTAGCCGGAAGGAGCAAGAAGGCACCACTGCTTTCTAAATTGTTGTTAACAGGTATTACAACATGCGTCGGTCTACATATTCTCGATTTCTGTCGATTTTCCGCTAATGCTGTTTTCAAACGAATCAATTTTTTTTTTTTTTTTGAAAAGAGAAGTAACACTCAGGCAATTAATATGCCTACATATAATTGCGTTACTTTCTTTGGAAAGGGGATAGTTGAAGAAGTAAAGGTGGTGAAAGAAGAAAGCTTTTTTATATCACAACTCTGTAATTGCGCATTATGTTTGTTTTTAGTGAAGAATTGCAGCGCCTCTGGTGGTGAGTAGGCGCATTAATGTTAAAGCTTGATTTTATAGCCTTTATGTAATTATTTTACTTCGATGGCGTTTGAATGCTATGCCACCGAAGGAAGGCGCTGTGATTAATATTAGTTATGATAGATAGAAGAAAACTAATTATTATCAGAAGCTGATGTTGCTTCAGTGGCAGCGGCTGGGAATCGAACCCGGGCTACAAATACCAACTCATGCTTAATGATCAAATGCGCCATCCAATTAAGCTACAGCACCCTCATGCGGTACACGTTCTCTGTAATGATTTAGCCAAATTTCAGCTGCCTTTCAGGAATCTTTTGGTCCCATCAAATACAGAACGCCTTTGCGCCATGGCTACTTGGCTCTGCTGTCGATTTGGCTTATTGGCCGGGCTTCACATACGCTTCTGATTATTATAATGGATCTATTTTTTTTAACGCTAGTAACTATCATTTTTACAGCATTGTGGCCATGCAAAATCGTTTTCCTGCATATGGCGCTTTGTTGGGTACAAAATTTATTATTTTCGAAGCATAAAGAAACTTTCTTGCTAATACTACAATATTCAATAACCAACGAAGAATTAATGTCAGATCTTTAAACTTTATGTCAACAACCCGGGTATGTTTTTTTTTCAACTTGATATATTTTCACCACGATTTGAGCTATCGACTTGAAATTTTGAATATGCTCCTAAGATATTGTTTTTTAATTTTTGAAAAGATATTTTTTTTTTTTTTTTTTGGAAAAAATCCACAAGCAGTTTATGGAAATCATCCTTTCGAAATATATAACCGGCATACCCGGGTAGGCGCAGAAAAAGTCAAGCTATTTTTGTATTTAAAATGCAAAAATAGGTACATAGTTGTATGTATGTTTAGTTTTCATAAGTTTCAATATTATTTTTTATTTTATATTACGTTAAAAAATTGCATTTGATTATAAAAAAAAGACTAGAGATACAAAGATTCATAAATTTAATTTTTTTTTGATATAATTTGTGCATTTGGTACCGTGTTTTTGCATTCTTAGCAAGCTACAAGATCTACAAGAAATCTTCTTTGAGCATATATGCAATTTTGTTTGTTCTGCTGTCTTCTTTGTTTGTTTGTTCTTCTCCACGATGTCAACACCACTTTGGATTTTGTTATAATCTATTATCATTATAGGCCTTTGTTTTACACCGCCAACTTTAATATTATAATTAGATATTTATATGAGTAATATATAAATCTTTCTTTCGGATTAGAAAATTCAGCTGGAACAAATTTTCGCCTTTTGCTCACAGTGCCTAAGATAGACAAGTTATAGGCAACATCAAGGAAGATGCTAAATTGTAACTTGTAAACAAATTTTCACATATAATGTTTCTTTCGCTTCTATGAAAAAGTTTACAAAACAAATCTTGAACGACTCATTCAGCCTGAGTTTTTGCCTTCCTCCAGAAGGTGCCAATCCTGTATATATTTGTCCATTCAGAGGATAAGATGTAAGAGCATCCCAAACCCACCAGAATTTTAGCCCATATTTCGCCGGTTTTGACGAAATATACTTTGTGAAGCCAGTTCCCCACGGAAGGCCGAAAGCTGCTCGTCAACCGTGATGTTGCCTCCTGCTACATAGTTATTTTGTAGGTTTCTGTTTAACATTAGGAATATGTCAGATTCTCACTTTCTTTGCGGTACTGGCGTGTATCATTATCAAATCTTATATAATGGCCTAACATAGTTGAATACACATCGATACACGATACAAGGGATGAGAACTAGTTTTTTTTTTATAATGTACCTACACATGTTGCAACTGCATCGTTTTGCTGATAAAAATAAAAACATTAGGTCAATATAAGCAAATAAATACACTTCTAAACTATATGGTTTACCCAAGGTATGATGGTTGTATATATGTATGTATAACGAAAAATTTTTGCTTGTAGATACAAACGTTAACCTTCAAAGACACCATCTGCTATAAATCCCGCATTTTTAAGTTATACACCCAATACTTAGACACATTTGAATGTAAAATCAAAGAAAATTATAGAAAATTTGTATTTAAATTTTCCTTAACATACAATTTTATTATACGAATAAGAATTTTCATTGCTCTTCTTGGTATTTTAACACACCTCATCAACATTATTTTCCATTTCTCACAAAACGTTAATTTTCGTAATGCAGCCTAAAAAATTTTGAGGCGCTGTTGCTGTGTGCTGTGTGTGTCTTTCTTTTACTATTCATATTGTATAAAAGGCATTTTAACAATATCTAAATCTTTAAATCTTACCTTTAAAAGAAAACTTTTCTTTCTATAACAGTAGAAAAGATATGACGACTGCATTTAAATAAGTTACTACGCAATTTTTATAGTTATTTTCTAAAACAGTCTTCGAAATTGTTTTAAAAATATAATTTCCAAAACAATTAACTAACAGGTACATATATACGAGGTGTGATCAAAAACTAACCGTTATTTTAAATTTTTTCAAAAAGTATTTTTTTATCTGTCCCCTTCAAAAAAATCCCCCGCAGATATAATACACTTATGCCAGCGTTTTTTCCAATCCTTGAAACACTTCTGAAAGGCGCTTTTTGGTATCACCAACAGCTCCTGTTTGGATTTTTCTTTTATCTCCTCAATCGTAGCAAAACGCTTACCATTCATTGGTGTCTGCAGTTTTGGGAAGAGGAAAAAGTCAGCGGAGGCCAAGGTAGGTAAATACGGTGGTTGAGGCTTGATAACGGTTTTGTTTTTGGTCAAAAACTCATTTACAAGCATCGATGTGTGAGCTGGTGCGTTATCATGGTGCAAAATCCATTATTGGTTTTTCCATAATTCTGTGCGTTTCTGACGAATTGCTTCGCGCAAACGGCGCATAACTTCAAGGTATTATTCCTTATTGACCGTACGTCCTTGTGGCAAGAATTCATGATGCACCACGCAATTGCAGTCGAAGAAAACAGTGGGCAAAACCTTTACATTTGACCGAACTTGACGTGCTTTTTTCAGTCTTGGCTCTTCTGGACGTTTCTATTAGCATGATTGGGCTTTGGTTTCAATGTTATATGTTATAATCTGGATCGTTGTGGACACAACTCCTGAGCGATGTCCATGCGACGTTGTTTTTGCTCAAAATTTACCAATTTTGGAACAATTGTCGCGGCCGCACGTTTCATGCCTAAAACATCCGTAAAAATTGTTTGGCATGAGTCGAACGATATGCCAACATCATCAGCAACCTCTCTGATAGTGATTCGACGAATATCCAAAATCATTTTCTTCACTGCTTCAATGTTTTCATCGGTTGTTGACGTACTCAGGCGACCAGGACGAGCATCGTCATTGACATCTTCTCGGCCTTCCTTAAACCGGTTATACCGCAATTGAACTTGTGTTCTGCTCATAGTAGACTCGCCAAACGCCACAGTCAACATTTCCAATGTCCTTGCGCATTTAATTTAATTTTTTACACAAAACGTAAAACAGTTTCTTTGATCCATTTTTTCGAATAGTAATAAATCGAAGAGCATACCAAAACACGACAAACCTTTTTATCTGTCAAAAACAAACTGACACTCCAAAATGGCTGATATTACCAACATATATAACAGACATGTGTACCAACATAGCAGAAAAAAATGCGAAAATCGAACATACGTAACTCACAAAATTTGAAAACAACGGTTATTTTTTGATCAGACCTCGTATGTATATGTGAATTGAAGAATTGTTTGTAATGTTCGATACAAAGTAAGTTAAAAGGCAAAGACAGTGCAAAAAAATAAATTAAAAATGAGCTTAAAGATATGTATATGGATGTGTGTAGATTTGTTTGTTAAGATACCATCAGACTTGGCAAATATTTGCCGAAAAAGACGTAACCACTAAACAGCATATATTTGATTTAGGCCAAAGCACAATAAATATTTAGTTTTAATTTATTTAATGCTGTTTGATCTTGCAAAACTCTTGTAAGAGTAAACAACGTCAAATAAATTTGTGCTAAAACAAGTGGTTATGTTTTTTTGAGTAAATATTTGCCAAGTGTGACCGTACCTTTAATAAGAAAATTTTTGAAAAAAGTTCATTGACCTGTCTGCTTATACATTTGAATAAAATGCTAACAATGAGTTCAACTATAGTCTTTACAGTTCTTTATCAAAAAAAAAAAAAACCCCAACTAACAAATTTTACAAACAATTCCGTTTTGATCCTCTTAAACTGTTGCAAAATTGTTATTATTCATTGTCGATTATTGGCAATATTGTTTAGTATTCAGTTTTGTATTGTTGACGCTAAAACTTTTCATTTTTACAAGCAGCTCTTGAAGTACATACGTCGATATACACCACTCCTACACACTTAGAAGTCATACAAAACTATAGCTTTACACTAAGAGAAAAAAAAACGTTTTTTCTGTACATATTTTTTTTTTGTCTATTTTATACTAGACATAACTGTCAACATTGTTGTTACGTGTTTTGTTCAATTTTCCTCTTATACGCTTTTTTCAATTTGTTTTTCTTTTATTTTTTGGTAACAACTCATTGTATATGTTGAAATTTTTTCTTTTGTTGTCGTTTAAAACCGAAAAGCATCACTGTATAAATGTACCAAAAACAAAAAACGGCGATAAAGTATAACAAGTAAGAAAGTATAGTCGGTCAAACACGACCATACAATACCCTACACCCAGTATATGTGCTAGAACTATGTTTCAGAAACTATCACTATAAGGGAGCTATTTCCTATTATGGACCTATCGTTCAAACATTTTGTGGCATGGCTTCTGAGCATATCAATATAGTTTGTGTTCACATTTGTATATAATAACTTTTAAAAGGTTTGTGCATGTTTCATAAATTATTTGTGTTGATTAAAGTGATTTTCGGAAAAGGGCCTTATATGGAAGCTATGACGAATTATTGATCGATCATCATAAAATTGGACCGAATTATTTGTATATAAAGGGTGGTTAAATTGTAAGGGCCGATGTTGAATGTGAACCACACCTAAACGCCAAGCTTTTTTCCGAATTTTATTTGACATTTCTCTATATCAGACTTACTCAATTTGAACCACACAATCCATCAACGTGTTAAAGTTATCCAGACTTATTATGAAAATGGGCGTTCAAATCAAAATGCATATCGTGCACTGCGTGATTTTTTTGGTCAATTTGATCGTCCAAATGTGCGTACAATCGCAAAATTCGTGGAAAAATTAGAGCAAACCGGGTCTGTAGAAGATGTGAGAACACCAGTGCATGCTCGTACAGCTCGTACTGCAGAAAACTCGTCGTCGTGCCCAACAATTGCACCTCTCACGCTCGTCGTCGATGAACATTATGCATAAAGACTTGCATTTACACGCTTACAAGGGGCAATTGGCTCAATAACTAAAGCCTCTTGACCATTCCAAACGTCGTGAATGGGCAGAATGGTGGCAATAAATGGCAACAGTGGATGATCAATTTTCGAAGAAAATCATCTTCAGTGATGAGGCACATTTTCACCTCAGTGGATTCGTCAATAAACAGAATTGCCGCATTTGGGCAAATGAGAATCCAAGAGTGATTGTCGAAAAACCAATGCACCCACAAAGAGTAACTGTTTGGTGCGGTTTATGGGCTGGCGGCATCATCGGGCCGTATTTTTTCCAAAATGAGGCCGGTCAGGCAGTTACTGTGAATGGTGTACGCTATCGTGAGATGATAACGAACTTTTTATGGCCCGAATTGGAAGATATGGATGTGGACGATATGTGTTTTCAGCAGGACGGTGCCACTTGCCACACAGCTAACGAAACAATGGCTCTTTTGCGCAACAAATTCAATGGCCGTGTTATCTCACGTAATGGCGATGTCAATTGGCCGCCAAGATCATGTGATTTGACACCGTTGGACTTTTTTCTTTGGGGTTATTTGAAAGAAAAGGTGTACGTCGATAAGCCAGCAACAATTCAAGAGCTAAAGGATGAGATAATTCGGCACATTAACGGCATAGAACCTCCATTATGCCTCAGGGTCATCGAAAATTTGGACCATCGGATGGAGGTGTGCCGCCGTGGTCGCGGCGCCCATTTGGCCGATATTTTGTTCCATGCATAATTGAGTAATACCAATATATCATAATAAAATAAAATTACAATAATTTCCTAAATAGTTTGTGTTTTATTCAAAATCAACATCGGCCCTTGAAATTTAACCACCCGTTATATGAAACATATATGAGTTGCATATTATTTGGATTTTTAAGAGAATTGTGCTCGTTGGCAGCTACGGTCAATTATGAACCGATCTGTACAAAGTTTGTACTGAAACTTGGTTTTATGTATATCTTATTTGTGGTGACATTTGTTTAGATTCGTTTATAAGTTTAAGGTTAAGTTCCATGGGTAGCCGTTCTTAGAAAACAGCTCGCTTGGGTCCATCGAAATAGTCATAGTTTATATATAAGTCAAAGATTTATGACCTACAAAGCCCTATTTCGGGCGTAAATTTGTATGGGAGCTGTGTGAAATAATAAAGAGATTTTAACCAAATTCAGGTTCAATCGTCCTTGGGCCGAAAAAATATTATTTATCATATTTTATCAAAATATCTTTAAAATTGCTACATCTAATTTGCGCACAAGCTTTACATGGACATCCAGCCAGCCAAACGTTGAACGGCCTGACGGATGGACATCGTTTAATCGGCGCAAAACGTGAGTCTAAGTCGATCGGTATATTTTAAGGTGGGTGATGGACTAATATTTTTGTGCATTACAAACATCAGCACGAATCCAATATACCATTCCCACTAAGGTGGTGTAGGGTATAAAAAACATTGTATTTATATCAATAGCTCTTTTTATTATTTATTTAAAGTAAGACTTTATAACGTAAAACATTAAGTGAATGTCTTTTTTGCATTCGTTTGGAAATAGTAGTGGGTTTTAAATGTTTATCGAATGGAGGCTTCTCAATGAAATGAAAATGAATTGCATGAAGTATATTGATTGCGATATCATCGATATGCTCATAAAGTTCGGTTTATATTTATTTCCTTACAGTTATTCGGAGAATTGTTGTGTATTGAATGTAGTATTATTTACTTTGTGTACGATTAAGTGGAAACATTTTTGGTTTATGGCTTAAGCGATAATACGATTTTTTTTTGCATTATACCACAGTATATGAAATTTGTAAAATAAATTGTTATAATAATATGGATAATAATACATTGTGTTCATCCTAAAGGTATGCAACATTTTTGTGTTTTTACTGAAGCCATGCCAGCCAGTTTTATTATATTTTACACCCCTTTAAAGGGGAGAATATGTTAGATTTGTACTGATGTTTGCAACGTCTATAAACATTGGTTAACATCAATTGATTTAGCAATATCCATCCGTCTGTTCGCCTGTTTAGACATTTTTTTAGCATTTAGTCTGTGAATTTTGTCCGGCCAAATTGTGATTGGTTTTAATCTTGGTTTATTTAACCTATAAGACGATGAAATAATTAGACAGGCTGATAGTTGAAATGATTTCACATAATCTTGGAGATAATATGGACAATTGTTTTACTGATGAACTAGCGAAGCCAGACGAGGACAAACATCCTGTGCGGTATCACGTTTAACAGCAATATCTAAGCAGCGAAATACTGATTGTTACTACAAGCTGGCTCAGACAATATACGAAGAACTAGTACAAACACAAAATTGATATGGCCAAGGCTGAATCGCTAACTTACAGCATATATGTAAAGACTACTCTATCAACTAAGCAACTTGGAGTTAATGTTATTGCTATTTTGGCAATCAAGCAAGAAGAATAAGATTGTCATTTAATGATTTCTGCAGAAGTTGTCACAATGAAGAAGAGAAGGAAACTATTTTTTGCCTTCTTTGCCACTGTCCAGCCCGGGTCAACTTACGGATTAGGTTTTCCGGACACCGCTCGAATCGATTCCTTTATTAGGGGCAGTAACTGGTTACCGCAAACAATCAATTCGAACCTACATGCGGTGACCTCTAATTAGTCAGTCAGCTGACTTGTTTATTTTTTACTTTTTCTTATCTCTCATTACTGTCTATTTTCCACCTAAATCCACCTGCTCTGCTATCCATTAATTTTTACTTCCTGCAACTAATGGTAGTAAAGTATTGCTCACATAAATTTCGCCAATTTTCGAAAAACGTGGTTGCAAATTTCGGAACATATTTGTATGAGTGCTGAGCAGTAGATAATTAAACTATAAAGAAAATTGTACACAAATATCAGATAAAAGTAATTTTCTTAAACATGAATAAACGAGTAACAATTTGTGATATAAAAGTATTCCTTTGCATTATTTATTTACATAAATATTAAAACATTTAAGCGCACGGATTTTATGTGAACCATGTTTTAAATCAAAAGTAAGTAGAAATATACTGCTACATAATGTAATAACCATCACTGTGTTTTCTCCATACACAGATAGCTACGTAACTCTAATATATCACATTATAAAATCTAAAGCCTACTTTAAGGCAGCTTTGAAAATTTTCCATTAAAAGCCCAATTTAAGGTGTTTGACATCGTTCATGTCACAAACACACACAAAAATGCCATAAAAATCCTAACAATTTTAATAATTCTAAAAATAAAATTGCATACATATTTTGGGTATAACAGAAACTCGTCAAAAACACATTGCAAACTAGTGCAAGTACACAACAAATAATATATATATAAAATACTTTGCATATAGTTTAGGCTGCATGCTATGTATGTATATTAAGCAAACCTAGTTCGAGGCTCTTTGTGCAAAAAAACCGAAAAATTAAAATACTATAGAAAAAATCGACTTTTCAATACGAGTAGTAAATGTGTTACTTGTCAACACTAATGCTTTACTTAACGGAAATTTATTGTCAATTCATCAATTTAAACATATAATGGGTATAACTGTAAGTGATTGAGCGTGTGCATGTGTGCTTGTGTCAGTCATCTAGTCAGTCAGTTAGTTGGCTGATGAACGCTTCCATATACATTGCAAGGATTTACATGTCAATTATTTATGCAAAAACCTACTAATGGGACTCTGAAAGCCTCAGGCTTGGTTGCTGGAACAGATTGTTTGTTGTACTTTGCTATTTTAAATACCAAACCACAAATGCGACAGCAACAATGACATTAACAACAACTATAATAAACATATAAAAATCATTTAACTTTTGTGCAAAACCTTCTTTTAGAAAATTTAAACACAAAAAAAAAACATCAATAAACAAACCGAGACAATTGAAATAAAATGTTGTGGTAAACTGACAAAATCACGCACTGCTGATTAAATTTTAACATTATTTGCTTTTGTAATGAAAAAAAAAAACATTATTGTATGACTGCTGCAGCAGCAGTAGCATATTTTTTTAATGTTTATTATTTAAATGCTGGCTGATTGCAAATGTTTTTATTTCTTTGCAAATTATTGTTACCAGTCTTACTTATTTGCAAATATTGGCAAACAAACATCAGCTTACAAATCAATGACACGTGATGTGTGTATGCGTTCTCATTATGCACAGTGAGATGAATTTGTTTTAAGGACTTTTGAATTTATAGCCTTCATTGTGATAATAAGGGTGTAATGTTGAAGACAAATCTAATGTACCAGAAACTTGCCAGTAAATATACATACTTCATATTTGAAATACAGTCGACTCTTGATAATTATAAATTCAAGGGACCAGAGAAAAAGTTCAAATAATCGAGATTTCATATTAATGACAGTTCAAATTAACAAGAGGAAATAGAAAAAATTCAAATTAACAAGAGTTTAATTAGAGCCAAAAAATTCAAATTATAGCGTTTCGGCGATAAATATGCCATTCAAATAAATTCAAATTACCGAGGGGACCAAATTACATAGATTTTTTTCAATTTATTAAATGTTTTTCAAGGGACCTGGAAAACAGTTCAAATTATCGCCAGATTCAAACTAACGAATTTCAAATTATCAAGAGTCGACTGTATAGCTAAAGTTTTATGGTAATATCAAAAACTGCTGGGATATCTGCAGATATCGGACGTTTGGAAATATCGGACTCAATTGGTAACTTGGTTAGTGGATAGAAAATAGAAATCGCAATACTAAACGCATACTGCCGTATTTATAAAAAAATATAGTAGGCTTGAAGTGTGCTTTAAGACAAAATTTTCATACAAAATTTTCAGATAGACTTTAAGCTGGTGTTACCGATTTATCATTCAATATACATACATATATTATGTGGTTGTCTGTTGTTAGGTATCATCAGACTCAATAGGCATCCGGGAAGTGAGAAGCAATTAGAACCTGCAGTATTTATCGCCCAGAATCCATCCAGGGCTCTTGAGCTTTGTAGATTACTGCAGGCGTAGTCTATTTGTGTCATGCGTTTGCTAAGCCTCCTTTGTGTTCATTAATTTTTTAATGGAATAATAAATTATTAAAAAATAAATTATTGTTTCATAACTATAAATATACTGAATTTCAAATAATATCTAATCTAATATCTTATCTAACACTTTTTGTAAACAATCGGAAATTCGATCGTCCATACTGTTCAACACACACATCTTTTAGGTGATATATGTAGGTATGTATGCTTTCATATTGTCGTTTTCAACATAAATTGAAGGCTTAATATTCCCCAAATATTCTCAATGAGATTCTGATCTGCAGAACATGCGGGCTATTCAAGTACATTTATATTTGTCAAAGCCAATCAAGCCTTTGTTTGACGACTTACATGTATAGGTGAGTTGTCTTCTTCCTTACTATTTTCTAAAAATGCCACTAATTTCTAATCTTGTAATTTTGTGTAATCAGAAGAATTAATTTCGGTGCTTGATAACACCATCAAAGTGACGCCTCTAAAATTCCTTTTTGAGCAATTTGTAGTTCCTTCCGCAGGTCTCGCCCATAGATAGGATTTTTTTGGAGTCTACTCATGGTTGATTTAAATACATTTACCTCACATTTATTAAAATTCTGGCCAAGATTCTTCATTGTTGCTGGCACTGTTTATAATTCTGCGATCGTCCCGTTCAGACCGTTCTTTTTTGAGCCGTCTCTTTTATTTTGACCATATTCATCTAGATTATTAGAAAAATTTATTACTACAACATGTTAATTGCTTGTGAAACTTAAGTCACCTGGGGCCAAATTACCGCATTCGATATCGAGTAAAATTTATCGTAATTTTCTTATTTGAGATTATGGCATTCGATATCGAGCAAGAAATTTAGTACATTTTATCATAATTTTGATATCGAAATCATTTTTCGATACGATAGCTCATTCGATCACGAATGCAGGTTCTAAATTTAAAAAATGAAGTGGAAGTGAAATTTTCATTAAGTTTGTATTCTAAATGTTGTGAAAGTGATTTGATTAGTAAAATATCATTTCATCGTAGAATAAAAGTTGTACAAAATGTCTATGTGGAACTGAAAACGATTTCAGTTTAGAACCTAAACGATAAACTAAAATATGAACTAAAATCATTTAGAACCACGCAGAATTTTATAGCAAATTGTTCAAATTTGCATAATAAGAATAAATAATAATTATACTTTTGTTTTTATATCATCATAAAATGTAATTATAGTTGTGAAATACCAACAAAATATAAAATATATTAAATTTATGAACAGGTCTTCCAAATATTAATTAAAAAGAGATTGGTAACCATAGATACTCTCAAAAAAATTTATATGTTTTAAAAAACAAAAAATAGTAAACATAAAGTGTAATTATAGTTATGCAACACAGTGTAGAAGATTTGACATTAGTAAAAGCTTTAAAAATTGTTCCAACGAAAGTAATTTTGCTAAAAAAAAAAATTAAAGTTTAATATAGGATATCTTTTCGGTTAATATAATTGACCTTTTGAGATTATGATCTATTATATACTTTGTGTATAAAACTGCAGCATTTGCTAAAACTGCAAAAGTCATTTTTGAAAAGATGTTTATGTGACCTGAAGGCCTTTTTTCGAAAATTTGTCTGAAAATGCGATTACGTTGAATGGACCGCACTATAGACAGATGTTAACAACTAAATTTTGACCGATGGTTTTAACAAGACGTGAGTGGTACATGTCACATGGCCACTCAATCAATGAATTCAGCTGTCAATTGGCTGCCCTAATCATCCGATTTAACTCTACGGCATATATTTTATATAAAATGTATACTGAGCTAACAGTTTCAGTTACAGAACTTAAAATCCGTGACGACAGACTACACTCGTTATTTTGTCAAAATTTTATTAAAAATTTTGATAAAAATCAAAATCTCTATGCGTAATTTTTTTTTTTTTCAATTATAATTGTCGAACCTAACACTTTTCAATAGTGCTTTGTTCCATTTTATTGTGAAAAATTTACATTTGTCATCGAAATATGCCTTTAATGCTGCATTTAGGCTTGGCCGGAGCATAGATACTCTTAATATTTGAGATCTGTCTACATTTTTGAGTTACTTTTTATACGTACCACGAGCAAATGAGGTTATGCTATATATACGATTCCGCCATTCCGTCAGAACAAAGAGAAATATTCATCTGAGACTGAACAGAATATATTTATCCGTCTGTAGAAAACACCCTCACTGCCAAAATACAAAACCAAAATCAAAAAGATTTACATAAAATTCTTAAGTTTTCTCCTAAGCAATTTGGTAATGAAAATCAGTACAATCAGTAAAGTAGAACCAAAGTTATGAACTAAAATGTGATACTGCCTCCAATAATTTTGTTATTTTAATTGGTCTTAGCTGCCATGTGGGACCATTACTGAAAAACACACATTACCTATAAGTGGCAGGTAAATATTGATATGCGACTAACATGTTAGGAGTTTCTGTAATTCTCATTATATTAAGGTGGATGGTATTTAAGATTCGGCTTCGCCGAATATATCACTCTAACTTGTTTTACTGCTGAATATTACTTTGTGGGAGATGCAAATTTCCAATAAAATTAAAATTTTTCCAACAAGAACTGGCATGCGAATATAACTAAAGTATAAAATTCATATAATACGAATAACACGTAAGATCTGATATCATTACACTGTGCTTAGTTAATGTCTCATGACCATTACAGCCACATTTGTACACACATTTGCAGCTACATATTTATCATTTTGTGTGTCGGTGGCATGTGCATGTGGCTGTGTATGCTTGCATAAGTAAGTTTTGTAGTGTATTTAGCTGACAATATGTGTGGTTAATGTAAATCATTTGTTAAATACTATTGTATCACTCAATCTGGGGTTTTCAGTTGTTGTGTTTTCTTTTTTATAGAATATATGCACCTACATACAAACATATAAATGAATATTTACAAAATAAAAACCTGGCACGCGTCATCATGTTAATAAATTGTCAATTGCATTAAATTTTATTTAACAAACAGACAGATAGTCAGAAAAAAAATCTGATAAAAAAAAACATTTACCAAATGAAATTTGCAAACAGATTTTTTCACCACTCTTTCAATCATTAACAATTTTTACACAAACACATACGCACGCATATTTACATAAACTCAAACACACACTCAATTACTACACACAAAATGAGAAAATAAATAAATAAATTATTTTGCATTCAGTGTAAATATTTTACAATACAAATCATGTTAAATCAGGCTGATGAAAGCTGTCATTTATAAAAAAAATAAAATAAAAATAAATACGTAGCCAACAAAACACAAAACTGCAAAAACATCAAAATAAAAAATGTAAAATTGTTGTTAAGCTCTTAGGATTTCAATTAATAATGATGACAATCATTAGCCTTAATAATAACTCTCTTACTGTGATTAACTATGTATGTACAGTGGCTCACGGCTTATTTAATTCAGTGCACTTTTTTCTTTCTAAAGCTCTATAAAGAGAAAACATTAAAAGAAAAAATGTTATAGTCACAAATAATTTATTGCAAAAATGTATGTTTTAATACATACAGACAGACATACATATGTATGTATATTGAAACTAAACAATAAAAGACAAATACTCATTTTTTTATGCAGTCACGTATGTATGTGCTTCGAAATCTTGAAAACGAAACTAGCCTTTATCACCTACAACAAATTTATGGATAGATGCGATCAGTAAATACTCGGCGGAATATTCGACCACTCCGTCAGTAGCGGTTTTTTAAAATCGTTTTTGTTAGAAATTTTGTGTTTCCTTAAGCTGATTTTTAAAATTGACCATAAACTATGGTCTGGCGACTATGGTGACGGTGTTATCAAATGTGTGTAGATATTTATATTTGCTGGCATTGAAGTAGATACATATACATTTTTCAATAGCCTTTTTTTTGACAGATCACGTGTGAGTCGTGTCATGCTGTCATGTTATTTTGGTTTAGTATTGTTTGGCATTTCAAACTTACGCCTGAACAACATTTACAAATCGTTCAACTTTATTACGAAAATTCACGTTCTGTGAGGAATGTGTTTCGCACGCACTTCGCTCAACTTATGGGCAACATAATCGGCCTACTGAGCATACTATCCGCAACACCCTCACCCATTTTGAGACCCAGTATTCATTATTGGATAATATTCGACCGAATAGACCACGTCCACCAAGCTGTAGCGGCCGTAGCTGAGAGTGTACACGAAGACCGAGGAGAGTCGATTCGGCGCCATTCACAGCAACTCGGACTAACGTTTGAAACGACTTGGCGCATTTTAC
Source organism: Bellardia bayeri (assembly GCA_950370525.1). NCBI lineage: Eukaryota > Metazoa > Arthropoda > Insecta > Diptera > Calliphoridae > Bellardia > Bellardia bayeri. The sequence goes on from OX493264.1 coordinate 119,710,207, forward strand.
GTCGAGATTTTAAATTGAAAGCGTACAAAATACAGCATGTGCAACAACTGAAGTCGCTTGACCTTACCAAGCGACATTATTGAGAGAACACTTCGGTGAGCTCAGAATTTTACGTTTTGGGCCGGTCAATCGTGGCACCAAGATCGTGTGATATCACACAGTTAGGCTTTTTTCCTGTGGGAATATGTAAAGTCTAAAGTTTATGCGGACAAACCCGGTTCGATTCAGGCCTTGGAGGAAAACATCATGTGTGTTATTCACCAGCTCGAACGAGTCATCGAAAATTGTACTCAATGGATCGACCATCTGTGACTTAGCAACGGCCAACATTAGCTAGACATAATCTTCGAAAAATAAATGCCAAAGAATGTTCCTTCAACTGATAATAAACATTCCCTATGAAATTTGAATTTTCTGTTTTTGCACAATACCCCAAATTGTGCTTTGGATCGTTATCCTGGTTAAACCGAAAATTTGATCTTATACCCTGCTTCTCTGCGTTTTTCAACAAGTTATCTTTCACAATCTGAAGGTATTTAAACTTGTCAATGGCTGTTTCATCAAATGTAAAATTGCCAAAATCAGCATCTGACATATAGGCCCAAACCACAACACTGTCACCATCATACTTCACTGTTTCTGTTCTGTTGGCTTTGTTGAGTTCTGTAATTAGTTCCCGCCAAACATACTACGTGCCATCTGAATCGAATATGTTAAACATCGGCGAAAAATGACTGAATTAAAAAATACAGATTCCTTGCAGAAATTTAGCCTGCACAGTCTGTTTCTCAAGTTTATGAACGGTTTCTTGCGTGCAAGAAGTGTGAACGCAAAACACGAAGAACAGTTTAAACGTCACATTGTTTGCCAAGGTCAGGTCAGTTGTGACTTTGATAGCCTTGGATTTGCCCTTACTTTTCTTAAAATGTGTCCCTCATCATATTCATTGAAAATATTGTTTGGCACCTTTCTGTCTTTGTTATGGACCCAATTTCCATGGTTGAAAAGTTTAATGATTTTTTGGACTGTGAGAGCTTTAATTTTAACCATTTCTAAATTTTTGATATTTATTTTGTCGGGCTCGAGTTCATTAAATTTAATTTTCATTAAATTATTTTTACTGAAGGAATTGTTTTACAACATGAAATCTCTATTAAATTTTTTTTTTATTGATAATTTTTCTGGCAGAGCTGGGGTTGAACCTGGGTTGAATTTACATGTTTCGAGAATCACCACATTCTCTCATCAGAATTCTTTGCGTTCTTACCTCTGCATCACTGCGGTGCCTGCTAGCCAACAGTCAAACATCAATCTTTTAACCAGTGTTACCGGTGGTTTGAAATTTGCTGTATAAAAAATAATAAATTGTTGTTAACCATTTCTGGTATTTTTCACTGTGAGTGGCCATTTTGGAAACAGTTTAAAATCAATCTCTTTGTTCTAACGAGTTTTTTTTTTTGCTTTAATATATTAAAAAGTACATTTTTGCAATAAATGTTTTTTGTGTGTTAGACTACATTTTTTTTCTTTTTATGAAACTTTAAAAACAAAAAATGAACTGCGCAAAATAAGCTGTGAGCCAATGTATGTATGTGTTGCTGTAAATCACCGAGTGTTTATTTGTGTATATGAAATATTTCATTACTCCTGCTTTTCCGACTGTTCTCCTCATTATAGATCATGTTTTATTCAACGGATTTATTTTCTCAAAATTTTTTTTTCTTCTTTAAATTCTCTTTGCAAATTTAATTTTTTTTTTTAAATTTTTAAGATTTTAATCCTGGTTACATTTCTATTATAACGATAAGACAAGACTTTGTTGCAAAGTAAAGGAATCTCTGGCAACCCATCGATAACTGAGTGAGTAAGTGACTGAATGCCTGTGTGTTTGCATGCTTATTTGCCTGAGTGACTGACTGCCTGTCTTAACAATATTTTGTAATGGTAACAAATTGACAGCTTTTGTAAGAGTATTTTCTGCTTAATTTTTTTCTGTTCGTTATACTTTCTTCGCAAACAAGCAAATAGGTATGTAAGTAAGTAAGACTCTGCTTAAACATTTTATATTGCAAGATTCGGCTTTCTGAGATTATTTTTAAAATGTCTGCTGCTTTATTTTCCAACATACATTTTGCTTTACGAATATTTGGTAAGATGGTGTTTTGGTTAGCAGAAAAGAGGTTAATTACCTCAGTTTGTCATTGAGTCAATCAATATTTTATGTTTGTATTTCAGTTTGAAATGCGTTCTCTATTAAAAAATTGCTGTTGATTTAAAAGCTTAATGTTAGCAGAAGCAAATAAATATGTAGGTATGTGAATTTTTAATACAATTAATAATGTTTTCAGTTTATTTACAACAATTTAACAATTTAAGCTTCGTTCTTGGGCAGAAAAAATCACACATATACCAATGTTTTTAAAGTGCGTACTACACTTTTATTTCCATGCTTACATTAGCATGTTGATTCTTTTATCAAAATTTACAAATATATTTCTGCAAACTGACGGCCTTATATCGCGCTAATCACTTTCCCTATTTTGAGTTTTAACACTGTAATCTATTCGATTAGTTCTGTGTAAATATAATCTTTAAAAAAATGCAATGGTATTAATGAGCATGATAGGGACAGCCAATCAACACCTGGGGGGTTACTCTCTATTGCGATGCGAAAGAAAATTCGATGCGATAAGCGTACAAATTGATACTCTTACGCATCGAATTTGCTTTCGCATCGCAATAGAGAGTAACCCCCCTGAACTTGGAGAATTTATGCGATCGATAAATTTATTGTTTCGGTAACAGTGTGATACGTGGCACTGTCCTGATCCAAATACAGTGATACGTTTAGCAGGCAAAGGCAATTGCTCTTGGATTTTCACAAGCTCTTAAACAATTCTTCTATCAGGTTAAACAAAACCTGATTCATTTGATTTTGCTTATGTACTAATGTTGCGTTCTACTACCTAAATAATCGCTACTAAGAAGAAATTACTGCATATAATAATCATTGATATTTAAAGTGTTGTAGCGTTCGCTATCGTAATTGCATTCTATTTTAAATAATTACTAAAATGTTTTAATATTTATGTTTGTAACGAATAAAATACTACTAAACCTCAAATTAATCTATATCAATCTATATCAAATATGATGTATGTATGTATGTATGTAACGTATGCACTCCAAAACGGCTGAGCCGATTTTGAGGAAATTTTAACAGCATGTTACTGTGACTCTGGAAGGAATAATAGGGTATATGAAGTTTTGATTGTACAAACGGGGATGGCAACGCCCATATAACCCACAAATTTTAATCGCCATATTTTGGGAATTTTTTGACCTACGTCAATGATATGTGGTACATATGGTATTGGCATAATTAGGAATACGTACCAGGAGAAAAGTAGGTGAGACCACGCCCCTTTTTAGGAAAATTAAAAATCGTAATATAGTCTTAACTACTAGACCGATCGTCATTAAATTTTACAATAGGATATTCTTACGAAATAATAAACTCTTGACTATGTAAGTGGACAAAGGGGCATGACCTCGCCCACTGAAATGCATCGCTCATATGACGCGCTTCAGTATCATATTATTTTTCCATATGGAGAAGATGGATATCACTTTGAAATACGTCAAATCAATCAAGCAACCCGTAAAGCCGTTAATTATCCTGTTCTGAGTTCTTAAATTCACGGCGTAATATCGGTCACCGATTTACTTGCAGTAAAAAACAACTGAGAAATAATTTATTAGAAGCGACCATTATAGCAGGAAAATATAAAGGTACAGATGTACTTTTGCTACGCATTCCAATGCTACCAACATATTCACCATTCGATTTGAAACAATTTTTTCCTGTTCGTTTAGCGTTTGCGATTACTGTTAACAAAGTTCAAGGTTAATATTCCGTGTATATGTGTATGCTCCTGATATGCCAACTAAACCTAAAGCATTGCAATAAATACATTAAAATTAAATAAATAAATGTTTGTAAATATATAAATACGTTTTATTTTATAACGAGGGGGGGGGGGGGTGGTACCGAAGCACACCGGGTTTAGCTAGTACTAAATATAAATCAAAACTAAAAGTTTCAAGTTAAAAGAAAAAATACAAACGAATCAGAAATAACTTAATTTTGCACCATACAAAAAATTTAGGAAGGAATAGTATTTTTAATATTGATTACTATAGTTTTTTAGACGTTTTTCATTAATATTGTCAATTAGTATTGACAAAGACAAAGGAATATATTAGAGGACAATAATTTACCAATTCGGATAGCTTAAAAATTAATAAGACAACATAAATACAAAAATGGATGGGAAGATGGGTTTGCAAAATGCACAGATAGTCTTATTTCCTCATTTTTCCATTTTTTTAAGAGAAGTAACACTCAGGCAATTAAAATGCTTTTTTTATAATTACGTTACTTTGGAAAGGGGATATATTGAAGAAGTAAAGGTGGTGAAAGTAGAAGAAAGCTTTTTTATATCACAACTCTGCAATTGCGCATTATGTTAGTTTTTAGAGCGGAATTGCAGCGCCTCTGGTGGTGAGTAGGCGCATTATTTTTTAAAGCTTGATTTTATAGCCTTAATTTAATTATGTATTTTACTTCGGTAGCGTTTGAATGCTCTACCACCGAAGGAGGGCGCTCCTTAGTTATAATGGATAGAAAGAAAACTAATAATTATCAGAAACTGATGTTGTTTGAGTGGCAGCGACTGGCAATCGAACCCGGGCTACATATACCAACTCATGCTTAATGATCAATTGCGCTAACCTAGTAAGCTACAGCACCCTCATTTTTCCTTTGATTCATTGCAGTGATCGGAGGTGATACCATGTGAAGCAAATCCAGCTTGTTTTTATGTTTCCTTAAAATTGTGTCAGTAATTTGTTTGGGAGCCAACAACACTGCTAACCGTTGGATTGAAAACGATTAAATTTGATGTCGTCCTTATCCACAATGCACAGAAAAAATGTTTGCCAATTTGATATATTTTAATTCGTTGTAAACAATAAAACCAAATTAAATTTTAATTCAATTAATTTTTTTTTTAATTGATTTAAAATTGTCTAGTCATTTATTTTTTTAATTATACCAATTAATGTATTTGTTTAAAAACTTCCATATATTTTTATTATATACAATTAATTTATTAACTGACTTAAATTGTGTAGCAAAACTCGAAAATACAAATCTGTTAATTGATATGATTAAATCGTTTGCAGGAGCAAAATTAGTAAATAATTTAATTGTCTGAACAAATTTTTTAATTAAAATCGATTTTCTATTTTTTCTGTGTGCAAATTTTTTTTATTGCTAACATGCCACCAATATCCAAACGGCTCGTCTTGCTGTCCATCTTAACACAAATTTCTCTATTGATATAGCATCTATATGCATCTTTTAGTGTCAAATACCTGCCTCTTTTCATTCGTAGGTAGCTTTTGACGACCTCTGATTTGTGATTTAGTGAACTATAGAACGTCTCTTTTGAACACTTATGACTACAGATTGACTTATTTAAAGCTGCTTAACTATTACTCGCGCTATACAGCTACTTTTTTCAATGAGTACATGTAAAATTTTTTAATTATACTTGGTGAACTCTGAAGAAATTTCAAGAAAAAATTGTATTAATCTTTTCAATAAAAATTGTTTCGTGTAAATTGGGACTTATTTTCCAGTTTGTATTGTAAATTATTTTGTTTTTTTTTTGTGACATTAAAGCTATGCATAACAAATAACAAAAACAGTTTTAAAATTTCTTTATTAATTTTATTTTATTATATTTTATGCAATAAAAACTGCACCAGGCACTAACATGTACGCATTTGTGCTCGCCAGTGTAGGTGGTGGGTATATAACATTTTGGCCAGTCGAATGTAACACTCTTATTAGTACTACATGCAGTTGAAAACGAGTTGTATAATTTGTCGTGTTTTTGAACCCATATTTATTGCTCATATAGTGGACACAGTAACAAAAACAAACATTTTGCACTAAATACAGCGCTATTAAAATACTATCGAAAAAAGGGTAATTAGAAAAAAATTCTAAAGTTTTATTTATGTTTGTCATTTAAAATTTTCAAGATGGTGGCGTTACTGATCCCTGTGTGTGTTTCAGGCAAATGTTGGGGAAATAAGCATTTATATATGCACAAGAATAATAAAATAAAGATTACGCCAACACGCGTAAAATTTTAAAATGTTCTGCGCATTTTGGAACTGTGACGTCACACGTTCTGTGTTTCTATTGGCTAATTTTTTCTCACTTGTTTTTTTTACTGTCGTTTTGCTTGCATTTGCTCACTGCACACTTCATGTTTATATTTTTTGTTGTTTTTTTTTGTTTGTTTTTCAATTTCAAGGTTGCCAGCTATCACATGAAACATACATTTTACGCAAGAAATTTTAATTCTAACACATGAAACATTATTGGTAACCCTTAGAATGGAACTTCTACGTCACATAACGGGAAATCATGCGCATGGCGTAATCTTTATTTTATCATTCTTGTACATACATATGTAAGTTATTATTACACAGCACCTAAATGTTATCGACTTTATAAAATTTCAAGTTATTTCATCCTAGATAAACCCCAATTTAAAAATGTTTGTAATAAAAAATTTCCATTCATATAATAGAAATATTAAATATGTTTTTAAAAAACAAAAATATAAACGTTAAAAGCTTAACACATGTCAAAGTCTTGATAGTACATGTCAAACAAAAAAAAACTTACAAAAAATATCACTAAAACCAAGAAAAATACAACAGACATTACATAACGAAGGACTTAGGACTAGAGATAAGAAACAAAAAGGGATGAATGAATGCAAGGCAAACAGAAGCAGCAGCAGAAGCAAAAAAAAAAAAAATAAAACAAAAAATGCACTTATCTGTACAAGGATCAAAGGAACTGCTTTTAAAAATCATAAACTAAAAAAAAATACAGAAAGGATGACGACGATGATGATAAAAGTAACGTTATTTTAAGCACTTAAGTAGAGAGATTTTCGTAGAAAGATAAATCCAAATCTTGTGTTATGGAAAACATGCACAAGGCTTATTGATAATTTGCAAAAAAAAAAGCTATAAAAAAGGAATCCTATAAAAATTCAAAAGCAAAAGCAGTGAGTGTTTTCAGATTTGATGAATTGCTGTTAAAAAAATGATTGCAAACAGCCATAATGTACATACTCGTATATACATACATAAATATTTTTTGAAAAGGCTTATAATTGTTTGAAATAGGCTTGCACATCATTATCATTATTATAAGCATCTACTTTATGGAGTTCAATAGCAAGTAGAAAAAAATAAAATATCATTTTAAGTATTTAACAGTTAGAGTGATTTAAAATTTAGCTTGAATTTATAAATTTTTCAGACTCAGCATTTATGGCAAAGTATGGAACATAAAAGCAAAAATTATCTCTATTTATTTTACAAGGACATGTTTCATTTAAAAATTTTTTTTTTGGTTTAGCTTCAACTAACAGTCTGGCATTGAGACTGCTTCCACAAAATCACTTCCTATATTATCTTGTTTTTATTTTATTCAATATTGAGTTATAAAATCCATAAAACTGTTCAATATATGTACAATTTGCAATATTCAATAAAAAAAAAATATTTGCAGCAAGTGTGGTAAATGGCTGATCCTGTGTTAAGCGTTTGTTCAAGTACATATACATACATATATGTTTAAGGGTGTATGAATGGTTGTAGGTTTTAATAAAATAAAACAAATTTATTATCTCTTTTACAATGACTGCTATAGAGTCATGACCAGTCATGCGAAAACAAATTTAGCGCTTTAATATTTTCAATAACACACTTGTTTTTGTTGTGGCACATACTACCCAGTATACCATTCTAGGAGCGCTCCGAAAAAATTGTCAGAAAAGAGTCCAACAAAAGAGCATTGTTGGAGCGCTCCTAAAAAATTGTCAGAAAAGAGTCCAACAAAAGAACATTTTCGGAGCGAAAGAAAAAATTGTTTGTTACTGTCCTGAGTCGGCACGCAGTATGACTCAGAAATTCCACTTAATTATGTGTGTACCAAAGCGTTGTTGTCCTGTTATTTGTACTTTGAACAAAAAAAAAAACAAGATTACACAGAGCCCAAAAAAACTCATAAAAGACTCTTTTCTGACATTATCTAAGAGCTTTTTAAGAGCCCAAAAAAATCTTCATAAAATACTCTTTTCTGACATTATCTAAGAGCTCTTTCTGACGGACCATTTTCGAATGTACTGACCCTCTTTTCTGAAGGTTTTCGGAGCAATTATGATTGTTTTTTGGGCTCATAAAGAGCGTTAACGCTCCGAAAAAGGTGTCAGAAAAGACTCTTTTCGGACTCATATGGCTTGCTGGGTATGTACTACATAGTAGCTATACTTGCGGCTGTTGTATTTGTTACTTGTTGGCTGTGTTTTGCAATCAATTGAACAGTGATTTAAGTAGGGTCTTGAGGTTATGAAAATATATTTCTAAAAAGAACAGGCGTTTAATTTCTCTTGAAAAACCTTTTAGCTATGTGGAAAAAATGCTTGACATTTTGCTATATTTTCCAGCTTAGCCACTGTGCACTGTGTTGCAACACTAGACATTCAGCTGTTCAATCGTTTATTAGTGAACTCTGTTAAATGGCTTATATTACTATGGTCCCACGAATTTAACACTTGAATGCATTTTTTATTGTTATACAATAAAAAAAAAAACTAAATTATTTAATTTTCAAAATATTTAATCTTTTAAATCCCCTGACAATAGAACATAACAGGCAACAACAACCACAGTAGAAAAAAGACTTGCATTTGTTTAGTATTTCTAGACCATAAAACTTAAAACGCGTGAATATAAAACTACTTTCAACTCTTGAAATCCCCATTAAAACCATATGTGTGTTTTTGGCTTTGTAAATATAAGCGAACCCGGTTGTTTGTTTTTCAATCTGCTTCTTTTTTTTCTCTAAATAGTATTTGTTACTGTTGTTTTCTATTAGCACCATTCACAATCTTGTGCAAATGGTATTGCATCATTGCATTTGCAAAAAAGGTTTAGCATCTTTATGCTCTTGCTGTGTATTTGGTTAGTGTAGAGCAATAATTTTTTAAAACTTTTTGCAAATGCAATCATGCAATACCATTTGCACAAGCTTGTGAATTGCGCTATTATTTCTAATTGCTTTGCAATGCACTGAACAGAAAAAGAAAGTACAAAGTGCCGCTTGCCACTTTCGTTTAAGGGTGAGAGAGCAGAATCAATAATCAAAAAAAAAAAAAGACACCCATAATCCCAATAACACAGTAAATAAAAATTTATTTGGAAAAATGTTCTAATTTGTAACAATTTAACAATTTCTTAGAATTAAAAACAAACTGTCAAGGGTTTTCTTTAATATTTTCTATTCATTAGCTGGACAATAGCATAAATGCAACGCACTTTACGTATGTTGCACGTTAATATGTATAAAACAACAAAGGGAAAAAGGAAAATGTGTTTAATTAGTTGCACCCTTTGTTTTTATAAGATTACATAGTTTTAATTAATGCTGCAAGTGCTTTTATTCTGTTGTTACTTCCATTTTATATGCTGGGCTTTTGTGTGCTTCTATTGGGTTTTTATGTTTATTTATTATTTAATAGCGTGTGGAATTTAATTATTCCGAAATAATTTAGGCGAAATATGTTGTATATTTTTGTGTAAATAAATACAACGAGTTAGTTTCAAATGTTGTTATCTAATCTTTACTAATTGTTACAAATGTGCTCCAAAGTCCAAGTTGAATTTATAATGCAAACTGGACTCTTTTAAAAATGTGGGTGTAACTAATTGCATGTTCATATTCTTACTAATTATATATTATCTGTATAAAGATCTATTGGCTGTTTTGTAGAACTAAAATACTAAAATTCCCAAAACAAAAATCTAAAAGTTGTAATTTTTTTTATTTTAAAGTCATGAAGTCATGAAAATGCAAACCAGCAAAGTCATTAGAGATCAAAATGCTTAGAATTATAATAAAGACACGGAAATACTCCTGCGCTCATAAATAAGGCAATGACAGTCAGCATGACTAACTAACGCGTGATCATTCAACAGACATTTTCCAGCACAAACTATTATTATATATATGAAATATTATACATAAGTCATTATACTACTACTACTAATTAATGCAGATAGTAACTACGTTTGAATATTAGTCTCTTTGCAATAACAAATCATAGAAAGTTTATATTATTATTATGTTACTTGGTCTTAATCAGACACCATAATCTAGAAGGGGATATCGTCAGTCAGGACAACACCAAACCTCTCCTATGTTAAAATAAAAACGAACTTAAAGAATGGAAAATAAATCAATATATCAGAAAAGGCCAGAACTCTTTGGGGAAACCCAACCAAGCCTCAACGAAGCAAAGTTGATTCTGAACCTGAAAGACTAGTTAATTTGTCAACTTGGCATAGAAAGTCGCTTGTAGGGAATAAAACACAAGAACATTACATTATATTTAGTCAAATTAGAGCCACAAACTTGTATATTCCAAAACTTGGAATATCTTCGGAATTCTGATTGGAATTAACCTTACCGAGCAAGGTTCTTAAGGCTTATGAGTGAAAATGAACTGAAACACAAATGGAGTCGGTAAATAGTTGTCCAAATAAAACAAGTACGACAATCTGTGATCATTTAAATTTTTTAACCAAAATTAATTTTGATACGAAAATTAACTGAAAAACAAACCGAGCCACAAGTCGATAAATAGTGGTCCAAATAAAAAAAGAATGATAATTTGTAAACTGTTATATTTTTAACTTAAAACTATTTGAGATTCAAAAAACGCCATAATTTACAATACAAAATGGAAAATAATAATTTAGAGCAAATCAACAATCAGTACAATTCAAATGTGACTTTTGCAGTTTTTTTTTCACAAAATATCAAATATTACGGTTAGATTTGTATGTGTTTGCTCTCTTTATGACTTAAAGAAACGTTAGTTTGCTATTAATTTAAATGCATGTGGTAAACACTTTTTGCAAATTACAAAACATGAATGATACGCTGAACCAATATCTTAAGACAATCTCAGAATGGGATTGTGCGAATACGGTCAATTTTAACGCATGTAACACTCAATGTTGTATATTAACGCACAAACGCACAACAGATCATGTTTAAGGAATTAGACGCTCTTGATGTTCTAGGTATGAGAATCCACTGTGTTGTCCGCTGGAACACATTTTCAAGTGTCAAAAAAGCGGCACTTGGCCTTGGTTTTTTAAAACGGTGTAAAAATTACTTCACTACATCTGATATCCTTATTATTTACACCACCTATATTCGGCCGCAAATGGAATAAAACTCTCATGTATGGGCCGGTGCTTCGAAGTCTATTTTGGAGTTACTCGACCGTAGTAGGGTATCCAACACTACTGATTCATTGGAGCATCGTCGTATTGTTGGTTGTGTTTCACAACACAACATTACATTACATTTACATTACAGGGTAAATCCGTTCTTTAGCCATACTGTCCGTATGTGGAATAAACTTCCAGCATAAGTATTCCCTGCCACTTTCAATACAGGAAAATTCAAATCAAATGTTCACAAATACGACTCCCATAACCTATTTTCCTAGTTCCAATACAATGCATTGCAAGAGTAGGGGTCGGCCACTGAGTGCTGGTCCAAGCAAAAAAAAAAATTATTCAACACAAATCAAATTATAATAAATAATGAAAGAAACTGTTGAAGTCAATATTCTAGTAATGACTAAAAGTAGCTATTTCAAGCGAGTAATAGCTAAATAAGTGGTCCAAATATGCGTTCTATTGTACCCACACGACAAAACAGAGGTGACAAAATGCTATTAACGTATGCTGACGCACGTCTCATAATAAAATCAATGAAAAGAGACAAGTGTGCTTCCAATGAAAATATGCTTCTGTATTAATAGGCACACAAGTTGTTCGACAGCAAGCCGAGCCTTTTGTATCGATAAATTCAAAGTTTACCCGAGAGCACAGAAATTGGACAGTAGATCACTGGAAGCATGTAAACTGGTCAGACTACTCCAAATGTAAACGTTTGCAATCCGACGGCAAGCAATATTCTCTGGAGCTAAACAGCCCAGAGAATTCAAAGACACCAGGAAACAATGAAACAAGGTAGGAGAAACGTGATATGTGCTTGCTTTGCATAGGGGCACCTAGGATCACAGCCAAGAATGGAAAGAATAAAGAGCAAAGATTTTGTGGATAATAAAGTCTATAATGTGGATGAGTTATTTATCAGCTGGATAAAATAATGGCTTAGCGACCAGAATGTTCTTTTGATGCAGTGACCAACCTCAATCCGATTGAAAATTTGTGGTGAATCGTAAAGAGACAGTTGGTACAATACCCAATTGGATAAGCTTAGACAGCGGGTTCATTGCGAATGGGAGAGTTTTCCAAATTAAAATTTGCAGGAGAGTATGCCAAAACGTGCACAAAATATTTTACGACTAAATAATCAAAATACTATCATCCTTAAAGTATTTGTGTGGTGCAAAATTGAGTGTTTATATATTTTGCTTTTAGTTTTTATTTATAAATTATTTTGTCAAATATTAAACACAAAATCAATGACAAAAATCATTGATTTCTATGAAGTAATAAGTCAGTCTTTAGACTGAGGCGTGGTGCAACTATACAAGGTGAGTGCAGTAGCCCAGCTGACTGACTTTGTTTACAATTTACTTATGTCAAAAGTAATACTTTTTCAAGTATTTTTGACAGTACTACATTATTTTACACAAACAAAATGCCTGTTGTTTCTGTTTTGTGTTGTATTTGTTGTCGATTTGCACTCACCTTGTATAATTACACCATGGACTGAGGGTTCTTAAGCACAAAATATTTAAATTGTATTTAAATATTAGTAGCAAAAGTCTATAAATATCTTCGAATCACGAATCACAGCTAAAAATATAGTGCAGATGGGCATATCGCTGCCACTATTGTAAATCACTTTATTGGTCGCTCCATTATTAGTCATGGCTCCCATTTAAGACCCTCTTCTGAAAAAATGTTAACATGAATAAATCTTGTAAATGCGTTGATATCATTCCAAAATTTAATGCAACTATTATTAGTATTTATTAGAGTTAGTTTAGTATTAGTTTAAAGTTTACCAAGTTTACGCGTTTTAAGGATCAAGAAGAGAACCTGCGTTCAAATTGGATGACTGTAACTGCAGACTTTTGTGCTGAGCGATTAATTAGAATTCAGTCACTCAGTAACATTTTTATTTATGTACTTATATATAGATTATCCTAAAGTCTCCATTGGGAATTTATTTGTTTTTAAATTTTATATTTCCAATTCTTACCATTACAAATGTGAAACTAACTACACTTTTAATAGCACACCTTTATTTTTTCATACACACTTTTCTAATAGCTTAGTATAGTTAAACATTCGCCCATTAACATTTAGCAATACCATCATTGTTGAATGGCTGATCAATTTAATGACCTTATTTGTTGCTTATAGATTGAAAATGAGTTTAAACGATTTTGAAACTATTCCGTTAATGAATTTATTTCTATTTAATGCGTACACTGAACATATTTTCTAATAGGCTGCTAATAACACACAGTCATCCCTTAAAATATTTTCATAGGAATAGCAACAAACCCAAACATGAACAAATACATACATAGACAATCTCATAGATTATGTTTATAGCACGCGTATTTCTGTACTAAAACACACATACAATAGATATAAGTACATATATACACATAGATTCACTTATGAACCCATATTAGTAAATTGTATATGATACAATTTTGTGTTGTTTGAACAGGAGTTCACATTGAAAATCAAACGTAAAGACATTTTAGAGGGCTGGATGATTGCAGCAAAGATAGAAAAATTACAACAACATAATACGAATTTGGAATATCCTCCAAAGAAACAAAGAAAATGCTATTACTTTTATTTATATTCCAAATTCAGTGGATTCAAAGGACAATCCCTATATTATGTCTAACACATGACTCTATTAGAGGCAAAACAAGGAAAATAAAGGTCTAAATGTTGAACAAAAAAGCAGTAAAACATTTGGCCACTATACTGTACATGGCGTTTGAGTCCTTTATATATGTATGTGTTTATACAAAATCTCACTTATTTAAAAGTCCTTTAGTTGCTGGAGGTCTCTCTTAACTAACACAATGTAATAGTCATACTCGTAGTAATAATAATAATTCTAAATGACCATAACCCCCTACTGAGAGATAAATATTACTATTTTTTTCATTTTTGGTTATTCCCATTCTCGTGTATTGTATTTTTTTTTTTTTTTGACAGCGCGCAAATATACGCGTGTGCTTTATAAACTCAGGCCAACTTGCGGGACGTGTAACACATTTAGCTGTTACTTCAAATAAATATCAGAAAGCAGCAGGAACAGTGTTGTGTATTGTGGGGCAAACTAACTAAAAGATTGGAAAAATAGTATGATGTTGAATGTATAATTTAAAATGTGGATTTTTTTTTTAAACATTTTTACAGATTTGTTTAAGATTAAAAAATATACTTCGATATAAATATCATCATATATATACTAGGAATATTTTTTCCACAAAAAAACAAAAATTAAACGAAAAAAACAAACCTGCTTTGCGGCCTAGCCTTACGGCGCACATAAACGAGGGTGAACTCGGCTTACCACCGCCTTGTACGTCTGGCAAGAACATGTCTGGCAAAGAGCATATTTGTATGATTTGAAATTTCTCGTCCATGATTGCAACGATTAATGTACGAACAACTTGCTTCTAAATTAGGGTTATCTAATCCCTGCCATTATAGTTTAGTTAATTAGCATGAATTTTACTAGAAAATCACCTATCGTTATATTGCACCGACCAACCAAGTGCCAAGGACTATAGATCAGCGGAGGCTGGAACACTCTATGTAATCCTGTTATTGCCGTATATTTACTGATTACCGAGCCAATTGTTACCACTACTTTTAAAATAGCTTAGTCAATTAGAATAACCCAGTGCTATGACTAGAAAAAGCAGCAATCGCAAAAAATAACACGGTTGCCAAGGTCCGCTATCTAACCCCGTCCAAAGGCGGATCGTCAGCAAAGCTGCCAAGAAAGCCACAATTCCAAAGCATTTCATGAGCTTAGCTCTGTAAGTGCCAGAACTACCTTCAGTGGCTCTGCTGTTTCAGCAACAGCACACATGACAATGGTTTCCCGAAATTTGTTACTTCGTCAACCGATTGCCATTCTTCCTGCTTTGGGTATCAACAACAGCCAATTATCATATAGGCGACCTGTACTCTTACTATCTAGGTCAGGGAACAAGTTCCCGGGCTTTTAACTGATCCCATGGCACTAGATATGGACTCTAGTCAGCTTCAGAACTCTTTGGGTAAACAATGAGACTCTATCCAGTTTGAGGCTCGTGCAAGCTCATGACACCGACTTCGCCATCTCTCCCAAGGATTGTAATAGCATCAAGGTGATGGAATTACACCAAGACAAAATACCCTTTGGGGCAAACATTTGTACAAATAAATTCATTCAGAGTCTTGACTTTTGTTAACTATGACCTTTTCACATCTCATAACGCCACCATAACTGCTCATCTTTTATACCATGAACGAATGCAGTCAATTTTGTTCCGTGTTTTGTGACCGTGTTCTAAAGTGAAACGTCTCCCAGAGAGGAAGTAGTCAGACGGGGCATAGTCTGGACTATAAGGCGAATGAGGCAAAACTTTTCAACCAGTTATTTCTAAATTGTTTTTACAAGGTATTGCAGCAAGTGACCGAGCGTTGTCATGAAGTATTATTACGCTTTCATATCTGGCCACACATTTCCTATACATTCGCTTCAAACGTATCAGATGCATACGTTGTAGGTTTATTGTAATGGTCTGGAGCTTTACAGAGTCTTAGAGCCATGGTCATTTGACCTTGGGGTCAATGTTTCCACTTCAGAAACGCACAAGCCACTGAAACATTCACCATGAGTTTCAGGTTTACTAAACAATAAAACCTTTATTTAATAAAATGGCTTTAAAACATTAAATAATTGTTCACATTAAATCCGGTCACATTACAAAAGCTTTTTTATAAATTACACAATTTCTGGCACTGCATTCGTTCATCTTTATAGGTACGGTCACACTTGGCAAATATTTACTCAAAAAAGCGCAACCACTAGTTTAAGCACAAATTTGTTTGACGTTGTTTACTCTTACAAGAGTTTTGCAAGATCAAACAGCATCAAATAAAATAAAACTAAATATTTGTTGTGTCTTGTCCTAAATAAAAAAAGTTTTTTTTTAATAAATAAAGGAGTTAAAATATATTTTATTTAGTGATTACGCCTTTTTCCGCAAATATTTGCCAAGTGTGACCGTACCTTAAGACATAGAGTTAAGACGAGTGTTGAAAAGTGTACACTGATTCTTTGCAGCTTTCCATGAGAACGAACAGAAAATATAAAGTGAAGTTCTATTATTAATTATAATGTATTGAGTCAGTAAAAGTAACACTACCCAGCAAAAAGAAAAAAAAAAAACAAAAACAAATAAAGAATTTTAGAAGTCATTAAATTTAAGAATGTAAATAAAGTGTTTACTGGTTAAATGACAACTCCTTGAAAACTATTAAAAACTAACAAATACATGTTTGCCCCACTGTATTAAGTTTGTCATGCTAAAACAATCTGCTGTTGCTGTTGTGAACATACAACTGAAACTGCCTAGAGTGTATTGTGTTGAAATATATATTTCGTTAAAATTTATCCCAAAATAAAAACCAGGCAGTCAGCTAACCAGCAAAATGTAGTTAGTTGATGCACCATAAAGGGTTCAAATGTCGTGTTTACAAAACATCCATTAAAATTAAACAAAAACCAAATGACTTCTTGGCGGAAGTGACTCGTGAGCAATTCGGTAATCAACGCGGGTGTGTGTGATCCTTTGTTGGAGGGGGAGGTTCATTTGTACATTTGTAAGACTGTATTAAATATTTATGGCTTTTTATTGTAATGATATGGCATATTGTATTTTAGTTTATTTACAGTGTTTGGTTTTATGAACCTTTGGTCAGTTTTTCGCAGAGTATTGTCTATACTTTGGGATTCCTTTTATCATAAGTATAATTCAATATTTTGATAGTTTTAACATTGTGGACTATTGTTTTGCTTTTAACAAATTTTCAAACAGTAATTATGGGAACAAAACGGAGAACATTTAAAAGGAAACCAAGGGTAATTTATCTTATAATAGCAGGAACTAGAACTGTCAATATTGTTGATAATTTATTAGCTAAACAATTAAAACATAGGAAACATAAGTAGCATATAGCAAATAATAATGTCATATAGAGGGTATTGGCAGACCATAACTCTGGACTTTTTATAGTATTTTCATCACTTTCACACAGATTTCAATAAACTGCTAAAGTGTCATAATAATAACTTACATAAAATAAAATGTCTGTAAACACTTTTGATATTTGTATGGCTAACTTTCTAAATATAGGGTGTATTTTTTAGATGTATAGAACTTTGATCTGGCAACGCCTTTTTAACTGGCGGCCATTTTATTAGCTGTCAAATGATTTATGTTAAGCCCGTAATGATTGACTACTTGGAGGACAACATTTGCTGCGTTATTGCAGATATACGGCCACAAATGTTGGAAAACGTCACAGAAAATTAGACCTACAGATTAGACTATATCCGTGCCAATCATATGGCAGAAGTCATAATTAAATTATAAATAAAGAAAATTTATGTCTATTGTTGCTCAACCGTCAGTCTATTCCTAATCACTTAACAGCTGGCAAAATGGCCGCCAGTTAAAAAAGTGTTGTCAACTTAAAATTCTATACATCTAAAAATTAGATGTATTTAAATTAGAATTATTTTCTTAAAACCACAAAATAAAATATAATTGTTTAATAAATAAAAAGGTTAAATAACTAAAATTTAAACATTTTTATTGCACTAACAATTGTATTCACAATATTAACCGCCTGGCCCACGATGTCGAACCATAACGTTCGCTTAGATAAGACTTAAGACACAAACTTTTTATCGTATCTATTTTTTACTCAATCAAGTTTGTTTATTCCACAATCAAGTTTGTAAATTCTATTTTTTTTTGCAAAATTTGGAAGCTTTGTTCAGGCGTGCGTCTTTTCAGGTTGAAATGCCAAACCAAACTAAACATAAATCACTTAACAGCTGACAAAATGGCCGCCAGTTAAAAAGTGTTGTAAACTTAAAGTTCTATACATCTAAAAAAAACGCCCTATACATTTTTAAATTAAAAATATTTTCAAAAAACCACAAAATGTTTGCTCAAAATTTAAATATTTTTATTGCACTAACAATAGTATTCCCAATATTAAATTCTATATTTTTGCAAAATTTGGAAGCGTTGATCAGGCGTCAGTCTATTCAGGTTGAAATGCCAAACCAAACTACACATAAATTACTTAACAGCTGACAAAATGACCGCCAGTTAAAAAAGTGTGGTCAACTTATAGTTCTATACATGTAAAAAAACATCCTATACATTTTTTTAAGAAAAAATACTTTAAAAAATCACAAAATTTTTGCTTAAAATTTAAATATTTTTATTGCCATAACAATAGTATTCCTAATATTAAACTCTGTAAATTTCTGTAAAACTTCCAAATACATTTTCGGTTCATCTTTAAACTCCATCATTGTTAGAACACAGCAAGAATGTCTTTGCAATAAAAAAAAAACTGACAGAAATAAATTTGTTACAAAATAAATTACTCAAATTAGAATCAAGAAAATTGTCTAAAATATGTTTAAGGAAAAACCAAATATGTATGTAGAGAAATCTCCGATATAAAGATTACGATAAGCAAATGAAAAACTGCCACATTACAAGCAAGAAAATCCTACAACGGAAAAGGCAACAAGAATAGATTGATTGTAACAAGATTATTTTTTATATCATAAGAATAAATACCAAAAAAGGTAAATTGAGCTTAAATATTACAATAAAAAGATTACATCAAAAACTGCCCACAATCTTATTTAGTATAAAATAAAAAAGAAACACCAACCAGCCTAAGATGACTAAACTAAAAAGTAGGAATAGGGAAAACTCACAAATTAAACGAAACAAAACCATCTTAAGAGAATGAATTAATATTGGCAAAAAAAAACCCAAAAAAGTGTAATAGAAATCAACGTCCCAAACACGCAACAACTTAATTACTTGCTCTTGTTTTTTAATTGGTTTAATTAATTTATTCTCAACATTTTATTTTTTAAAACCAGCTTTTCTTGTTGTGTTGTCCTTCCAAGCAAGCAGCATTTGGGTTTATGAAATTGAAAAGGGGTTGCTTTGGTTGGTACTTGTTCAAAAAAAAAAAAAAAAGGCAACAGATTTTTGTATGGTAAGACAATTAAACATCTATATTTGTTGGGCTGCAAACGAATTTTAAGGCACTCTATATTGTAAAAATTAATACAAACATACAATACCAGCTGCTACTAGATGCCAGCTTAAAGTTCCACTTAACTTATTTATTTAATATGACTTATACTACGTTGGTAATAAATACTTCAAGAGCTTTAGTGTTCCTTTGGACAACTTTGATACCTGGAGCTTTTTGTTCAAGAGATTTCTTAAGGAATTTGTTGGCTTACACCAACAAATTTTAATTAAACTTTTAATTGAGTCTTAATTGATTTTTAATTAAACTTTAAATCATATCAATTAAATTTTTAATTGAAAAACAATTTTCAATTAAATAATATAATTTTTGTTTGTAATTAAAACTACTTTTAATTAAATTTTTACAAAATATTTTAATTGATGCTACGAATTCCTTCATCGGTCCACTTTCAATTAAATGTTTAATTAAATATACGAATATTTTAATTGAAAATCAATTTTAATTTTTTCTGTGTATAAACAATATTGTGTGCTGTTGAATGTTATGATTTACCTTTTATATTTACTGTATTAATTGCTGTTCTTTTCGTTAATAATTTAAAATCTTGAAAAATCACTTTAAGGTCGTTTACCTTTTACCAGAAGTTTTTTTTTTTTTGAATTAAATTTTTAGTAATTCTCAACCTATATTTATGCTCAGAACTCAAAGACACCAGGAGCCGAACATTAAAGACACGAATGTCAACGAAGCTCATAATAATAACAATAAACAAAAAACAATACTAATTGTCAGAATTGTCGAATTAGATTGTCGATTTCGATTTATCTGAAGCGCGTCAGGCGTCGCAGCAATATGTCTGTTTGGCTTTAAGTGTCGTTTGAATTTGTAAAAGATTTAAATTTTCTGAACAATTTCTTGATAACAATCAGATTTTTCATCTGCTAACATTCGTCACAAACAAAATATTTGTTTGGACAAAGATTTTTTCATATGAAGTTTGACGCCTTTCTTTTTAAGAGAGAGAAAATATTCATATTGAAAAAGACTTTGTCCGAACAAAATATTAACGAATGGGTAAGTCCACCATTAGTCCCAATTTACACGAATTTATCGGTACAGTGAAATAACTCCCAAATGGAATAAGTCCCAATGGAAACATGAATTAAATCAGAAAAAAATTGTCATACAGTCCCAATGCATTGGGACTTATTTTATAATGAAATAACTCCCAACAGTTTTTTGGGAGTTATTTCATTTGGGCGGAAGGATTTTCTCCTCTATGGTATACAGAATACCGGCTTCGCATTGCACAAATTTCTTGTATTACTGGCATACGGCCGGGCGGATGGATTTTCTCCTCCATGGTATACAGAATACCGGCTTCGCATTGCACAAATTTCTTGTATTGGCGTTAATTGATTTTTATTGGGATTTATTTTTGTTATTTCATATTATTTAATTTTTTCAGTTGGGCGTTATTTCATTTTTCATGGGACTTATTTCATTTGGGAGTTATTTCATTGGGACTTATTTCATTTGGGAGTTATTTCACTGTACCGAATTTACCCCATTTTAGACATCGGGTTGATAGGAAAATAAGACGAGTACACACTTGATTGTGCTAGCAATTCGTGTTACTCTCTGATATGTGTATACAAATGTGTGTATACTCTCAAATCAAAATAAGAGTGATTTAAGCAATTCTATTGTGCTGTGTGAGCACCGAAGAAATTTCAAGGAAAAAATTGTATCCGCTTTTTCAATAAAAATTGTTTCGTGTAAATTGGGACTTAGCTTACATACTTCATAAAGTTTCAATCAGCAATTTTAAATTATTAGTTTACAGTCCCTCAAATGTTTGGATGACAAACTGCATCAAGCACTTAATATTCCTACCCCTACATTACAACAGAGAAGATACCTAAAAGAATGTTTGACAATAAAGGCTTAAAGGGTTAAAGAGTTTATGTACTGATATTTTTCTATGCCATTAAATCTTCTTCAGTTATTTTTTTATTGCTTTAACTAAGTAAGAGGGTTACTTTTGTAATTTTTTTATTTTCAAGTGATGTGGTAATGAGTGACACGTGACAACAAAAAGTTGAAAATAATTGTTAAAATTTGATAACCAATTTTGTTTCACAAAATCACTCAGCATAAATTATTAAAAGCGATAAAAACTTCATTAAAAAATTAATGACATTATAAAATGTGAGAATATTTTGTTTTTCTTTTTTTTTTGATATTATTATTAACAATGATGAGGGATAAATTATTTCAAAAGCCTTTCTAAACCATTTCAAAATTAAGATTTTCATAAAAAGAATAAAAACACAATGTTTACTAATCCTAATCATCACTTTTCAAATATATTTGCTAGAATTTTATACTTTTCCTAAAAACGTAGTTTAGTGATGACACCTTTAAGCCTATAAAAATATTTTATTCAACATCTTTGCTAAAAATACGGCAATAATTCACTGAGACAACAAAAACGAAAATTAATGGCTTCTTTAGACTGTTTGAAAGAAGGCAAAAAAAGAAAAGAATACAAATACAGCTGAATAAAACGCCCATAAAAATAAGGAAGTCTATTTGTAGGTTTGAAGACAAGTATTGAATAAACATGAACTTGGCTGGTTGAGAATCAAGGATAAAAAATCATAAATTATTGCTTTTACATTTGGAAGTACCCCCAGCACCATGTGTGGTAAGACAATCATTTAAAACAAATTGAAATTTGTGGCAGTTGAAATTTTAAAAAGGAAATTTTAAATTGTTTCCCAATATATGCCATACAAGGAATTTATTTATTGGTTTTTAAAGGATTTATTTACAATAGCCTTTAATTTATGCCAATCAAATAAAGTAGTTGGACTCAAATAGAGACACAGTTGGATTAATTTTAAAGTAAATGCAATTTCTTTAATACATTATAATAGTTGTTACTTTTTTCACAGCCTGATTTCTCTAACTTAAATTCACTTGGGAAGCAATTACTAACACCCCAACTTCGTGCTGTCTTAGATGCCCAGTAATAAAGTAAAAATTATGTCTATAGCTGGTAATAACAATAACAATAATCATAATTTTTATTTCTTATTTATTTTTAGCCAAGTTTGCGTATTTACTGCTCTACACAACATAACAATAAAATGGCTAAAAAGTATAAATTTCAACTAGGTGGTTGGGTACTTGCAAAATAAATGAAAGGGTTGCAAAAAGGGTGCCAATGCATAATTTTCTATTTTTATTGTATCTGTTTTAAATCTTAAGATTGTATAATTTGTTTAAGACATTTACTTACTACAAATGTAAGGATTTGAAATACAAAACATTTAACAATTTATGGACTGACCCTTAATAATCAGAGGAAACAGGCCTCTAAGAAAAACCGTAATTCTGTTTATGATTATATGAAGGCGGTAAAGATAAACACAACCACTTGCTATTGAAATTAAATAACTTATTTTTGTAAAAAAGAAAATACCCAAAGAATAATAAATGTTGTTACAATTTAGCATTGCAGGAACTAAAATTAAACTTAGTAGTGTTAAGAATTACACAATAGGACATAGGAATGGTCCCAGAAGTAATAAAAATATATTATATATAGTGGCCCTTGGCAATAGTCTCAACGGATCTAACGCTAAGTATTACCTGGCTGGGTATTCCCCGCACAAATTGGATCTTAGCTCTGGAACGATCCAAGTCTCAGTTGTTCAAAGATTGTCATTTTATCAACAGCTGTATCACGCCGAACATTTTTCCCCTAATCTTCTTTTGAAATCTGTACTTGCCTTTGCGTTTTAAACGCATAGATGATGAACAAAGAATTCAAATAAAAGGGAATTGAATTTAAAGATCAAGAATTAGCGTATAAATCTGATTGGGAGTTTTTGAAAATTATAAAATGATATAAAGAAGATTGATGCAGACAGTGTGCCATGTAATGGAATTTTCATATTTGAAACTCACTTTTCAGTGAGAGAATTTTATTTACATTTGCGAAACCAAGACACGAAACAGAAATCTTTATAAATTTCATAATGCTCAATTTTAAAGACGGATTCACCCATTTGTTCGAAACAAAAATTTGTTGGGAGAATTTTTTTTTTCTACTGAGAGTTTTTGCAGCACGATTCACCCATTTCAAACGAATTTTCTGGAAAATCAAAGCTGTCATATGTAAACAAAATCTCTTAGTTTTACAAGTGTGGCCATTGATTTATTTTGCTTTGTTTTTTGAGTGTCAAAAAACAAATATTTAATTATTTTAAAATACAGTCAAACCTCGATATAACGAATTCCTCGACTTAAACCCCCTACAACGCTCCATAAGATTTAATAAAAAATAAACCTCTCTATTACAAATACATTTGTCAATAGCCTCGTTATAACGAATTTTCATTCACTGCAGACTAACGAAATATAAAGAATTATTTATATAACGAATTTTGTCAACTTACAATCTTTTCATAACGATTTCCATCAATTAATTCAAATTATATAAAACAGATACACACAAAATTATTGTATTTGCAATGACAACGTCTCTAGCAAACCTACATTCGTAGTCGACAGCAGCATGCTTTAGACTAACGGCTGAAATATTCGAAGAAAAATTTATTTTTGAATTTTAAAACTACAAAATACAGTATTTTCCTTTAAATATGTTTTGATATATTAGCGGAAATTGATCGCTATAGCATGGTAAGCAGATGATGATTAATATATATACAAAATTTTTTTCTACCTCGTTATAACGAATAAAAGTGCAACTTCACCTCGATATAACGAACCTCATTGTAACGAATTATTCGATAAAACGTTTTTTTTTTCAAATCCCCTAAAGATTCCATATACCAAGGTTGAACTGTATTGTGTATTCAAAATGAATGAAAAAAGAAAGTTGATTTTGCTAATGGCCATAGAGAAACATAAGGCATTATTATTTGTATGAAAAAATGTAACCTATTGGTCCAGACAAATTATAAAATGAAACCAAATCAAGCTGAGAGTTGTTGGTAAAAAATATTTTCTCTTCATATATAAAAAAAACTTTGTCCAACAACATTTATTTTGTTCCGAACGAATGGGTGAATCCACACTAATATGCAATAGTTCAGACAGTTAACCAACATCTGGTGTTCTAAATCTCCTCTCCGTAACTCCAACAGAAATCATTGTATCCAACACCTAGGGATTGTGTGCAATATTTGAAGAGTTTATTCAGGTATATCGCACCCTAAATACAAAAGGGTCATAACTCAAAATTTTCCAAAACTGACTTTTTTCCATAAATTGCACATCTCTAACTACTGTAAAAATTTCTTTCACTATATTCTTTAACTGGAAAAATATAGTTATGTCTATTTTTATGTTAAGTATGTTGGTTGTGCACGATGAAGTTTTTTGTCTCTCCTGAAAATTTTAGTATTTTGAGTTGTGACTGTTTTGTATTTAGGGTGCGATATGGTCCGATGAAGAAGTTCATAACGGACATGGGTATTGAATACAAAAACTCAATTTTAAAAGAACTATGTAACCTAATTAAAATGGAAAAGTTAATTTCGGCAGCACACTGTCATCAAACGATGACCGATGAAAAGAGCGATCGAACTTTCAACAAGTATGTACGATCCTATATATCAACAGACAGAACCGACTGGAATAAATGGTTAAAATACTTTACGTATTGTTTTAATATCACTCTTTCCACAACCCATAACTACTGTCCATACAAACTAATATTCTCAAAGTTACCTAACTCGTTCGACCAATTTAATAAAATAGGCAAGGTTTCTCCAATTTACAATATAGACAACTATGCTAAGGAAGTTAGATTTAGACTAGAAATAGTTCATAAAAGAGCCAAAACTCTATTAGATGTGGAAAAATTACAGCGTAAGGCGCAAATGATAGAAATATTTTAGAAAATAAATTTAAAATAGGAGACCTAGTATTGCTCAGAAACGATTCAGGTCATAAGTTAGACCCTAAATATAAGGGACCTTTTACAATTAAGGAACTAGATCTAAGATATAACGTAACGATGCTAGACAAGAAAACAAAAAAATGAACAAGTAGTACATAAAGATAGACTTAAACTTTATAACCTTTAATAAAAACAAGGAAAATTAGGATAGGATATCAGGATATTTGGATAGGACATGTCCTCACTAGTGTTAAAATTAATTTTAAATATGTAAATAAAAAAAAAGATAAGTTTAATTTGTAAAATATATAAATTTTAACATAAAAAAAGACCACCTAAAGAATGATCAACTTAAAAATAAAATGTAATTGATCATGCTTTTATTGAAAAGGGAGGTGTAGTGTGTTCGACTAGCCGCAATTAGCATACCTTTTGTATGTAACTGAACATCCATAGTTTGTGGGAGTGTTTTGTCCACACTGCACTCAGCTGGCCGGTATGCGTTATGCTTGTTCAGCTTTTTCCCACTGTAGTTAAGGTGGCTAGACAGGATGCTCATGAATGTAACAAAACACATTCATGGGTATTCAATGGTCAAATGGTTAGACTTAAGTTTTTATTTTAAAGCAATTAAAACAGAACAGTCGCTCAAGCGGCTCCACATAGGGGTTACTGCAGTAATGAGGTTATCCAATGATTGCTTCTCTTTTAAAAGCCGTACTTGACTTTGTGTTTCCATATTGCTAGAAAGAACTCTGTAAGCAAGGACTTACAACGAAGTTTGGTATGCCGTCGAGGCCTGGGGATTTTGTATCCTGGAATTTTAAAACAGCTGTATTCCAGATGCTGTAACCTCTGGAACAACCAATATTTTTACTAAGCAACTGTCTTCCAAAGTAGTTGTTCCCTAATGTTGAAAAGCTGTTGTACTATTCGCTCCAATACACTGGGTTTTCTTGGTGATGATATACTGTGGCAGTATTACAACTTAAAATTTAATTCCACTAACCCTTCAATTACATTACATTTCCAAAACCCACTAACTTTGATTATCTAATGAATTTTTAATACTTCGCACTAAAATGCATCCTCCATTAATGCTAAAATATAAGCAAACACTTAACGCCATTTATCAAATTTATTTCAATAAGATAAAAGGCCAGCAGCTACCAGCGAATAATACACTTCAATATTGAATTCATAAGAAATTTAACATTGAAAATTAAATTTAATAATTCCATAATTCACACATCCTCTTTTATGCAAGAGTATCCATGGCGAATCTTACCCTTAGCACATAGTTTTCATAATGTGTCTGGTTTGAAAAGAAACCCAAAACAACAACTTTTTCACGCCAACACCCCTTTTTACCGGGCAGTTTGAAAAAGAAAAAAATTAAGAAAAAATAAACTTGAAAAGAACACAAACTGCTAGAAAACATCGTGCTGTACTTGAAAAAGCGGAAAAAACAATAATTATGCATCATTGATTTTATAGTGGGCGGTGATATCAATAACAAGCCAAGATGTTAATGCAAGCCTGAAACACACAGCAAAAGGATAAAACGAAAAGCATTCGATATGATATGTATGTATCAACCAATTCCTTTTTATGATGTGCTGTTGATTTTTTGTGTTTCTTTGTATTTTCTTTTGGAGCTGAATTTGGTTGAAGTATAATTTTTGAGCACAATATAAATATAAAGTACCAAAAAGCATTATCATCTTTTTTAGCCACATGGGGATACTTTCCAACTTTTCGCTGCTGTATCATCTACATCATCATCATGGTCTCGTTGAATCATCATTTAAGGAATGTGTGTGGTAAAAACGAGGGTCGTTATAAACTGATTTGTAACTCGCATTTATCAACTATGCAATGCAATGATCAAAGAAAGCATTTCTACGATGATTTTTAAGCCATTAACAATAGATCTCAAATTTTGTTATGGGCTGCTTACTTTTGCAAAATTGCTGTGGCCGCTCTTCAAGTTTGGAAATGTGAACTTAAAGCGCAAAGCTGGTTGCACAAACATTTTTATTATCACGTTCCAATACGGCTTACAAGCCTAATTCTTACCCACTTCATCTTACGAACCTCGCTCTAAGCCTGAAAGGAGCAAAACACCAAAACAGAACGCACACAATTTCATAACAACGAAAAAAAAAAAACAAAAAACAAATTATGCTTCCTGCCACACTCACACACAAAAAGTCAGCCAACCAAAACAACATACTCAAACCTTTGTACGCTTATTTGTCTATAACTGTGTATTCTCGAATGTTATATTACATCATCCTCATTACCTCAGTTCCTTTGTAACTGCCTTTTCCACTGCCTGTGCCCACCATTATCATCGTCGTCGTCGCCATCATCAAAGTAAAACTAGAACGGAGTGAAGCAAAGTAAAAATAAACTCACGCCAAGCATTAAAGTTACCACGTGAAAAGTCAGACACTTAGTTGTCATAAATTATAATACAAAAAAAAAAAAAAAAACTAGTGACACAGGAAGGCAGAGAGTGGGGCTGAAATAAACTTGCACTTTTCGGTATTTGAAAGACCCAACGAGTAAAGGATGATACGCGTACACACTTTAACACTCACATAGGACATGCAAACATTTTCCAAATAACCCTGAACTGAAACAACTTAGGCCAAGTACGAGTACTTACAAGATTTACAAGAGTATTAGAAATAATTTTCGTTCTTAAACTTTTTACGCGAACAAACGTATAGATGATGAACAATTGAAATAGAAGGGTAAAAACAAATTGTAAAGAACAAGAAGCAGCGTAGAAGTCTGGTGGTGAGTTATTGAAAAGTGCAAAATATATATGACTTAACGAAAAATGATGCAAACAGTGGGTCATGTAATAGAATTTTTGTATTTCAAACTCACGTTTGGCACACCGATCTTCAGTAAGAGAATTTTATTAAGCAACAAATTAAAGATATGTAGTGTAGATATTTGTTGCAGTTTAATATTCAGTAGGTCAGACAGTTAATCAATATCAATTTATTAAAGATCATTGGCTTTCTGGCCAATGATCTGCTCGTGTTTCATTTTATAATCCAATTATTCAAAATCTGGCTATTTAATGAAGATATTTGATTTACTCACAAATAATCTCCTCGATCTCCTCTTCATGGTTTTAACCGAAATTAGATTTTTTACATATGTTAACAAATAAGACAGTGACCAAAATTCACCAGCTTATGCAGTATGATATTTTTTTATCCCAGTATACACTGACGGCTCCAAGATGAACTATGGGTTTAGATTTAGTGACTTAATTGATGAACTTGAGTTGAGTTTTAAGTTTTCCATATAGTAGATACTGCAGTAATGAGCGGGTAGTTTACGTCAGAGTGGGATGCTCTTTAAATGTCATAGATGTTGTATCTGTTGGGCCAGTAAAGGCGAAATAATCAGACTATGTTTTCAAAGTACTCATAATAGGTTTATAAATATTGAAACATGCAAATCTGAGGGTGCTGCAGCTTAATTGATTAGCGCGTTCGATCATTAAGCATGAGTTGGTATACTTCCCTGGGTTCGATTCCCAGCCGCTGACACTCAAAACAACATCAGTTTCTAATAATTATTAGTTTATGATAGATAGTCATAACTAATATTTATTACAGCACCGTCCTTCGATGGTGTAGCATTGCAACGACACCGAAGTAAAATAATTAAATAATGACTATAAATCAAGCATTGATCAATGCGTCTACTCACCACCAGAGGCGCTGCAATACTGTACAACTAATAAATATAACGCGAAATTACAGTGTTGTCATATAAAAAGCTTTTCTCTACTTTCACCTCCTATTCTTTTTCTACCTATCCCTTTCCAAAGAAAGTAACAATTAATTAATTAATTAATATTTATCATTTAATTGCCTCACTATTACTGCTCTTAAAAACAAACTGTAATAATATTGTGGACCACATACTAATAGGAACCAGAGGGTCAGCAGTTTTTAATGATCACTGAGCGATCGTTTAGTATGAAGGCAGACTCAGACTTACCTTCAAGAGTACAGCTGAGTACAACGAGTTTTTTGCCTAATCTGTTAACATGCAGCTCTTCATTTGGTCCACATTAGACGCATAGTCCACATTACCCGACGTTACTCTAACGTTCTGTTTAAAACTGAACTTGATTTAAGCTCTAGACTTTCAGCTCTACACTACACCACTGTTCATTATACGATTTATGGGTATTTTTGCAAAAAGCAATAACATTTTTCTAAGAATAAAATAAACTTATAGGATCTTCGTACTACTGCTGCTGCGGTTGGTTTGTATGTAGTGTTAAAAAATAATAATAATTTCTTTGCAATATTTTGTAACCCTCATAATTTTCTAACAAAGAGAAAACTGCAAGAAATTTTTTGATTTGTCATAATCCGCTGGATGTTTATTCATATGGCACAAGGAACTTTAAAAATTTATTTCAGAAAACGTCTGTCGAGGTTTAAAATTAAAAATATATACGAGTACATGAATATAAATCCACCCTTTGTTTATTATTTAAACTATCGATATAAAAGCATAAATTAGTAATAATAAAAATAATAACATACATATGAGTAACTTTTCACATGAAGGATTCCTGTTAAGGTTGGCAAGTATGTTAGCATAGGATATTTGCAAATTTTAAGTATTTGATTTTCTACGTAGACAAGCTAAAGGGGCATAAACCAAAAACTCTAGACTGTTAAACAAACAAACCAACAAAACGCCAACAAAGTAATCAAAAATAAGTTGAATATTTTGTAAAGTAAGTAAGTAAATGCAAAGATTCATATTCAAATTTGTTGTTTTCTATACCCTGCACCACCATAAGTGGTATATATTACGTTTGTCATTCCGTGTGAAACTTTGTTAATATTCATCTGAGACCCAACAAAGTGGGTCTTGAAATGTTAAGTCGATTGAGCTATGCCCGTCTGTGTAAAACACTATCACGTCCAAAATACACAACTACACTTCACAAAATTTCCAGAAAACTGTTTTGTATTTTCTTAGACAGTTTGGTATTGAAACTCAAGAAAATTAGCAGAGTCGAATCAGACTTACGGAGCAAAATGTCAGACAACCTTCATAAAAATTTGACATTTTTTTATCGATTTTTTTTTTAAATATATGGCAGATAATATCATGCAATTTTGTATACGTTGTTTTTATGATAAAAGAATAAAGTATGGGGAAATAGTATGAATCGGTCCATGATTTCTCATAGCCCCAATACAAATATCTTCCCCAAATATGTCTCAATGATATATAAATGGCTATAAAATTGAAATATTGATACAAAATTCAGCAAAAATATGTGTCATGCAGACAGCAATCGCAAAACGAAATTTTTTTTAGTTTGGTCCATGTTTGACCATAGACCCCATATAAAATCCGTATCTAAAATTCACTTAAATACATATAAAACTGACATAAATAAATAATGTTAAAATGTTAGAATTTGGCATAAGTAATCCTTATAGGTAAATAAATTGTTGTACTAAATTTTATAGTAGTCGGTTCATAATTGGTTATGGCTCCCATATAAGCACCACATCCGAAAAAGACATTAATATTTATATATATCTTATAATTATCGGTACAGATACAAAACTTTGTATAAATAATTTGCATATACACAAAAATCATACTGCAGAATTTTGGTCCATATTTGGCCATATCCCCCATATAAAGCCCTCTTCCGAAAATCACTGCAATACTCATACGTCTCTTATAAATAACGGTACCGATACAAAATTTTGCACGGATCATTTACATACATGCCTAAATCAAACTGCTGGATTTTGAGATTATCGGTCCATATTTGTCAATATCCACCACATAAGGTCCACTTCCGAAATCCACTTTAATACTAATATATATATCTTAAATATACCGTTATTATGTTGAAATTCGACGTGAAATATCCTCATATGCATGAAAATAACTGTTCCAAAATTTAAGAAGATCGGCCCATAATTTGTCATAGCTGCCATATAAGAACCATTTCCGTAAAACAATTTTACCCACAAAAATGTCTAATAAATATTGATATCGAACCAACTTTTATACAGATCAGAAATTTTAATCGAGAAATCATACTAATATCAGTTATACGGCAAATATGCTACTGGATTTTGTAGCTGTCAGTCAATTATTGACAATAGCTGCCGGATTAAGGCCACTTCTGTGTACAACAACCAACCATACAACTCTTTTAAATAATGTTTAGGCTTCAAGCAAAATAATCCCAAAATACATAGAAATCACATTAGTGAATAATGAATTTAGAAGATATCAGTCCATAATTGGTCCACATCTACTATGCGACCCATAAATCTTTTGTAAATAATGTTTTTGAGATCAAATTCAACCAAAAGAAGTCTCACCTTATAATCTTAACTTTTTTATACTCTGTTTTTTAAATTGTGCTGAATATGGTGAAATCTTTTTTTAATTGTTAGATTGTTATGAAAATAAGGCAAACTCTGTAGTAAAATTGTCTTTCAAACAATATATAAAATACTAAAAAATTTCCAAATTCAAGTCCTATAGCCAGTACAGTTTTGGTATTTCTTATTATGTTTATGTGGAGGGTATTTAAGATTCGGCACAGCCGAATATTGCACTCTAACTTGTTGTTTTTTCTTTACAGCAAAAATGGGTATGAAAATATTGTTATTTTTCATTGAAACACGTACAGGACATGTCTAATATTTTCAATGTTATTTTTACGCTATTTATTTGGTTTTGATAAAAATAAACAATCTTTGAAGTTGGTTGCAAGAATGTTTATTTTAACAATTTTAATAAATTGTATTATTTGAGGGTGTAACCAGAGAAAAGTGTTTTAAACGTGAGAAGACTTTTTATGTATGGATTTTTAAGATCGAAAAAAATGCATAGCCTTTTTTCGCATTTCTAAATATATTTATGAAGATCAAGATAGATAGATAGATAGGAAGGGTTGTACACTATGTGTACTTCCACTCGGAGACCCTGTGGTCTATTGTGATTCCCTTCGGTAGAAAAGAATAGAATGATAGATTTAGAATGAGAGAATAATCCAAAACCGCCCGTTAAGGGGAGAAAGAAGGAAAGAAAAGAAAGAATAAATATCCCCTTACGGATTTGGAGACGCCGTAGAATGTCCCTTAAATAGCCACCCTATTCCCCTACTGAGTTCGTAGCCCCTTAAGTCTATGACGCTGCAACCCAGGACAGTTGCACATGATGTGCTCTATTGTCTCTGGCTCCTCTGCATCCCCGCACACCCTACAGAAATCCTGTGTGCTATTATCCCATTTGCCCCTGGAGGCCCCAATCGAAAAATGACCGGTTATCACTCCTACCAGAATCCTGAGACTATACCTGTCCAATTCCATCAGCGTTTCGGTCGCGGTTGCATTTAGTTTTGGCCATAAGGCCCTGGACACAAAGCAATCCGACCTACTGCCCCAGGATTGGTCTGCAAACATTTAGGCAAATCTTTAAATATACACACAGAGAAAAAATATCGTTGTACATGTTTACCACAACAATGTCAACATTTTTACAAGTTTTTCAACAATATAATGGTCACTGTAAATGTTTGTATGATTGCGGTAACCATAATGTGGTTAAGTTATAATTCAGATCATATCATATATACGATTGTAGTAACTATGTACACATTTGTTGCAATCATGTTTATGATGAATCCATTTATCATAATTAGTTGTTCTTTGATCATAATAGAGAACAACATAACATGGTATAATCTTTTATTATAAAACTGAACACCATAAACATCACGTAATTGCTATAATCATGTGAATGGTAACCATATTATTTTATTTTTTAACCATATTATGGTTGCAAAAATCATATAAATAATTACAGCGACCATAATATTTTTAAAACATGTTGAAATAGTTGTGGTAAACATGCACAACTATATTTTTTTCTGAGTGTAGGGAACTGAAATCAATTAGGAAATTGTTAAATCCAGTTTTTAATTAATATCGTCGGCCTAGATTGATAAAATTTATCAAGAAGTAAAAATTAACAGTTCGATTATGAAATTAATAATTATTCTATAAAAAATAGCTAGGGCACAAGCCATAACGTTTACATGTTGTACAAATGTACAAAAAACATAATAAACAAAAACAAATGTATTCAAGTTTTCGAGACAAAGTCTTGACATGAATACGAAAAAACTGAAGAAAAGGGAAAAAAACAACTATGAATAGAAATTAATAAAGAATGATGAATGACCGGCACCGCAGTGGTGCAGGTGGTAGAACGCAAAGAATTCTGATGAGAGAAAGTGGGATTTCTCGAAACATATGTAAATTCAACAACCCAGGTTCGATCCCCAGTCAAGAAAAATTATCAAACATTTTTTAATAATAAATTTTTCAAGTTGTAATTCCTAACTTCAGTAAAAATAATTTAATGAAAATTAAATTTAATGAACTCGAGCCTAACTAAAATTTATCAAGAACTAGATTCTGTAACTTTAACAAGTAAGAGTACTATATTCGGCTACGCCAAATCTTATATACCCTTCACTTTTGTTGTGGAGGCATAATTATATTATATACATACAGACATATATATATTATATTGTTACGTTTTTATCTTTTAAAAACGGTGGTTTATTTCCTTTAAATAAACCGGATTCTTTTTAATTGCAAAATAAAAGCGTCAAGTAGTTTGAAGAAAATATAACGAGTCTTTATTTATTTAATAAATGTACACAAACACAATTAAAAATGAACACACAGTCTTTTTACACACTTATATTACGGTTTAAGAACACACATAAACACTTTGTTTGATCAGCGCCATCTGTTCATGAAATTATTCGTAACAATATTATTATTACGGTTTAAGAACACACTTAAACATTTTGTGTGATCAACGCCATCTGTTGATGAGTTTTTTTTTGAGGTTGTCTCATATCTCCGTTATTTGTGGACGGATTTTGCTGATTTTAAATAGCAAACTTTTCGGACGCATGTCTGATATAATTATTAAAGATTTGGATCCTGAAGATATATGGGAGATTTCAGAAAATTGATTTCAACTGACAGACAGACGGACATGTCTTAATAGATTCCGCTATCTATAAGGATCCAGAATAAATATACTTTATAGGGTCGGAAAATTATATTGTGAAAATTATAAACGGAATGTCAAACTTATATATACCCTTCTCATGAAGGTGAAGGGTATAAAAACGTGAGATTTTAAAACCATTAGACTAATTCAAAAATTGTTTATCTTAGGAAGCGTCTAGGGTAAATTTTTTGGCGTTCTGTAGTTAGTTTAATATTCTCATGTTAATTACTTTTAAACATTTTTTTAATTATTTTTGTAGTAATTCTTGTGGTCGTAACTTAGTGATTTTGAAAAAGATAAAATTTTAGTTTATATAAAAAGTGCCTTCAATTTTCGAGCATTTGGCAAAAAAAATATAAACCGATCAAATAATACGGATTATTATGGTAAAAATTAAAGCGGCGGCCCGAAAAAAAGCTTTCTTGCAGAATCATAAACTGTAACAACAACACAATGAAGAGTCTTAAAGAGGATATTAATAAATGTGATGTTAATGTGTACTTATGTACTTGACATGTTCTCAAGATCAAAACCCCATTGAGAATATTAAGTTACTTTTTATTTGATATCGAATGTCATAATGCCAACATAAACAATTTCGTTACATTTTGCTCCATATCGTGTGCGGCCATTAGACCCCTGATTTACGGTTTCTTTAAGTTTTAAAATTGAGAAAAGTTTGAGTTTTTTTAATTTATAGTAATAGAACGCATTGTATACAAACAAATTTGTGCTGAATTTTTAAGAGTTTTACGATCATTAAACTGGGTTATGTTCAATATTGATCGACCCATAAACATATTTTAAATATGATTTGGACTTATATATAAACTCATAGAATTATAATTTCCAGTAGCAATTATTAATAGTTGTTAAATTATTCGATTTAGCTCAGCTTATATTAACTATTCTAATAGTTTTAATACTTTTCTATAATTTTATCACTTGCTATTATATTAAATTCTTAACATCCTTGAATGCATTTGCTACCACTTTATCTTTGACATTATTTTCGTAAAAGTTGTATTTATTTTTTTTGTTCAAAACTTTTTAAAATTATAATGAAAATAAAAAGTTCAGTTATATTAAAAAAGAAAACTAAAAACATTAAATAAATTATACATATAACGAAATATCCAACTGTGCATATG
Organism: Bellardia bayeri; assembly: GCA_950370525.1. NCBI lineage: Eukaryota > Metazoa > Arthropoda > Insecta > Diptera > Calliphoridae > Bellardia > Bellardia bayeri. The sequence goes on from OX493264.1 coordinate 119,745,934, forward strand.
TAAAACTAAAAATCAGTTTTATGACCAAATTTTAAAAAATTTATATAACACCACATAAAAATAACACGATTAAAAAATTTTCAATGAAAAATAAAAACAAGCCAGCACTACAAACTATGGGTGGTCCTTTCAAATCAACATCCAATACATCAGTAACATTGAAAACAAGTAAATGTGTTACAAAACAGTGGCAGGCTAAAAACTAGATGTACACTATAATAGCAGTACGTGGGGAAGTGTCATAAATACATACGTACATACGCACGCACGCTCACACATATTAACACACTCTTACATGTAAGTGTAGATTTGCTGCAAACAACAAATCTAATATTCTCGATTTCACAATGAGTTTTTATCGGAAAAACTACATAAATCTTAACAAACACTCGAAAATTAAATAAATTTCATAAGCAAACGCGTGCTACACGCATTAAATTGAAAATCAACAAACTCTTATACAAATATATTTACACACTCACGCATACATATGCCTGTACATTCTAACAAGTTTTAAACGTAAATTTGACTGGCTGGTAGAGTGTAAATTAATACTGACACATTTCGAACATGACATATGCAAATCACAATTCACAATTCAAAGCTATTGTACACTTCTGCAACAAATTTTTGTTACATTGTGTTTTTGTATTTTTTTTTTTTTTTGAAGTTTGTTTAAGCACAAAGGATATAAAGGATTTAACCCCTCTCATTTACAATTAGTTTAAGGATTTCGTTACGATTTTTTAGTGTTTGTTTTGCTTTGTGTTTTTTAATTTTAATAAAGTGATGATTTGATTACTAGATTTTTTTTTTTTTTGGTTGGGAAATAAATTTCTCACACCAAAGGATTAGTGAAAGAGCTTTAAAGAGTTGTACGAGGGTTGTGTGCTAAAGTAGAATGGAAGTAAAATTCATAAGTTAATTGGTTATTAATATGTAAAGTAGTTACTTGCTGCACAAATAAAATTATCCATTTCAGTTATGATTTAAGTTAAAAGTATATACAAAGAGTGTATCTAATAGATTCTATAGCACAAATTACTCAAAGTATGGAATTCACCGGTTACATAGAGTCAGTTACATCTCTAGCTACCTCAACTGGTTACATGTATGTGTACCGGGTGAAAGCTCATTGGTAAAAAATAAAACAAGTAAGACAGTATATGGTAGTCAAGCCCTACCATATAATACCCTACATTCAGTATACGTATAAAACAGTTTTTTATATTTTCTACAGCTTATTTCATTTATACATATGAGTACAAGTGTAACTTGGAACTTGGACTTGGCGCTATATGGGAGATATTACATATTGTGGACCGAACATCCAAAATTTTAGTGCCATGATTTCCGTAAATATAAATATTATGTATGTTATACTTTATCTCGATGTAGATACTCTTAAAAGATTTATGAAGGTAAAAGTGAATTACGGAGTGGGGGGTTATATAGGAGTTTTGACCAATTATGGGCCGACTATTATAAAATTAGCTGTCTCGATTTCTGTGTATATGAAACTTAATTGTGTTCGATTGTATTAGGATACCAACATTTTTAAGAGATTTTTTTTTCGGAAGTATGGGAGTTACGACTAATACTGGACCGATTGTCAAAAAATTGTACGACATTATTTGTACATATACGAAACATATTTTTGTTCAATATTATTTGGTACCGACATTTTTAAAGGAGTTATGCTCTTTAAAGTGATTTTCGGAAGTGGGGCTTATATGGGAGCAATGATCAATTATGGACCGATCTTCACAAAATTTGTAGATGTGATTTGGCTTCATTTACTACTTATTTGTGATGAAATTTGTTTGGATACATTTATAATCGTTAAATTCCTATTTCGGGAGAACATTTATATGGGGGCTAGGTAAAATAATGAACTGGTTTCCATTATTTTTCAATCCCATCTGTCCTTTGGCCGAAAATAATATCACGTACTACATTTTATTGAAATCGACTCAGGAAGTGATTCTAAGTCGATCGGTATACTTTAAGGTGGGTGTTGGACCAATATTTACGGGAGTTGCAAACATCAGCACAAATCAAATATACCTTTTCCAACTGTATATTTACTAATACTCAACCCGATACCAGTCTAACCAGTCTAATATTCTGTTCTTAGTTATTAGCTCCTGCTAATGAAATTCATGTATTACGTACAAAGAGATACTTTAATAAACAGTTTATTGTAAATACAATAGGACAGTCAAATAACCAGATACAAATAGTCTACGGACAAATTCTTCTACAGTTAGTGCTATCTTATATGCAGTACGCTTTCTAATTTGGTGCTGGTATCAAGGCTTTTAGTATAAAATTCTCACCTTCAGTGTCACTAGTTATATAGAATTGTTTCGGAAACAGTACAAGTTATTTAAAATGGTTTTGGTATCGGTTGTTTAATCAGTAAATTTTTGGTTGAAATTTTTAGCCCCGGAACTAGTTCTTTGCCGAGCAACAACATATTCTAGGAAACTGAACTAGATCATTCATCAATGATATTTATTTGAAATTGTACCTATTGGAACTAGCTTTAAGAAGAACATATGAACTTGACTTGTTGTTTGATGCTGTTGCTAATTCTAGAATGACTGAAACTATTTAATATTCTAATAAAGGAAAGTAGAATTTTACATCAACAAATTTCCCTTTTTCCATAATCGAATAATCTTTCTCTCAATGAATCACCAAACAAATCAAACATTAATCCTTTAAAATAAATTGAAAACCACATAGATTTATACAATCAAACCTTCTTTAACCACTCACGTAAACGCCCCTTTAAATGTAGAAAACAACCCCTTTTCTATTTCTATCTAAGCAGTCATTGTTCTTCCTCATGGCTTCTCAGCTGAAAACCCTCTCAACTCGATTCGACTCCACTCGCATTGCGTTGTTGTGTTATTTTTATTATCATAAGCTTTCACATGATTATTAAAATAATAATATTTTTGGCAAAGATCCTGCTAAAACACATACACATATTCCAAATACATGGGCAAAAGGATAAACATATACACATGCAAAACAAATAGAATGAATCCTCATATAAGCTGAACATAAACAGAGCATAAGGGCACAATCCTCTTGAACAATTTTCGTTTCGTTTGGTTTTGTTTTGTTTTCATCTCATCGCATCATCACATTGTTGTTATTGTTTTTTCTTTCTGGTTATTCAATTTTCATTGTTTATCAATTTTATGCTTATTTTCAATCAGAAGAGGTTTCATATTTCCATTCTCATTCATTTATTCCCTTCTTTAATATTTTTTTGATATTCACACCATTTGAATTTAGTTATTGCGATGGGAATTTTTATTTTATGTTTAGAATAAGTTTTGTTTCAATAGCATAAGTTTGTTAAATTTATGTATATGTTGATCAATTCAAGATCATTTAAATTTAATTTCAAAATTTTTTTTAATAATTCAATGTATTCTTATGGCTTTTTATTCGCTCGAAAGATATTTCACTGATAGATATTTCACGATTTTCAGAAATTATATAGGTATCTAAAGTTCTATCAATCTCTTTATCTTTATGCTAAGCTGATTACCTCTTAGACATTGGGCTGAGAGGAAGATAAGATATGTAAACACTTGATTGTATATACTAGCAATTCGTATTACTCTCCTATTCGTATTACATACATACGTGTACACTCTCAAATAAAAATACGAGCCATTTAAGCAATAATAAAATTGGAACTAAATTAATTCTAACATTAATAAATTGAATAGGTCTCCTCTTTTACATAATAGGAAGCTTAGTAGCAGATATATTAACGATTTTGAGTTTTTATACCCTACACCATCATGGTGGGTAAGATATGTATATTGCATTTATGCTGATGCTTCTGAAGTCCATAAATATTAGTCCAACGCCCACTTCCTGAGTCGATTAAACGATGTCCGTCCGCCCTTGTGCGCAGAGTACAGGTTGCAATTTTGCATATATTTTCATCAAATTTGATAAATGATTTTTTTTTTCAAAGAAAGGATGGTTGAGTTTGAAATTGGTTAAATCGGTCCATAATTTCACCTAGCCCCCATACAAGTGTCCTACAGAAATAGGGGTTTATCGGTCATTAATGTTTGATTTTTGCACATTTTTAAACAAGTTTCTCTGAAAAGAAGTTGAACATAAAATCTAATCACATCTAGAAATTTTGTGCAAATCCGTCCATAATTGACCTTAACTCTCACATAAGGCCCACTTCCGAAAATCACTTTAAAAAGCACAACTCTCTGAAAAATTTTCGTATCCAAATAACAGTCAACACAAATATGTTTCATATATACAAAAATAATTTGGCCCAATTTCCATATCGGTCCATAATTTAAATCACTTTATCAGGTATATATTTTTTTATGTGTTTATATCGAGATACAATTTAACACAACAAACTACTTTATGCACAAAAGTCATTAAACACACTGTTTGCATGATCGATCCACAATAGGTCACAGCTTCCTATTAAGTCCTACTATCTATCAAAATTTACTTTAACGACCATAAGTCTCTAGATATCATGACACCTAATTTTATAATGGTTGGTCTATAATTAGTTAAATATCCTTTATAGGACCCTTCGAAAATCACTTTAACATGTATAAAATTTGTATTTATATCGAGATAAAATTTAAGACAAAAAATATTTAAAAATACAGAATTCAGGCTACGAATTTTTTCGATGATCGGTCTATAATAGATCATAGCTCCCACATAAGGCGATTTCTGAAAAACATTTTTAAACACATATACTGGGTGCAAGGTATTATTATTTAAACGGGCTTGACTGACTATACTTTCATACATGTTTTATATAAAAACAAATTTTTCTTAAGAAATATAAGTGATCACAGATAGAGCTCAGCTCCTTTTCTTAATTCTTATTAACAAATATATTTACGATTTTATATATTTTGAGATTTTCATAAAGAATTTCTTTTGCAATTAGTCAAATTGTCTTTATATTAAGCGTAAATAATTTGACATTCTTAGAATATTCCACATTCCTAATAACATCACAGTATATTTTTAACACTGCCATATAATTGAGAGTAATAAACGGAAACGGTGTTAACAGTGCAGACAATATCCTTCGTCTTAGATTCTATGAATATTTGGCTTTTGTCTATACTCGTATAGATAATAAAATATTATTGTTGTTTTAGCTGTTCTTGATATTTTTGTTTTTGTTTTCTTTCTTTTGCGGCCAAGTCAGTGAGTGAGAGTGTGAGCATAATTGTAATTAAATTTGGATCTTATCCAAAATTATATAAATCATTATGCCGTTTTTATCGTCTACAATTCATTTTTCGTTACCCAAAGAATTCAAAAAGACTGAAATGAAATAAATTGAAAAGAAAAGAATGAAGTCTTTATTGTTTTCTTTTTGTTGCTCTTGTTCATTTCTAATATTTGTTTTTTTTTTGGTTTGGCTTGCAAACAAAACTGTCTGCATTTTTAGGAAATAGTTGGGGCAGAAATGTTATGGTATTGTGGTGGGGTTAGAACGACAGTCAAAAAGAATGGCACAACTTTGCTAACGATTTTATTGAAATGTTATTGTCTTGATGATTATGCTTAAAAAGGGATTTTATAAGACTTGTGTTGGATTCTTTAGTTTCTTTTTAATGATTTCTTTATAGGTTTTTCTTATGATTTCTCTGGCATTTGTCTGGTCTGCCAGAGTAGACATGAAAATGAATTGTCTTTTAAGTTTATTAAAATAAGAAAATATGACTTATCTATATGTTTTTGTGACTTTTATGAATGGCAATAGCTGTATGATTTTGGATGAAAATGTGAGTTAATGTTTAAAAAGAATTACTGGTAAAGACAATAATCACATGCATCAGGGTTTTGTTAGATGAGTCACGTTTTGAGGTGGGTGGTGTATGGGTTACTCACATATGGACAAAAATCATAATCATAAAAGTTGTTAAAATTACTCATAAGAAGACAAGATAAGTGTTTATTAAACGTTATCACCCATTTAAAAAGGCAATACTTCAATCTAAATACATATAACAGTTTTATTCCTTAGCATTAATACACATAGAGAAAAAATATAGTTGTGCACAACTATTTCAATATTTAATTTTTTTTTAATATTATGGTCACTGTAATTATTTATATGATTTCGACAACCATAATATTGTTAAATTACGATTCATATGACTATATAATCATATATATTATTATAGCAATTATGTAATGTTTATGGTAATCAGTTTTATCAGAAAAGATTTTACCACTTTATGTTGCTCTTTATCATAATAAAAGAGCAACAAATTATGATACTACCATCGAATATATGATTATAGTAATCATCTGAATCGTAGATGAACCATATTATGGTTAACACAATCATATAAATAATTACAGTGACCATAACATTATTATTAAAAAAAAAACTTGTAAACATGTTGAAATTTTTGTGGTAAACATGTACAACTATATTTTTTCTCTGTGTGTAGAAACCGTTGTATCCTCCAATTTGTTTTAAAAACTTAAGAAAATCAAAAACAAAAATAAACTGAAAGTTAAAATGCACAAAATGCATTATTCCTTAAAATATGCACAAAGAGCTGTATATCATGTTCTTAAACACTTTAAACACATTTACTGCCGTATTCATAAAAAAATAAAGTAGGTTTGAAGTGTGCTTTAAGACAAAATTTTCATACAACATTTTCTTAAAGTACATTTGAAGTCTACTTTAATTTTTTACGAATAAAGGCATTTATCTAATATTCAAAGAAATACATAAATACATAACTTACCGTATGCCATGTAGTTTCTAGAGCTTTCATTACTTTCTCTTAAAGTTTTGTTAAACATATTTCTCTACTTCTAACCAAAAATCAAAATAACAAAGTAATTCAATACCATTTCGCCTCCGCTAACCATTAAAGCGTATCAAAGTCAAAGAAATGCCAAGAAAAAAAAATTTCGCAGACACATAAATCTTTGATACATAAATAAACTGATTAAAATTTATGTAAAATTGATTATTCCTCTTTAAAAAAGGATTCAATTTCTTAAATGCAGCATAAAGCAACAACACTATACACAAAAGCCATACTAGTAGATAACATTATGAATGTGCTATGTGAGCATATAAGGATCTATAGAACAGATTTTGGTGAAGACCCATTAACCCGCCACAACCCAAACACGTGACCAAACGTGCGTTTATCAAGCAGCCTGACAGACCGACTGCCTGCCTGGTTGGCTTGCTTTCTGCAGGAAAACAAAATAACAAATTTAATCAGTTTGAATGTTGAAAATAATGAAGTTTGTATTGAAAGGTCAAACAAATTATGTGGCACTTTCAAGTTGTTGTTAACCCTCCTCCTACTCCTGCTACCCTTAATCACTGGCTCTTAAAGCTTGCGGGTTTTGTTTCGCTTTTTTTATGGGAATAGATTGTGATTGTTTTGTTGTTTGGTACTTTGCATATGTTAAATGTTATTGTTGCCCAACTGGTTACCAATATCCATTGAACAGCTTGGTTGGGTGTTTTGCTTTTGCTCCTTGCTTTTGTTGGGCCTTGTGAGGAAAACAAAACAAACTACGCAAATGAAAACCACTTGAAACTTTAGTACTTCATTAAACGTGTGTTTTGTGTGTGTATGTGTTTGTTCACAATTGAACAATGGTAAAAGAAAATAGAAATAAATTTAAAAAATAATAAAATTGAAAGAAAAAGATTCAACGGATATAAGCATAGACGCCTTTGGTTTTCTGTTTAGTCATATCAGTTTGTAAAAGTATGGTTCATTCATTGTATGTCAGCCATAATCGTGTGAATCGTGAGCTTTGCCGCAATCATGTAAATAATTACAATAACCAAAATATTGTTAAAAATGTTGAAAAATAATATATCAACTATCGTCTCATTCGACAAGTCACAAATGTAAATAGTTGGTTAAAGTTTTCCGTATTTATTACAAGTTTTTTTTTAATGAAGAATTCTCAAAAACGAAATCACTCTTTTGACGCACTGCTGCAAAAGTAACTCATCTTGTATTATTTCATTTTTTTATTTGTATTATAGACAACTGAAAGTGTATGTTTATTTATGTATGAATTTGTGAGTGTAAGTGTTTCATGGTGCAGACCAACCCTTTTCCGTTTCACATATATTTTTTGTTACTGCGTTGTAGCTGTATTGTGTGTGTAATCCTTAAAGGCAAATTTGAAATTGATATTGCTTTTGGGCAGCTATTCTTGAGACACCAGCGGCGAACCAATGTCGCTATTTGTTTTCGTTTATTCATGTATTTATTCGCCTTTGCTGTTTGTTGCATGTACAATTGTTGGCTGAACTGTGTGTGTGTGAAGGGAACAAAAGTATATTTAAAGAAACGTATGTGGCCCAGGCAGGACATGAAGTCCAAAAGCAACAACATTTTTATCTGAGGTTTATATTATTTTTTTTTTTTCGTTTGAAAATTTATTTTTAATTTTTTCCCCTGTTTTTCTTTTTTTTGGAAGTCTTACTTATTTTTCTTTCCTCATAAAGTAAAATTTTTATTTGTTTTATGTTTTCCTCTTTTTTTATTTATGCTTTTTTGTTGGTTATTTTCGGCTAAATATAAGTTTTTCTTGCGTTTTTCAGCATATTTTTTTTTTTTTGGTACATTTAGCTTCTACAGTACTTTTCCAAAGATGGGGTTTGGTTCGTTTCGTTTATGACCATGATTTATTGAATTGCATAAATAGCAATGAAAGCAATACAATCATTGGTTTTCTTTCGGTTACAGTTGTTTTAGTTGTTATTGTTGCTATTCATTTTTCTTAAGGGTCCCTTCAGCATATTTAAGTTAAAGAGTCCTTTTTTGGTTTTTGGAAAACAATACGAGTACTTGGTTTTTCAGTGTATGTATGTATGGATATATGTTGGTAAGTTATATTAAGTTGCCTCTTTGACTATTTGCTGCTGTTTATATATTTTTTTTGTTTTTGTTTTTGGTCATATTTTGTGCTCGCTGAGTGTAAAATGTCGTGTAAAATTACTTTACGCTTTGGTTGTGCATGTATGAATTACACCAAACAAACTAGTAGTACTCCCCAAGAGCTTATAAATCACAAATACATTTTTCGTAACCTTAACCCCAAAGTATGATAAACAAAAGCAACAACAATAACAGTAACAACAATAATCTTGAAAATAACAAACGAATTGCTTTTCAAAGTAAACTGAACAAAGTTGGCGAAAAGGCCCATTTAACAAGAAACCATTAACTACAGAAATGTCCAATAGAGTTTACTAAATTAGAGAAATTCATAAAATTTAACTAGACATTAATTAATCTCAAGGGTTATATTTAAAATTTAAGTTAATATTTCTTAAAAAAAAATATTTATAAATGTCTGATGTAGGATCGTCGTCAAAATATACTCGGACCTGTTGATATAATCCTGATAAAATCTTCCACTCTTATTTCGACATTGTAATTCATTATCATAATTGCAAGGAACATACTAAATATTTCGATATCTGAAGTGTTAATGCTATCCGAAAGTCTAGAACAAGATATCCAAATCTATGCTCTGGACATGTAGGATCCCATATGTCCAATCATCAGATTCACAGTTAGAGTAAGTCTGTTGGACTCACTATCAAGGCCCTTGTAGTCAAAATCGCTGTATTCCTACCAAAGAGAGCAATTGTAACGCATTAACCTCTTTCTATTTTTACATTGATCGAGTCTTACCGTCTCAACTCATCGTTTAGAGGATCATTCATAGGTGTCTAAAAGTTGCAGCTCCTTAAGGACATTAAAGTTATTGTAAGAGTTTGTGTAGTCGGAGTAAATCCTATCCTACTTTGGTCTAATCTGTATGTATTTAGCTGGCTGCCGTGTAGATCGTGCGATACTCCTGACGAATTGAAGAGTTCCTTCAGCGACGGTTTCTTGAGACAGTCCAGAAGATGATAGCTGAATCTGTGCTCCTATAGAGCATGCTGTTCTACCGATCATTTCTCTTAATCGGCGAAACAACTCTTGCAGTAATCATCATGTGACAATTGTAGCCCATAAGACTTCTTCGTTCTGTTCATAGATTGTCATGTCTCACAGTTTCTTTGTCTTTAAAAGATTTAATTCTTTAAGATAATTGAGGTTTCTACCAGAGTTATATCCGCCTAAAGAAATTCTGCCCTACCTCGGAAAAAATAGTTCAACTTGTTTAACTAGCACAATAATCTCAGTCTAACCGTCTTGTCAGGCGTACTTACAGTTATTCCATTGGGGCTCAGAACCGTGGCTTTGCCTAAGTGCTCACACTACTATTGGAGTTTTTAACACTCTTGACTAGTAAGACTATTTGCTACTCTTCACATGGAGGAAACTGGGTTACACCCTACGCTATCAATAGTAAAATAAGATATGGGGTTAGACGTGCACACAGAGAAAAATATAGTTGTGCATGTTTACCACAACTATTTCAAAATTTTTTTAAAATATTATGGTCACTGTAATTAATTATATGATTTTTGCAACTATAATATGGCTAAGTTACCATTCACATGCTTGTTGCAATCATATATGTATATGATTAAAGCAATTATGTAATGTTTATGGTTTTCAGTTTTATAAAGAAAGATTATACCATATTATGTTGTTCTATGTCATAATCAAAGAGCAACAAATTATTATAAATCATCATAAACATGATTGCAACTTATTTATACATAGTTATTACAATCGTATATATGATTGTAGTAATCATCTAAATCGTAACTAAACCATATTATGGTTACCGCAATCATAAAAATGTTTACAGTGACCATAATATTGTTGCAAAACTTGTAAAAGTGTTGACATTGTTGTGGTAAACATGTACAACTATTTTTTTCTTCTATGTGTAGAATATAATGCCACTAAATATGATATAAAACAGACTTAAAGATACACGAAATTATAAACAATTCAAACACACTCTTAAACCAGAGGATAGCTGCTAAAAGAAGCTAGATGATTGCGTATTAAATGCATTGGATGATGAAGCTCCTACATTGTGTTTGCTGGCCCTGTGAATATAATTGCCTTATTTGATGTTGCTAGACTAATTTATATATATATATATGTAAATAAATCAAGAACTATTGATGAATTCTTACTGCCCAATACTAAAAACTAAACACTAAAGTACCTTAGGTTGTACAACCTTAAATTACTGCCATTTATAACTTTGATTAAAAACTTAAAAGAAAAAAAAAAAACGAAAAACAATGCAACACAATATAAAACATAAAGCAAAGTCTAAAAACAAACCCCTCCACCAAAAAAGTTTGTTTTACTATTTATTTATAATAATGATTATAAAATGTTGCTTAATTTCTTTTCTTTTTTGTTTCTCCATATTCTTTGAGTGTAATTTCTTTTCTGTTTTATTGTATTTTAAAACTGATGACTTAATGAGTTTAAAATATTGTCTTTTTGTTAAGATACTTTTATAAATTATAAAGTTTTTTTTTGCTTTTTAACTAATTCCTTTTGATAACACATCTAATCCTTTATTTACTTTTGCTGAAAAACTACAACCCTCAAACATTACCAAGAAGATTGTCTCAGTAACTTCTAGCAATAGTCACAAAGATAAGGGAATATGAAAGAAGGATGTTTTTCGAATAAGAAAATAAAGAGTTGTTTGTTTAGAATCTTGTTTATTAGTTGATGGTGTCTAGGAAAGCAATCACATATTTACAGAAAGAGACTATATTGGATTCTAGATATAGACATTTTAGGAGAAATTTTTATTTGGTTTTTATTAGTTTTAAAATATTTATTTTATATTCATTCGACCCTTGTGGGTATGTGTGGTTTTCCACACATATGATATGTTTATATTTTATAATAGGTATGTATATAGTTTGTCGAAATATCAAAATACATACATTAACAATTAATGATTTAAACTGCTATTCCTGGAGCAAAATATATAGCAATGATATATGTGTTGAAAACCACACATCAAGGTAAGCAACGTCACTTTTGGAATATCTCGTTATAAAAAAGATTTTGTAACAATTAACGCTTTTAATGTGCCTAACTGATGCGATAGTATAAGTCTGCAATTTCTTAAAAATCATTTACAAATTTTGTTTAAAAACATACAATAAACATTAATTTTGTGTGGTTTACTACACAAGGGTAAGATGAAGGTTAATTAAGTGTGGATTTTTGTTTATGTTATCTTCCAATTGTAACGCTGTGATATTTTTAATTAAAATAAGTTTCCTTAAATTTTTTTTTACAACTAAAACAGTGTTTAAAAAAGACCCCACATCAATTGGATTTTACCACTGTGCTTGACTTAATATATGTTTTGTTTATTATTTACTTATGTACTTCTTAAAATATTGATAATGTGTTTTTGCAGTATTGTTGGCTGTGTGTAATGTTGCGGAATATTACTTATTTTCTTTTGCAAAACTACAGAAACAAAAACCAAAAAATAATGGAAAACTTTTATTTTATTTTTTTCATTTCCTGTAAATGCACCACAAAAAATTCTTATTTTTCTTCATGGATTTGTTTTTTGCTTCTGTCTGCAAAGACGTTAAACGTTTTGTAAATTATGTTGTTTATGTTGCATTGATGATGTTAAAAAAACACACACACACAAAAACAACAAATATAAAAAAAAAAATGAAAAGAAAATGTAAAGAAAAATTATAATAATGTTGTTGCACATTTATGTTGCAAATGTCTGTTGTTGAAAATGTTTATACATATATTTTAAATAAGGCACTCTGTTGCTTAATATATTGTTGCAGATTTCTGGTAGTTATTTTTAAAATTTATAACCGTCAGACACATTAATGTTTCACTAGAAAATGAAATAAATGAACATAAAAACTATTTTTATATTTATATGGTCATGATTTTGTAATTTGATAAAGGCATCATTATGTTAAATTAACTTTGTAGCAGCATTAATAAGAAAATTGTTAAACAAGTAAACTGGAAAAAATATGACATAAACAGTAAAATATATGAACAATAGTGCAAAAGTAATAAACAATATTTATTATGTTAATATCTCTCCTCGTATATTAATATATATATCTAATGAAAGTTTCACCCTAACTACTGAATGAAAACAGAAGTGTTTTCCTAGTATAAGGTTCAAAAATTTCGACTTTAGACTTACAAATTGTGTTAAAAGAAAATTTTGAGACGCCGAAACTGCAAGATAATATTGGAAAAAGCAGCATATAAAACTCACATTACATATGTATATGATAGGGAAATATGTCGCGTGTTAAATCATACTAAACAGAGCTAATGCCAATATTTCATTCGGTATATATTTTTTATATAATTTAGCACGCGACATATTTCCCTGTCACATTTGTAGTATAGATTTTCCTTATGAAAACTATTTATAAAAAGCCACATTATTTAGACTTTAAAATTACTTAAATTTTCACTGCACAGTGCTACTAAAAATTTTTCGAGATTACCTTTTTTCAATTGCGTTCAGAACGATGTCATTGCCCATATGCTTTTCACTACTACTCTTCATTATGAGTCTATAAATTTGTCGTTTTAACGAAAATTTCCAACCAATTAAAAATAATAAAAATGAAGCTGTAATTGGAATTACTTGAAATAATTTTTAGTAAAAACGGTATTGTAAAATATGTTGCAGACTTAATCTTACTTTAAAGACTTAATAGACATAATTCAAACTGACAACTATCAACTAAAATCCTTTGATTAAACTAAAGGTTTTCTCAGATTTTGCATTAATTCGTTGATTGTTGTTTTTTTCTAGATACAGTTAATTGTTAACGAAAACAAGATTTGTTTTTTTTCTAATTCGTTGATTGTTGCATACAGTCTAAAACTAGTGTTTTTAGTTTGTCGCGTTCCAGATACCGTTTTTATTGTTAATGGAAACAAGGTTCCTTTATTTTTGTTTACATTAAAGCCGTAGAAATGTCGCGTTCTTGACTGTTGGAATTTTCATACACTAACTTTAACCGAATCACTATAACTCCAGAAAGTGAAGTATCAACAACAAAAGTCGGACAATTTATCCAGCGATCATGTATGTATAACGTCAATGGAAGCCCTTCCCATACTTAAAGGGTAAACTAATCCAATCGAAAATCAAGGAGCATTTTAGAGTCTATCAGAAACATTGTATGTATGAAACCAAACCTAAAGAGAACAAAAGAGATACCGAATGTCCTGTACTGAGGCAAGTAAGAAACTACAGTTTCTAGATGTACAACCTTGACAAACCTAGAATATTTAAGAATACAAATTATAAAACATTTCGAAACTACTCGTATACTGAGGGTACTGTTTTCTTAACAGTAACAGTTAAGTAAATGAAAATATATTTACATAAATTGCGACATAGTTTTATAAATTTCACTCTTGTTATTCGATTTTCTGGGATTTATATGCTGCCGCAATTTGACCAGCAGCTAATGATTGAAATATTTGTTTCTTATTTGTATGAAATTTGTTGATATTTTTACTGTCTGCAGGAAAACACACGTTCATGGTCGGCTCCTGGTGAATATAAATGTCGAAGTGTTTTGTAGATAAGACGGTATTTGAAAAATGTAATGCCCCTTCATCATATAACCACGAAAATTATTGTGACTTCTATTTAACAACGACATTGTTTAAAAACTGCTTTTCTGAAAAGTTTATTATTAATCAAGATTTATATTTGTCAAAATCTAAATAATGTTTAAATGTCTACATTTGACTGTATATCATTCTAAAATTGAGAATATTTAACAATCAATGCCGGATTCGAATCCAACTGTTGGAACTTTTTAAATCTACTTTATTTTAAGAGTCCTGGTTTTACTTCAATTTCCTAAGTCATTTTTATAATTTTCGTATTAAATATATTTTCTTCACATTTTAAATCAAATCTAAACCACATACACAGTTTAACAAACAGCACTAATAAATATCCACATCTAAACAAAAACGAATGTAGAAAGAACATTTATTAGCGGATATAGAGAAAATGTTAATTTAATTCATTATATAAAATCTGCACGATTTGTGGCTTAAAAATTGATTTATAAACCAGCTCACACAAACAAACAAACACACACACACACAAGCTAAGATACAAAAATCCGACTAGCAAATAATCTAAACTCATAAATATTGTAATAAACTCACTACTGAAACATTTACTAATACAGATTGATAAACCAACTTATACAAAGAATAAGATACATACTAATACCAATACAATTTAATGTTTATAATCATATAGCTGCCTATACCGCAATGTATTTATAAATCTAAACATAACAGTGTTCAGTTACTGACAGTGACCTCAGGTTGGCAAACACTCTCTCTGTCTCTCTGTCTCTCTGTCTAAGTATCTCTGTAGAACCTCAAAGCATTTACACCCAAACACTGTTTGCTGTTTTACATTTGCCTTGTCATAGATAAACTAACTAGGTATATTGGTCTTAAAAACTCCCTAAAGGATACTTTGTGCTGTAACAATATTATACGCATAATCACATCACATTCTGACAAACAAATATGTAGTAGGCTTTCCAACCCCAACCCCTATCTTAACATCTTTACCATCTTTATCTATCTGACAGCCGCAAGTGTAGAGTTGGTTGCTTTTGTCGGTGAGCTTTACTTCCGTGTTTATTATTGGTTTAACTTAGTTTTGGTTTACTACTATTTAAGCATTCCAGGTTGTACCACTAGATCAATTTTGTTTGGTTACATGGCTTAAATAAATAAATAAATAAATATGTGTTATTTCGTTTCTTCACTCACTCACTCACTGACTTACTAATTTATTTTCTACAGCTTATTTCATTTATACATATGAGTACAAGTGTAACTTGGAATATATTTAAATATAACAAGTAACAAAGTATAGTCGGTCAAGCCCGACCATATAATACCCTACACCCAGTATATAAATAAAACAGTTTTTCAGAAATGGGCGTTATATGGGAGATATTTTCTATTATGGACCGATCATCCAAAAATTTAGTGCAATGACTTCCGTGAATATAACTATTATATGTCTTAATCTTTATCTCGATATAAATACTTTTAAAAGATTTATGGAAGTTAAAGTGAATTACGCAGAGGATCTTATATGGGAGTTTCGTATAATTATGGACCGACCATTATAAAATTAGGTGTCATTATTTATGTATATAATAAACTTATTTGTGTCATATTTTATTTCGAAACCAACGTTTTTAAGAAATTTATGATCGTTAAAGTGATTTTCGGAAGTGGGCCTTATATGGGAACTACGAGTAATTATAGACCGATCATAATAAAATTGTACCGCAATATTTGTATATATATGAAACATATTTGTGTTCAATATTATGTGGATACCGATATTTTTAAGTGAGTTACGCTCTTTAAAGTGGTTTTCGGAAGTGGACCTTATATTTGAGCTACGACTAATTATGGACCGATCAAAATATAATTGTACCATATTATTTTTATATATATGAAACATATTTGTGTTCAATATTATGTGGATACCGAGATTTTTGAGAAAGCTGTGCGCTTTAAAGTGATTTTCGGAAGTGGTCCTTGTATGGGAGCTATGATCAATTATGAAGCGATCTGCACAAAATTTGTAGATGTGATTTGTCTTCATTTACCACTCATTTGTGGAGAAATATGTTTTGATACTTGCATAATTCAAACATTTATGAGCGGTAAAACCCAATTGCGGGAGGACATTTGTGTGGGGGCCAGGTGAAATAATGAACCGATTTCCACCGGTTTCAATGCCATCCATCCCTGGGCCGAAAAAATAGCACACACGAAATTTTATCGAAATATCTGCCAAATTGCGATCTGTACTCTGCGCACAAGCTTTACATGGATTCTGAGCCGATCCGTATACTTTAAGGTGGGTGTTGGAGCAATATTTCTGGGAGTTACAAACATCAGCACAAATCCAATATACCCTCCCCACTATTGTGGTGTAGGCTATAAAAATATTAGTCAGATAAACAGTGGAGAAAATTATGCAGCTCTGTTTTAACGAATGTAGCAAGCATTTCGCGGTTGGTAACTTATATCGACGATTAGTAGTATATGGCTTAAATTAAAATTTAATATGCATACAGTGGTGTCAAGAGCGGATATTCCACACAGGCGTTTAGAATTTTGTATAACCGTGTGAACTTTTACAACTGGTTGTGATTGCCGAACAACTGTAGGTGTTTTGACGTTTTGTGTCTTTGAAGAAATTGCTAATTTTATTATTTTGTAATGTAAAGTGCCGACTGAAAATAACTAGTCCACTTACAAATACTCGTATAGGATTTTTACAAAAATTTCTTAAAATACAGAAACAGTTTGCTATAAATCATCGCATATTAAATACGAGGGAGGTTCGGAAACTTCTTACCCTAGCACAGAAATAGAATAAATAGTTTGTCAGAAACATTTTCATTTTTCAATATAATGCCCTGAAACTTCAATACACTTAGTCCTGCGCTTATCTAGCAATTCTATCCCTTGATTAATATAGTTTTTCTCAAGGTCTTTCAAATAGTGCTTTATACTGTAATTGCAACTTCATTTTTTTTAAATTTGGGAACAGGTAAAAGTCACTGGGAGCTAAATCAGGAGAATAAGGTAAGTGGTCAAGCAACTCGTACTTAAATTCGTTGATTTTAGCCATTGTTAAAACACTCTTGTGCGCTGGTGCGTTGCCTTGATGAAAACTTATGTTTTTGTGTTTTACGCCAGAACGTTTTTCTCGAATTTTTATATTTAATTGATTCAAAAGGTTGCAATAGTACTCTGAATTTATTGTTTTACCCTAATGCAAATAGACAATCAATTAAATGCCTTGGAAGACTCAAAAAACCGTTGCCATAAACTTATCAGCCGATTGATTTGTTTTTGCCTTCTTTCGGGCTTTTCCTCCAGCTGCAATTAATTGCTTTGATTATACTTTTGTCACTGAAGTTTAGTGGTGGATCCATGTCTCATCAACAGTTATGAAACAATGCTTAAAATCCATTTTATTTTTCAAGTTTGAGAAATTTTCATTATTGTGCGTTTTTGGTCGACTGTTAAGAAATGCTTTTCTTTTATAGTTCTTCATGCAAAATTACATGGAATCGATCATTTCAGATGCCCATGATATTAGCTATTTCCAGCACTTTTACTCGTCGATCATTTAATACCATATCATTCACTTTGGCTACAATTTCTGTTGTTGTTGCTGTTTTTGGACGTCCACTACGTGGTTCATTTTCAATGCTTGTACGACCACATTTAAATTCAGCAACCCAATTTTTTACTGTTGCATATGAAGGAGCACTTTCACCTAACATATCCACCATATCATTTTAAATTTCTTGTCCCGATAAACGTGTTTTTATTTAAATATTTAATGACAACACAAATTTCACACTTCAAGCCTACTTTATTTTTTATAAATACGGCAGTATATATGACAGATCGAAAATAAATTTAAGATGTGTTCACAGCACAGATGGAAATTTCCAAAACACTGAACTTATTTCTGTATATACTGCGCTTTCTGTTCTAGGCTGAGAAGTTTCCGAACCACCCTCGGATATGTATGTAATTTAATATTATAAACCGGAATATTTGTTCTTAAAAAATCCACGTTTTTCACTAATTCACTAATTTCACTAATTTCAATAGGTTTTTGAAATAAAGAACCAATCACCAATTTTGCATACGATCAACGTCTTTTTTTACAATTACCGTGTAAAAACAGAGTTAGGTGTATCTTTACAATCTAATAGAAGATGTATGAGTTTTACGCAAACTTACACATGAACATCCAATACATGATTTGCTAAAGCATTATTTTTTGTTGTTTCGTTTTTCTTTATGTTTTATCTATATTTGGCGTAAATTTATGTACTTCCGTTTCCTTTTGGATAGTTACGGATATATGAAAGCATGTGCGTAAATAATTGTATCAGATACTGTAGATATTCCTTATAGATGCAAATACATTTGTGTTTATGTTAGACCTCTACACAAATAGAATTCGTTAGATTCACCTTTGGTTAGCTTGATCGCAGTATACAGTTACTTTCTTTTAAAAAGGAATACTCGATTAGTTTTGAAATTTTTATATATAATTAACAAACGCCATCTGCGAAGCTTTTTTGGAATCGAACCTGCAACCCTTTGACTGATAGTGCGGCAAACTATCGCCTAGTCTATCGGGGATCGATTATTTAGCGCCTTGGGTTTAAAATTTTTAATATTTATTCCAGCGCCCATGTTCTGTAACTTCCGCATCGAGAATCTTTTCGATTAAAATGTGTAGAATTAAACAGAAATGCCATAAACCAAACAGCTGTTTGTCGCACAAAACTCTGTCTGTAACTTTTTTTTGTGAGTAATCTCTGTCTCATAAGAAAATTACTCCTCAGTTTACAGAAAAAGCGTTTCTGTGCTTTGAACTGTCAAATACACTTACAAATAAAAACGCGGCGAGATATAATTTTAAAAATAATAAATATTGAATGAGAATTTTTCCTCTTGCGAGTATTTATTGTAAAAATGTTTTTATTCGAAGTTTACTTCTAGTTAAATATAAAATTTATTTGAAATTTATTTTTGTATATTTCTGTTATATGTTCTACATTAGTTTTCCGTTGGAAAGCATACATGTAAAATCATATAGAAACATACAAAGAGACACTAGCAAAATGTAATGCATTTTCTAATAATTTTTTTATAATAATAAATATTTAAATCAATGCAATGCACTGAATAACAACACAGGCAATTTCAATTATTCTAAACAATTTTGATTATTTTAAACATATGAACAGACCTGAATTTAAATGTGGTCGTACAAGCATTGAAAATGAACCACGTAGTGGACGTCCAAAAACAGCAACAACAACAGAAATTGTAGCCAAAGTGAATGATATGGTATTAAATGATCGACGAATAAAAGTGCGGGAAATAGCTAATATCATGGACATCTGAAATGATCGAGTCCATGTAATTTTGCATGAAGAACTATAAAAGAAAAGCATTTGTTAACAGTCGACCAAAAACGCATAATAATGAAAATTTCTCAAACTTGGAAAATAAAATGGATTTTAAGCATTGTTTCATAACTGTTGATGAGACATGGATCCACCACTAAACTTCAGTGACAAAAGTATAATCAAAGCAATTAACTGCAGCTGGAGAAAGTGCTCCAAAGAAGGCAAAAACAATTCAATCGGCTGGTAAGTTTATGGCAACGGTTTTTTGAGTCTTCCAAGGCATTTAATTGATTGTCTATTTGCATTAGGGTAAAACAATAAATTCAGAGTACTATTGCAACCTTTTGGTTCAATTAAATATAAAAATTTGAGAAAAACGTTCTGGCTTAAAACACAAAAAAAATAATTTTTCATCAAGGCAACGCACCAGCGCACAAGAGTGTTTTAACAATGGCTAAAATCAACGAATTTAAGTACGAGTTGCTTGACCACTTACCTTATTCTCCTGATTTAGCTCCCCCAGTGACTTTTACCTGATCCCAA
Organism: Bellardia bayeri; assembly: GCA_950370525.1. Taxonomy (NCBI): domain Eukaryota; kingdom Metazoa; phylum Arthropoda; class Insecta; order Diptera; family Calliphoridae; genus Bellardia; species Bellardia bayeri. The sequence continues at coordinate 119,766,506 of OX493264.1, forward strand.
ATCTAAAAAAAATTACTAGCTGGCAAGCGTTTTACCTCAAAGGAAGATGCAATTACAGTTGAAAACCACTACTTGGAAGACCTTGAGGAAAACTATTTCAATCAAGGAATAGAATTACTAGCGTTGGACTAAGTGTATTGCAGTTTAAGGACATTATATTGAAAAATAAAAATGTTCTTTAAAAAGTAACTTTTCTCTTTTTCTGCTAGGCTAAGAAGTTTTCGTTTGCTCTCTTACAATGTGTTCTTATCATAGTTGCCAGATAAATAAGGGTTCAAATCGTCAAATCTTGAATAAAAAATCGTCAAAATGCATTTTTCAAAATCGTCAACTAAAATAAAACTTTTTATCAATACAATATTTTATTTATTTTTTTAAATTATTTTTTTTAATACATAAACAAAAAGTAGAAAAAGAACAAAAAAAATGAAATATGTTTAAGGGATCATTAAAAGTTTAAAAAATAGTTTTAAATATCAATATTAAAATAAAAAAAAGTAACAAATAGCAACAAAACACAAAAATTAATGTAAAAGGAGCACAAAAATTAATAATAAATTACTTTTCAAAATATAGTTTTTAAATTCATTTTTTTAAGAAATTTTTATCAATGGTTCTTAAAAAATTTATATAATTTTTAATATAAAATAAACAAAACAATTTCTTCATAGTAACAATGTTAAACATAAAAAATTCTACTTCTAAATACAAAAGATCACAAAAGATGTAAACACTATGCGTTTTAGAATTTTTCAATTATATTTCAAAATTTTCTATTTAATTTTATATTTAAAAAAATTGCAATTGATTTTCTGTAGTTTCTAATTCATATCGTATTTCATAAAAGTTAAGCTAAAAATATGTTTGGATTCTGAAATACATACAATTAAAAATTTCTCAAATGGATTTGAAAATTTCTGAAATACAATTTGAAAATTCTATAATATTATTAGAAATTTCTAAAATATAATTGAAAATTTTTAAAATATAATTGGAAATTGTGAATTTGTAGGTACATTTCCCTATTAAACTTTTTAATAAGCTCAGGTACAACATTCATATTAAAACAACAACATTTATTTAGTTTAAAAAAATCTTTTGGGAATAAAATCCCTTCCAAAGAAGACGTTCCTAACCTATTCCTAATTTTTGTTTTATTGAAATTTACCTGACTAAATACTCGTTCGACATTTGCCGAAGAATGAGGTAAAACTAAAATTTTTTGTATAAATTTGGTTAGGATGGAAAACAAGAGATTTGAATCTTTTCTTTGAATTTCAGAAATGTGTTTCCAAAATTCCAATAAATCTTTTCTTTTTCCGAAACCAAATTATAAATTTTATATGAGAAAAAAGTGTTGCAAATCATTTATACTGAAAAATCGTCAAAATAGGGGCAAAGATCGTCAAATCGTCAAAGGGTCATTTTTGACACCAAAAATCGTCAAAATGACGATAAATCGTCAAATATGGCAACAGTGGTTCTTACACAAGAATAGTTATTAAAGAAAATAAAAGATATGCACTCTAAGCTTAAAAGGGAATCCCCCTAAATTTGTACTATTTACAATTGCTTGGTATCCACAAAAAGGGTATTCCCTTGAATTCGTGATATGAACATATTTCGCAAAAATTAAATTTAACCAAAAAAAAATTTATGCCCAAAAGATTTTGAATCGTGCTAAATGGAATAAAATCGTGTAAAAAATTTTCAAATTTGTTTATTTTCAAACCGTGTAAAATGAGAATTAGGTGTATTTTTTAAAAAAAATTTTGTGTAAAATGAAAAACAACCAAAAAACTTCAACTGTCGGCTGGCTGCCAATTCAATCAAACATTTATATTTTCCATGATGGTTTTTAATAAATGCACGTATGTAGCTCTGACGATAAATAATAAGCTAAATAAATAAATGAAAAAAAATGAGAGTAAAACAAGAAGATAGAAATAAGCAAAGAAGATGCCAGTGAAATTTTTAATAAGTACAACCAAAGATCCACCGAAAAAAGAATATTAAACAGAAGATACACATGTACGTGAATTATTGCCAAATGAGGGGTTTTATAAAAGAACATTATAAATTTAACATTATTATTACCTACAGATTTCTCTGGCACAAAAAATGTTTGTAATATTTTTCACAAATAATTCTGTAATATTTTGTTTTTGATATTTATGGCTTTTATAGTTTATTAAAAAAAGTGTGTTTTTATGCATACCTGTTAAAATTATGGCCGAACCAGGTGTTAATTTATATTTGTTGGGGTTTATATTTTATTTGGTTTATTTTTGTTTTACATTCAGCAACATAATTGCGACCACATTTTAGAACTTTTTTTTTTTTTTGTTTACTATAATATTTTCTTTAATTTTATTGCATTTGTTGCTGTGTTCATTGATTGCATGTTCACAATATTCATTTTCCATTTCCATGCATTGAAATTGATTGTAGTTATTTTATGTGGTTTATTGGAAAAAGAAGGCAAAATCAGCTACAACGAGAAAATAAAGGATATTCCGTAAAGGACGAAAATTGTAACAACGATTCAAAATCAGTAATGTAGTAATTGAAGACATCATCATCAAACAAGCTTAAATTTACTAAATGAAGAATTTTGGCGTTTTTGGGGTTTTGGACTGTTAACAAAGGCTATCTGGGAAAAAAACACCAGATATAATTTCTCAATAGCATGAGAGATTATACGAGGGTGGGTCTTAAAATGGAATAAGTTAGAGAATAATAATTAGTTTAAATTAAATATGTATGTGTATGAGATGTGTGTGTGTGTGTTTAATTTAAATACAAAAGTGTTTCTTTTCAAATTTAATTTATAAAATTTATTAATTTTAAATTCAAGTTTTTGGTTTCTTTTAAGTAAATAAATTTAATTGTTTAAGTAGAGTTTTAGACTTTAATTTAAAAATTTAATTAAGTTCTAAATTCATTACAATATATTTTAAGTAGCCCACTACACAGAAAAAAATCATGTTTTTATAGAATAATTATTATTTCATAATCGAACTGTTAATTTTGACTTTTTGATAATTTTAGTTAAGCTCGAGTTCATTTGTCTGTTGGCTGACCGGCACCGCAGTGGTGCAGGTGGTAGAACGCAAAGAATTCTGATGAGAGAAAGTGGGATTTCTCAAAACATATGTAAATTCAACAACCCAGGTTCGATCCCCAGTCAAGAAAAATTATCAAACATTTTTTAATAATAAATTTTTCAAGTTGTAATTCCTAACTTCAGTAAAAATAATTTAATGAAAATTAAATTTAATGAACTCGAGCCTAACTAAAATTATCAAAGACATGTTTTTTTCAATTAAACCTTTAATTGTATAATTATAAATGTTGATCGACCTTTATCCGTTAATATTAATAGTTTATATAGTTTCCTATATGCAGGCTTTCAAGGTCGTTAATTTCATGTAAATAAAAGATTATTTATTTCATTTCCAATAAAATCCGACGTTTCGTTGGTATTCTTTCCAACTTCTTCAGGGATTGAGTTTTTTTTAAAATAATAATCTTTCTCTTCAGTTTAACATCATTTATAAATTATATTACAGTATTTTGTATAGTTGGACAACACAACACAAAAACTTAAAATATTAAAATAAATGTATGTAAACTAAAACTATATCACAGAAAATTTAATTTAATTGATTTTAAAATAATTTTCAATTAAAATTTTAATTGATTCAATTACTTTTTCTGATTTTTCTGATATTTTCAATTAAATCTCAAATTTTTTTTTAATTGATACTATCATTTTGTTTACAGGTCCGATTTCAATTATATTTTTAATTGATTCCACAAATATTTTAATTGAAACTAATTTTTATTTTTTTCTGTGTAGTTATCGCCCAATAAGCAGGTTAAATTGTCTAGATAAAGTCTTCGAAAAAGTTGTACTGCAGAGAATTAACGAATACACTGAAACAAATACATAATATAATAAAAGAAGAACAATTTGGTTTTAGACAAGAACTTTCAAAAGTGCATCAAGTAAAGAGAATTGTAAACTTGACAGCAGTTGATTTACATTGAAAAATACGCAAATTGAATTGAATAGCAAGTTCAAAAGAGAATTGAACAAAAACTGATCAGCTGAAATTGAAAAGTGTGAAAAATGACTTATTAATGATATAAACAGAAACTTAAATTATTGTGTTTTACAATAACAATTCAATTTAAATAATTGTATAGCAGATTTCTTTCTGTGTTATTCACAATAATTATATGTTTCAACTAGTTAATGGCATTTTCTTTTCTGGCAAAAATTTTACATATATGTTACACTTTTTACCCATTTCCCATATAAAAAAGGAAAAAATGTAACATTTTTGCCAGAAAAGAAAACGCCATAAGTGTTACAATTCATACCCCCTTATTCAGAAAAACTTACAACAGGTTTATAAAGCAAATTTCCATACAAAATTTACCTCATAAACCTGTTGTAAGTTTTATGAATAAGGGCAATAGTCTTGTACACTAGTAAAAAAGTACTAAAAACATAAAGTGAAAGAATTAAATTTGGTATAAAATCATTGGATTTGATACAATAAATTTAATTTACTTTACATTTCTAAAGTATTTAAAAAAACTTTCTATATTGTTTGTTGAATAATTTAGAAACTTGAAACATTAAAAGCATTTGCAAACTCTTTTTCATAATATCTTTCTTAACTTGTCAAGACTTAAAGTGGATTCAACCATTTGTTCCGAAAAAAAATTTATTCCGAGAAAAATTGTTTTACTGAGAGTATTTTGCAACACATTTCACCCATATCAAAGGATTTTTCTGGTAAATCAAATCTGCCATATGTAAACAAAATCGTTTCGTTTTACAAGTGGTAATACTGCGGCCATTGATTTATTTTGCTTTGATATTTGAGTGTCAAAAAATTATAAAATTATTTTAAAATATTGTGTATATTTTTCAAAAACAATTTACAAAATTTTTGATGAATAAATAAAATGAATAATTTAATTTTTCAAGTAACCTATTGTCAACTCAGTTCATTTTTGTCCAGACAAAATATAAAATTAAACCAATTCAGCTTAAATTTCATTGTTCGTAAAAAATATTTTCTCTCTCTCTCTCAAAAAGAGAAACTTCATATAAAAAAAAATTTAATCGAACAAATATTTTGTTCAGAACGAATGGCTGAATACACCTTTAAACTGCTTTGCTGTATGAAGTGAATACCTCTTTTGTTTATTAGTATTATTTATTTGTGAAGAGATATTGTTTTGTGGCTTTTCTATGAAAACAATCTGTTTTCTGCCCCACTTTCATTTTAATTATTTTCATAACTTTTTTCCCTTAGTTTTTAATTTATTTTTATGATATTACTAGTAATTGATTGAAATGTGTTGCTGTGGTTTTTAATAATCAATAAAAATAGTTCAATTCCTATTAAATGTTTGAGTTTTTATGAAATATGCATTGTGGTTTTCGTGGGTGTCACTTTAAAAAATTATAGGTTTATAAAAAATGCAAGGAAGCTGCACTGGCGACTTCGCAACTAAATTATATTGTCGTATATCGACCTAAACCTAAGTTTAAGACAGTGACCAATATTTGGGAGATTAGCTGATTTTTAAAAGTTAATTAGCAGCAAATATTTGTTATTTTAAAGGTTATGTTTATGCTTTCTATAGGGTGATTTTTTAGATGCGTAGAACTTTAAGTTGGCAACACTATTTTAACTGGCGGCCATTTTGTTAGCTGTCAAGTGTTTCATGTTGAGTTTGGTTTGGCAGTGACGTCTGAACAATGCTTCCAAATTGTGCAAACTTGTTTTGAAAATCATGGTTCTGTGTTTTTCTTAGATGTATATAACTTTAAAATGGAATAAAACAAAGATGCTTTTTTAACCCTTATATGACTGACAAGGTACACAGGTACTTTTTAGGTTTTGAAATGAATTTTTTTTTTTGTACAAATTAACAACCATTGTACTTGAAACTTCTTGAGTGCTTCCAACTTTTGATGTTTTATTGTATTTCGGCGTTTGTAACATTTTAAATTTTGTTGCAAAATAGATAGTTTTTCATTAGATTAGTATGAAGGAGGTACCCGGGTACCTTATCGTACAAAACATGGAGTTTTCTTTTTTTTTTTTAATTACAAAGGTTAAATTGACATGAAATTTACTTGTTATTCGCAAGATTATCTTCTGGCATTATAATTTAAATATAACTTTTGGCATATGTTTGACTTGGATGTAGTCTAATCTGGAGGTCCAATTTTCGATTATGTACTCCAACATTTGTGGCTGTATATCGGCAATTACTCGGAGAATGTTATCCTCCAAATGGGCAATCGTTTTGGGTTTATCAGTGTAAACTAGCGACATCAAACAATAATCGCACTAACTTAAAGTTCTATACAACTAAAAAGACATCCTATATTTTCGATGAAAAAAAATTATTTTGCAGTAACTTTTTATTAGTGTTTCATAACTATAATTGCATTGTAAAATTCAGCATGCATCGTATTTTCGTATATTCGTGTTTTCGTAGTAGCTCAAATTTCAGTTTAAATAAAAAGTGGCAAACTGTGTCAGCAACACTATGAAAAGTCTTGGTCAGATTAATCTGCTGAAATTACCATTAAAAAAGAATTGAATCTCAATGGTTCAGATGGTTCAACAGCTATTGGAAAGAACTACGAAAGAAACCACGATATTGCCCAAAAATTTTTTTTCTGGCGCGTCCAAGTACTAAAATAAATATGTACTTCTGATTACACAAAAGTACTAGATGGCAAATTAGTGACACTTTCAGAAAATAGTAATGAAAAACAATTTTATTTTTCAACAAAACAACGCACATTTACATGTAAGTTGGCAAACAAACGGATGGTGGTCTTCGAAATATACAAATGTACTTGAATGGCCCGCATGTTCTTCAGATCAGAATCCCATTGACAACATTTGGGGAATATTAAGCCGTCAAATTGACATATTGCTAACAACAATATGTATTTTAACCCTAAACAGGAACGTTTACATATCATTGACATTGAGTTTTTACGCTTAAATAATAATGAACAAAAAAAAAACGGGTTTTAAGCTATGTATGAGTGTGAGTAATTACTTTTTAAAGGCGTCACGTTTTGTTAACGACTGCCATTAAAAGTTACCCCTTCCAAAAATTTAATTTTCAGATCTCCTAGTTTTAATTTAATGTATAATAATTCCATGATACAAACTTTCTTGGTGTTTTGCTGTTTATTTGTTGCTTTTTTATATGCATATGAACACACTACATACGTTTGTAAATTATCTCAAGTGTATTATTGTCAAGTATTTAAAAAAAATTAATTGTGTATAGAAAATAAAAATGTTTAAATTTAGTCACATTTCCGAGTGTTTGTTGTACGCACACCAAGTCGTATAAATTAAATAAACACATAAATTCATATAAAGTTGCACACACACAACCACTCGCAGAGATATAAATTCATGTGAAATGAAAACCGGAAGTTACTTGTCACAGCTCACATACAAACATTTTTAAAATATTTTGTTAATTTATATGCGTGAAATTCTCTAGAGTGACAGCAAAAACATGCAGAAAGAAAGTAGAATGAATTAGTGTTAAATGCCCCATCTTACTTAACATACGTACGTACTTTTTTTTATACTAGGGCAATTCACAATCTTGTGCAAATGCTATTGCATCATTGCATTTAAAAACAGGTCTAGCAAATTGTTGCTCTACACTAACAAAACACACAGCAAGAGAAAAAATATGCTAAACCGTTTTGCAAATGCAATGATGCAATACCATTTGCACAAGATTGCGAATTGCGTTACTATATTTGCCAACATATTCTCTCTGCACACACTTGCGTTCGCAATGTAGGAATGCCGATTTTAAACAACGCGACACATTTAAAACACACATCACGCCAAAAGACAGGCAGGCATAGACACAGCCACAGACACAATTGTATTTAGAGTAGTAGTAGAAAACAAAGACAAAGCATAAAACATTTACTAAATACAAAATGAGTAATGGTAGGATTATCAAAATGTTCCTCCAAAATACAAAATAGCACACTCTCTCCCTCACAAAGAGGAGTTGAGGCTTTATTCGTTAAGTAGTTAGATAATGATATTTTTGTAGGGGTTCATGCCTCCTCCCATTTCTGCTAAGCCAGTCATCACTTTAAACTTCACAATACAAAATAGAGTGCTGAAGAAATACGAGTGTGTATGCATTTCCTTTTGTATATAAGTATAACATGTGTTTTAATTCATAGTCATGACATGGAGATAATACAGTGGGCTTTAATCCAGCAATTAATTTTGGTAACTTCAGAAGAATGTACTTAAGTGTAAAGAGGATCTTGGGATGTGCCACCATGTCGAAGAACCAACCAAAAATCTTGAACAAAACTTATATCGCAATCGAAAGTTTTTTTTAAGTTGGCGGTGTAAGCAAATTATTCTTTTGCTCTAAGAAAACGAATAATTCTAGTAAGTTACGTGGTAGTTCACTACGTGCGAACACTTAAGTAGAGTCGAAGGGACCCCGTTTTAAAAAAATTCTAGTAAGAGTATTTAACTGTTTAGAATGATTCGATTAAACTTTAGAACTTTCGCAGTTGATATGATTAATTAATTAATTAAAAAAGGTAGTAAGGTACCCAAATAATTCGAGTTGTCTTTTATTTGAAAAGCCATTAAAGAATCTGTATAATTTCTTATGACAAGAATTTTTAAAATTTTTAAAAAGGAATCAACTTATATTAGTGTCTGACTTGGGGCAGGCGCAGGACAGGCAACGAATTTCTCTGACCTTAAAAACTTCTTGAGAAAATAATGCTTCTTATTACGCCTCTTATTTAGCTGACACCAGCTTAGTTTTTATTAGTTTTGTTGAACTGCTGGCTAAACAAGTGGCTTTTATCGTCAAAAAATGAGAATGGTGAGATGGTTTCAGAAGGCTCACAATTATTGCCCGTCTACGGTACGCATATGAATACAGATTTCCCAACAGATTACGGCACGTGATCGGGTCCTAACAGGGATGAACAGATATTCACTCAACTAAATAACATGAATCAGGCCAAAACAGTGCAAAGAAACCCAACCTAAACAAACTAATCTACAAATGGATTCTCTTAGTTGGATTTGTCTCTACCGATATTATTGTCAGCTAGGGGCAATTACATGCTTGAAACAATAGCGAGAATCTAAGGAAAATATTTTTCGATCGTTAAAAAGTGGAATTTGAACACACACTAGATTGATATCACGATTCAAATACATATTTCCAGTGGTCTTTCCGAATGTGTCAGCGAAATAGACTGAAGTGTATCTGTGCTGAAGAATGGTGATCATGATTTGATTAAATTCATTGAACGAATTAAGCAAAATTGAAAGTGTTTTATGCTTTTCATTGTAGTTGTCTGCTTTTCCCTCTACTGGAAATTCTAAATACAGAGAGTTTTAGTTGCGATCAAATATTTATATGAAATCAGTTCAAAAAGCAACATACAAGACGATACCTGACACATCTATAAGAACACATTTACCATGATTAGTAAAGTTACCGAGGTTTCCCAAACAAGCTGAATTTAGAAACAAAATAATAAGGATTTCTATGAAATCTATGAAGAATTAAAAAAGGAGTATGATTTTGACTCATTAAATGAACTGATGCTGTGAACAGACAAATTCGAGTTACTTCTGAAGAAGACAGATAAGCAAGGGAAACCACAACCAAACCGTTTTATAAACGTTGTGTTCACGGCAGGAGGTTACTACCTTAAAACTTATTGTTGGCATTGCAATCAGCCCGATAATTTCCATTTATAATTCCGGCATGTGGAATAATACTGATACCAAACTTTTCTAAATTTAATACACCTTGTCGGTTCCTTTCAAACACTAGAATTCACTGACCTAACAGCAACGCCAGAGTCAAATATAGTTTTAGCTTACTAGTTACTTTAGAAACTGATATTACTATTTAGTTTCTATTTTGTTTTCAACCTTGCAATATCTAAGGATCATTAAAAAAAAGGGAAATTTCAAAAATTAGATTTTTAATAATTAATAATAATAACAAAATTCCGCAAAGCTTTGCGTATCTTTGCCCTACTGGCACATAGACTCAAACAACTACCAATTCATCATTTAATTGTTGATCTAAGCACTTATTTGTGTGACTTTTCATTTAATTTCCAAGGAAATACCTACATAAAGTCAGGATGTTATAGTATCGCGAGGTTGCTCTTGTGAGAAACAAGGGTTGACCCGATAGTCTATATAACCTGGATATTTCCATTTAAAACACTTTTCTGTCCAACAAACAATAACTAATTGGGCGAGAATCGGCATTAATATTTCCTTTAGACTCCCAAAAATTGTCAAAGAAATGGTCAGATCTCATGCAGAAATATTCGAAAATATCTGGGTCTAGTCTAGCTTCTATTAAAAGGCTAATTAGTGTTGTTATTGCATTCACAGGAGTCCTAGAATGTAGGACGTGTTTAATCAAGAAGGCTAGATATTTTCAGTGTTATTCATATGACTCTAGGTGCACGTTGACACCATTATTCCACAACCGGTTTTACCGATACAAAGCACTGCATTATTCATTAAATAATTTGTTGAATGTTCACTGTAATTCTAACCTAAACTCACTAAATAACAAAATATGTTTGTGTATAAATGTGAGTGCTTTTGAAGATTTAAACTAAAATGTTTGACTGTTAGATTGCATTTTAGTTACACACACATTAAGGAAACGCATATTAAATAGTAAAATTGTTTTTGCATTTTTGACAAAAGAAAACTTAATATAATAGACAGCTATTTTCAAAACACATACAATCGTATACGTAAAATTTTAACTTAATTTTAATTCTAAAGGAATTTAAAGACACTTAAATAAACGTAAATTACACGAGAGATATTTAAACATGAATGAATGGAAATATAATAGGTAAGACTTTACACTTCTTTATATCCTAAACCACAATAGTGGGGAGGATGTATTGTACTAATATGCTGATTCACTTCCTGAAACGAATTAATGATGTCCGTCTCTCTGTTTGGCTGTCGTGTCCATGTAAAGCTTGTGCGCAAGTTGCAGATCGCTATTTCGATAAAATTTAGTACATAATATTTTTCGGTCCGTGGACGGTTGGGATTGAAATTGGTTGAAATCGGTCCATTATTTCACCTAGCCCCCATATAAACGTCTACAAATGATTTATCGGTCATAAATGTTTGATTTATGCACGTCTCTAAACAAATTACGCTACAAATAAATTTTACATGTAGTCTAATCACATTTACAAATTTTGTGAAGATCAGTACATTATTGACCATAGCTTCCATATAAGACCATCATCCGAAAATCACTTGAAAGACTACAACTCTCTTTGTTTGTCAAAGCTACCATATAACACCCCATTTTTAAACAGTTTATATAGAGATAATATTCAACACAACAAATATTTACATATACTCATAGAAGTTAAGCCCGTATATTTTTCGATGATCGGTTAAGAATAGCTCCCATATGGCGCACATTTCTGAACAACCGTTTTTACACATACGTATATTGGGTGTAGGGTATTATGTGGTCAGATTTGACCGACTATACTTTCTTACTTGATTTTTTTAAGGTTATGTGAAATGAATAGTCGTTTTAATTGACAATAAAGAGTCGCTAACAAAGCTGCAAAAAATAATCGAAATTGGACTTGCCGAATGGACCAACTATAAAATATTCGCGGCCAATATTTAAATGAAATTGTTTTCACAAAGTGAATGTCAAAAATTGTCCTTTCTTTAGGTAAAGATTCTAACATCTAGTTCTATATCATGTTCTATTTTTTTTTTTAATTAAAAACAGTTTTTAATGAAACACCCTATATTATAAAATATAACACTGAAGCTAATTTTCTTAGAGCTTGTGAAAAGGTCACAGATAGATATACACAGACACAGTACTGGAATAATAACAGCAAACATACCCAAAGGAGTAGAAAGTCAGCTGAGAAAAAAAAAATGAAAAAACAAACACATCCTCTTTCTTAAACATCCGTTACACATTTCTTTGATTTTTGTTTTTATACACTCTTCACTACATCTCCATAGTGTAAGATGCCTGGCTTATTTTCAGCGACATTTGTGTTCAGTTATACTGTCGCCGTGTAACTCTCAGTGTCACAGGATCTGTATGTGTTTACACTAAATCTAATTCAAATGTATCTGTGTGTGAGTTTCAATGTTTAAAATGTTCATATGTGTGTAAAAGTCTCATATGCATTACGCTCAAATTCACACTGTTTGATATGTGAATTTACAGCTAATTCGGTTTTTGAATTTCATAGGAATATGTAAGGATTTTAGGAGTGAATGGGTATGTGAGTATGTGTTTTGCCTGAATTCTTTGTTCATATAAATTATTCTCTCAAGGTGACATTTGACAGATTTAAATATCTATTTTATGTGAGCTGAAGTGTATTGTATGTATGTTCGTTTGTAAATAAGACATTTTGCCACAGAAAGTAAATGACTGTGACATGTATTCTAAGGCCAAGATCAAAAAGGTTTATATGATTTTTTTTATTTTTTTAAATCGGAAATTTGTGTTATTCTAAAGGAATCGGTATCAGGGATCTTTAGGGATGTAGCGAGATACAGGGCTTCACATATGTATATTAAAACTATTGCCGAGTTTTGAGGTTATAAAGTTGTTGGTGTGTATAAAAAGATAACAAATTACAAACACCTGCAGTTACCTATAATATGAATAGCTGAATATTAAAAAAAAATACTAATTTCAGAACCCCAACCTCTGCAATGTTAAATATTAAATAATAATTAAACAACCCAAAAGTGGCTCCTACCTGTAAAAAGGTGACACTCAGCATTTGCATATTTGAAAAATTTAACCCAACTTGACTGCTCTTTTCAAACACAGGAACTCCACTGAACTCACAACTACGTCACAAACGATTTGACAATTTACATGAGTCTATATTTGTTTCTTTGTTTTTTTTAATATCTTTATATGGAAATGTATATAAATAATTAATTAAAATTAATAAATAAAAGGAAAATTAGGCAGCACTATGTAGTTGTATAAACTTTTCTCTATAGTGGCATTTTAAAAGAAATTAACACCAGGTCTTTGTGACATTTAAGTATAGATTTAAGTTAGATATATATATTATATGCAAAATTAACCGCCTGGCCCACGATATCGAACGATAACGTTCGCTTAGATAAGACTTAAGACACAAACTTGTTATCGTATCTATTTTTTTTATTGAATCAAGTTTGTTTATTCCACAACCAAGTTTGTGTCTTAAGTCTTAACTAATCGAACGTTATCGTTCGACATCGTGGGCCAGGGGGAAAATGTTTTTTAGACAACACAACTCAGTCATGCAACACTTGTCAATAATAACATTCTGGGAAGCTTATATGAACAGAAAATAGGTCTTCCAATGGGATCACCAGCTTCTGCAATTATTGCTGATATTGTCATGGAGGAACTACTTGACACTTGTATTGAAAAATAGACTATAAAACCAAAAATTTTAACTAAATACGTAAATGATTTGTTTTGTATAATTTCAGAAAGTGAGATAGAATATATATTGACAATATTTAACTCATTTCATCCTAACATTAAATTTACTATAGAAAAATAATGTAATTCTATACTTCTTTATTTCATTTAGTCACTTTAATAATAAAGAGAGGTAATGAATGCTATCAAAATCTACATCCTCAGGAAGGATAATCAACTATTATTCACAACATCCAAAAATATATCTTATTAATACAGCTAAAAATCTCTTAGAGAGAATAATGACAATAAGTTATAAAGAACTCCACAAGAAGAATATAGAAACATTTAAAAATATATTAAACGCTAATAATTTCCCTATTAATATAATCTGCAAAATAATAAGAAAATTAAAAAATAAAACAAGTAAGAAAGTATACTTGGTCAAGCCCGACCATATAATACCCTACACCCAAGATATGTATAAAACAGTTTTTCAGAAATGTGAGATATAATCTATTGCGGACCGATCATCCAAAATTTTAGTGTAATGATGTCCATGAATATAAGTTTTATATGTTTTAAACTTTATCACGATATATATACTTTTAAACGATTTATGGAGCTTAAATTGAATTACGGAGAGGGTCTTATATGGGAGTTTCGACTAATTATGGGCCGACCATTATAAAATTAGGTGTCATCCTATTTGTATATAAGAAACTCATTTTTGTTAAATTTTATTCGGACAACAACATTTTTAAGAGATCTATGGTCCTTAAAGTGATTTCGGGAAGTGGGTCTTATATGGGAGCTACGAATAGTTATGGGCCGATAATCAAACAATTCTACCATATTATATGTATATACACAAAACATATTTGTATTCAATATTATTTGAATACCAACATTTTTAAAAGAGATATGCTCTTTTAAATGATTTTCGGAAGTGGGCCTTATATGGGAGCTACGACTAATTATGGACCGATCGTCATAAAATTCTGCCATATTATATGTATATGTACGAAACATATTTGTGTTCAATATTATTTGGATACCAACATTTTTAATAGAGTTCTGCTCTTTTAAGTGATTTTCGGAAGGGCCTTATATGGGAGCTACGACTAATTATGGACCGATCTTCACGAAATTTGTAGACGTGATTTAGCTTCATTTACCACTCATTTGTGATGAAACTTGTTTGGATACTTGAATAATTCAAACATTTATGATCGGTAAACCCCAATTTCGGGAGGACATTTGTATGGGGGCCAGGTGAAAAAATGGACCGATTTCCACCAGTTTCAATCCCGTCCGTCCTTGAGCCGAAGAAATATCATGCACCAAAGTTTGTTGAAATATCTTAAAAATTGCGACCTGTACTCTGCGCACAAGCTTTACATGAACAGCCAGACGGACATCGTTAAATCGACTCAGAAAATGATTCTAAGTCGATCGGCATACTCTAAGATGGGTGTTGGACCAATATTTCCCAGCACCACTATTCTGTGTTTTCTATTTAGTCCTAGTGCATATTTTATTAGTATTTTATATATTGTTTGAAAGACAATATTACCTGTTGGTCGTAATTCACTAATGTGATTTTATTTTTTTATAATTGATGTAATTAGCGATTCTTGCTGTAGTTTACAGAGTTTGTCTGATTTTCGTAATAATCTTGAGTGTAATTTAACAATTCATAAAATTAAAAGAACATTTTTCCATATTTACAACAAGTTAAGAAACAGAGACAGCATAAGATATAAGATGAGACTTTTTAGTTTGAATTTGATCTCAATAATGTTATTTACAAAAGATTTATGGGTGGCATAGTAGAAGTGGACCAGTTATGAACTGTTCGATATCGATATTTAATAGACATGTTTGTGGGTTCATTTGTTTTACGTTTATACGAAAGGTGAGTGTCCAAGTATTAGTTACTTCCAGTATTTTTTGAATCTATAGTTATTTTTGTAGAACATGAAATTTAGTGTTTGTGTCTTGTGAGCTACAATTTGTGAAAACTTTATATACATTAAATTTATATATTATGTTAATGTTTTATATCTTTATGAAGTTATTTTTGACACTGAAACCTATTGTTGCCTATAAGCTACAATCCCCTTTTATGAAATTGTTCCTGTTTGAGAAAAAATTTTAAAATTTTAAAAAGTACGAGTGCATGTAAAAACGTAAAAAACATTTATCAGAATCTATGTAAATTCATACAAAATTTGTTATTTGAAGTTCTTCAAACAAAAATACTTTTTAGAATTACAACTTATCAGCTAGTTACTCAATGCATTTTTTTAAGTTCATATGTAAAATTATACCCTTTAAAGGTCACCAAAAAACTAATTAATATAATGTTGTTTTATATGGTTCTTTGGGCATTTGATGATATTTTTTTTCAATATGATTTCAACTTATTTACAAATGGTCATATAAATAAGCAAATTTACGCATACAATTTTATTGAATACAGGAAATAGTCATTAAACTCAACATACAACTGCAACACATACAATTACTTCTACCAACACCTGCTACATTTAACTCAAACCCCAACCAACCCCAACTGATGACGATTGCCGACATCGAAGTTGCAAATGTTTTTCAAGGATTAAAACAACAACCACAATAAAACGGGTCAACAAAAATGCTACAACAAATAAATGAAATAAATGTTTACAACAATTACAATATTCGTCCGGAAATAATGACACAACATTAAAATGTAATATCAACTTCATACTCGTACATTAATTGAAAAATAAACAAGTAAAAAAGTACAGTCGGTTAAGCCCGACCATATAATACCCTACACCTAGTATATGTATAAAACAGTTTTTCAGAAATAGGCGCTATATGGGAGATATAACCGATTATGGACCGATCATCCAAAAATTTAGTGTAATGATGCCTCTGCATATAAATATTATGTATGTTATACTTTACCTCGATGTAAATACTTTTAAAAGATTTATGGAAGTTATAGTAAATTACGGTCTCTTATATGGGAGTTTCGACTAATTATGGGCCGACCCTTATAAAATTAGGTGTCATTATTGCTGCATATAACAAACTTATTTGTGTTGAATTTTATTTAGATACCAACATTTTGAAAAAATTTATGGTCATTAAAGTGATTTTCGGCAGTGGGCCTTATATAGGAGCTACATATGACTAATTATGGACCGATCATCATAAAATTGTACCATATTATTTTTATATATAAGAAACATATTTGTGTTCAATATTATTTGTATACCGAAATTTTTAAGTGAGTTACGCTCTTCAAAGTGATTTTCGGAAGTGGGCCTTATATGGAAGCTATGACTAATTATGGACCGATCATCACTAAATTGTACCATATTATTTGTATGTATACGAAACATATTTGTATTCAATATTATGGGATAACAACATTTTTAAAAGAGTTATGCAGTTTAAAGTGATTTTTGGAAATGGGGCTTATATGGGAGCTATTATCAATTATGGACCGATCTTAACAAAAATTTTAGATGTGATTTAGCTCCATTTGCTACTCATTTGTGGTGAAATTTGTTTAGATACTTGTATAATTCAAACATTTATGATCGGTAAACCCAAATTTCGGGAGGACATTTGTATGGGGGCCAGGTGAAATAATGGACCAATTTACACCAGTCCGTCCTTGGACCGAAGAAATATCACGTGCCAAATTTTATCGCAATATCTTCAAAATTGCGACCTGTACTCTGTGCACAAGCTTTACATGGACAGCCAGACGGACGGACGGACGTACATTGTTAGATCGACTCAGGATTTGATTCTGAGTCGATCGGTATACTTTAAGGTAGGTGTTTGACCAATATTAATGGGCGTTACAAACATCAGAACAAATCCAATTTACCCTCCCCACTATGGTGGTGTAGGGTATAAAAAAAACGAAAATATTTATAATTGTAATAATATGCCTCACCAATAACGACTGATATGAGGACTACCTTGAAGAACTGAACCCTGTAATTGTTATCATACAACGAAAATTTTATCAGCAATTACAAAAGTTATTTAATGGGTAATTGTGTTTTGTTAGCATATGTATTTGCATAAATAAACTGATATAATAGTTAACCCATATCGTGCCGATGTTCGATTTTTCGAACAGTAAATTTCAAGCGTTTTTAAATATTTTTTTCTCTTTTTAGGAAAAGCGTAGAACTTTCTTTTGTTTAATAATGAGATATTGTAGGAGCTTAGCTACAAACTCGTACCTACATCACTCCCCCTTTTTTTACAAGGGGGAACAAAAAAAAACATGAATTTTAGCCTTATTTTAAAAAGTTAAAACTATATGTAAAATAAGAAATAATAAGAAAAGAAAAATGTAATTTAATTTAAAAACAGTTACATTTTTAATAATGATAAAAAATTGTTTTTGATTTTCACTTGTGTTTTTATGATTTGATTTCAAAAAGTAGTGTTCGATTTATCGAACATTGGGCACTATTTAGTACTTTTGTTTTTTTCTGACAAAGCCTAGCTAAAAACATTTTAATTAACGAAAAGCATTAAAATAGAAATATACATAAATAAATATATGTAAAAATTTATGCAGTTCGGAATTTGGGAGGCAGATTTGTCGTTTGATGGACAAATGATCCCATATTTTAGACGACATTCCTGCAAAATTTTTGTACACGCTAAGCCTTCGGTTTGGGGATAAGTTATGATGCCTCTGCTCTTCAATCGGATATCTACTCAACTGCATACCTTATGCCGGGTTGCGGACAAAACATGAAAGTTGGCTTAGAAACCGATGTGGTTCTTCATTTATTAGGAAATGTAGAGTTTGCACATAGGCATACCGTGTATTTTGAAAACTTTTACCTTATGTGTCTAGAATCAAATCGAAGGAGCTGAGCTGACAACCGGAAAATCTTTGGAAAGAGGCGATCATGATTTTCAGTTTGACAGCAAAAACAAAATTTTCATTTGTCGTTGGCAGGACAATAAAGAAGTCACAGTGGCTACCAATTTTGATCAAATATACTGTTCCTGTGAAAAAATGGAAAAAGCAAAAAAATAAAGATGGCACGTTCGTTTTGTTAATTTTAACCAACCCCAGCTATTGAAAAACTACAACAAAGGAATGGGAGGAGTGGATTTGCATAACAATGCTGTCTGTATAAAATTATAGTGTTGCAAATTGAGCAAAGAGGTGGTACTGAAGTGGTAAATCGGAAAAAGATTTTTGTGTAGACGTGGCGTAGTTTTTAATGGTGCAACAAGAAGATCTTGATTCAACGAGCGATGACAGTGTTGTTGACTCACCAAGGCTTTCAACAAATAGTCTTCCTATAAGTAATAGTAAGCATCTTATTATTAAAATAGAGCAAAATAAAAAGTGGAGGTGTAAGAAATTCCATAAACCAAGTGTTTTTTTTTATTGAAAAAGTGCAATGTTGAGTTTCATACACATTGTCATGTAGAAAAATAATACATATTTGCAATTTAAATAAATGATGTTGGTTATTTTTCTTTAATGAATTAAATAAATTGTTTTGAGTTAATGAAAAAATTAGTTTTTCGTTATTTACAATATATAGGAACAATAAAAGAATTATGCCAAATAGTGCCCAGTATTCGATTAATCGAACATAATTTTTCTCAACAGAAAATCTAAAAAAAATTTTGAGTTGAAATTCGTAATTTCTGGTCCCAAGTTCTTTGTTGATCGAACTGGATTCATTGATTTTCGAATGATAATCAAGTTGCGCAGAGAATACCATTAAGTAAAATGGTAATTCAGACAAAAGCAAAAAGCTTATTTGATGACATAAAAAGTAAAGCATTATATATTATTATAGTTGGGCTACATTTCTGTCCTTAATCATTTAAAAAAAAATTGGCCAAATAACGCTGCCCTTTTTTCGTAATAAAATATTTAACATTATTACGGGTACGAACCGAGTTTTGAAAAGACATGACTAGAATTTGACGTGTTAAATTAGCGACACAGTGAACAAAATACTAAAAGGGCTGTATTTGTAGGCGTGGCAAAATAATAAAAAAATCATTTCTGCAATTGTTTTTCTATTGTCTTTAATCCTAGGGGGTGATTGACACAACGTTTTTTTTTCGAACAACCCAGTTTTCCAGAAAAATTTAATAAATTGTAACAATTTTTAAAGCTGATAAATAATGATTTGGGATAAGTAAGATGTGAAAATATGCTCCTGTTGGAAAACAAAGTACTTGTTGAATAACCCTTTATATGAAACGAATCATTATCCGGCCAGTTTCATAAACTGTACACACGTTCTATTCATGGAACCATTTCAGATCTATAAGCCAAATGTATTTGTGCAGACTTTAATTTTATTTTAGAACAGTGAAAGTCACCAGGGGCGAACCTTTAAATTATAAAAAAAAAATCCCCATCAATAACTGGTCAGATTACAACATTATCTTTATATTTATGCCTCAATCACTGATTTGGACGAAGCGTCTTATACCGCACAGTTGGTCAGAATCATAATATTTTTATACTCTAACTTACTGATTCGATTGACATGAAATCTCACATGTTTAACGTTATTTAATGGCGTTTTCTTTTCTGGCAAAAATGTTACACTTTTTTCCTTTTTTATATGGGAAATGGGTTAAAAGTGTAACATATATGTAACATTTTTGCCAGTAAAGAAAACGCCATAAGATTGCGAGTTACCGACAATTGTAATTAGAATAGTTAAGGGACAAATATAGAGTAGCATTAATGCTAGCTTAGCCCCTGCGACCAACCAAACTTGCTGAAGACTTGTTAAACTAAAGGGTGTTTTTTTAGCTATTATCATTTTGGCAACACTGGTTTAAACAGCTGACGCACTTTTCGTGTTTTGTTTCAAACATCTTTACTTTGGTCTATAATTTAACCATGAATCGTCTTACAAACGAACAATGCTTGCCAATTATTGAATTTTATTATCAAAATGCGTGCTCTGTTAAGAAAGTTCATCGCGCGATGAATTACCGAAAAATTGTGTTCAGCGACGAAGCTCATTTTTGGCTCAATGGGTACGTAGATAAGCAGAATTGTCAATTTTGGAGTGAATATCAGCCAGAAGCATGCATCCAGAAAAAGTCACAGTTTGGTGCGGTTTATGGGCTGGTGGCATCATTGGACCGTACTTTTTCAAAGATGATGCGAATCGTAACGTAACTGTGAATGGTAAGCGCTACCGTGAGATGATATTCAACTTTTTTTTTTGCCCAAAATGCAAGAGCTTGACTTGCATGACATGTGATTTCAACAAGACGGTGCCACATGCCACACAGCACGCGCAACAATTATTGAGAGGCGAGTTCGGTGAACATTTTATTTCACGTTCGGGACCGGTCAATTGGCCGCCTAGGTCGTGCGATCTAACGCCTTTAGACAATTTTTTGTGGGGCTATGTTAAAGCTCATGTCTATAGAGACAAGCCCGTTTCAATTGACGCATTGGAAGACAACATTGAAGCATTTATTCGTGAGATACCGGCCGAAATGTTGGAAAGAGTATGCCAAAATTGGACTAAGCGGATGGACCATTTGAGGCGCAGTCAAGGTCAACATTTGCATGAAGTAATCTTCAAACATTAAATTATATGGACCGTACTATAATTTAAATAAAGATTTCATGCATTTTCTGAATTTTATGTGTGTTTCTTTTTTAAACTTTCCTATAGATTTTAAAAAATTTAAAAAAAGGCGAAAAAAAGGAATAACAGACGATACTCTAACAAACCATTGACAGATTGTACACAAAATAATCAACAACACGAAACGGTAGAATTACACGTAAACAGTTTAAAGGTTCAAATTTGTTGCTGAATATTACAGTATTAATTTCGTTTATAAGTACAAATTATTACTTTGATAAACAAGAATAAAAAATAAAAATAATAACAACAAAGTAAAATGATGTGGCGTGGCATGTTGTAAAACAAGGTATTTGTAATATAATAAAAGTCAAATGAAGTTAATTACAACATGACGATGTATCTGCCTGTCTGTCAGTCGTTTGTATGTAAGTAAGTTCTGTTTATTTGTCTGGCTCTGAAATGTTCGTCAACATGGTAATGTTGAGTTGTAGGCAGTTTTTTTTTTTTGATTTTCATGAATTCAATTTCATTTTATTAATTTCGCTGGGGTTGTCAGACATATTTCTATTCTGTTCTGTTCTTTGTTAGGGTGGCTGTGAGTTTTATGGGGTCAATGTTGGTTCAGCTTGTCAACATAATTAATGTAGTTACAACAGCAACAGCAGCAATAACAACGTTAACAATATAAACTAGAAAAAGGTGAATAGCCATAATTTATATTTATTTCAAATTATTAATGAAGATATATTATGCATTGTAGCACATTTTGTTATGAATAGAATTCATTTTAGATTGTTATTAGAAAAATATTAATAACATACAAAATGCAAGTTGTTCATTTTAATAGATTTATGTTTTCGTTGTTAAATTCGTTTCGTAGTTAACAGGTTATGGTGTTTCTTTGCATAATAAAAATGAATTAGATTTAATTAGATTTTAATGCAGATGATTTGACGAACAATAATCAATATTTGTCTAGTATATGCACACGCATTAAATAATTACCTCAAAATCTTGCTTTTATGTAAAAAACTTTGACTACTTCATTTTAGATTTGTACACTCTAACATAATTTCAGCAAGCTTTTAAACAATTTGCTTTCTTTTTTCTAATGAAGTGCTTTAAAATTACTGATTTTTAAGAGAAAAATGTTTCATGAACACTCAATGTGTCCCAACTGCTAGCAAAATGTTGGAATGTCATGAAGACATTTTGCAGCTCAACTCCCGCAAAATCAATCAAATCCATTAAGGTATGGTCACACATGGCAAATATTTACTTAAAAAAGCATAACCACTTGTTTAGCACAACTTTATTCGACGTTGTTTACTCTTGCAAGAGTTTTGCAAGATCAAACAGCATAAAAAAAAAAAAAAACAAATAAGAAAGTATAGTCGGTCAAGCCCAACCATATAATACCCTACACCCAGAATATGTATGAAAAAGTTTTTCAGAAATAGGCGTTATATGGGAGATATAACCTATTGTGGACCGATCATCCAAAAATTTAGTGTCATGATGTCTGTGAATATAAGTTTTATATGTATGTGTTAAACTTTATCTCGATATAAATATTTTAAAAGATTTATGGAGCTTAAATTGAATTACGCAGAGGGTCTTATATGGGAGTTTCGACTAATTATGGACCGACCATTATAAAATTAGGTTCCATTATTTCTGTATATAAAAAACTTAATTGTGTCGAATATTATTTGGATACCAACATTTTTGAGAGAGTTGTGCTCTTTAAAGTGATTTTCAGAAGTGGGCCTTATATGGGAGCTACGACTAATTATGGACCGATCATAATAAAATTGTACCGTATTATTTATATACATATGAAATATATTTTCGTGCAATATTATTTGGATACCAACATTTTTGAGAGAGTTGTGCTCTTTAAAGTGATTTTCGGAAGTGGGCCTTATATGGGAGCTACGACTAATTATGGACCGGTCATCATAAAATTAGACCATATTATTTATACGCATATGAAATATATTTTCGTAAAATATTATTTGGAAACCAAAACTTTTGAGTGAGTTGTGCTCTTTAAAGTGATTTTCGGAAGTGGGACTTATATGGGAGCTACGACTAATTATGCACCGATCACTATAAAATTGTACCGTATTGTTGGTATATGTATGAGATATATTTGTATTAAATATTATTTGGATTACAACATTTTTGAGTGAGTCATGCTCTTTAAAGTGATTTTCGGAAGTGGGCCTTATATGGGAGCTACGACTAATTATGGGCAAATTAGCACAAAACTTATAGATGTGATTTGGCTTCATTTACCACTCATTTTTGATGAAATTTGTTTGATTCCTTGCATAATTCAAACATTTATGAGCGGTAAACACCAATTTCGGGAGGACTTTTGTATAGGGGCCAGGTGAAATAATGGACCGATTTCCACCAGTTTCAATCCCATCCGTCCTTGAGCCGATAAAATATCACGTACCAAATTCTATTGAAATATCTTCAAAAATGTGTCCTGTACTCTGCGCACAAACTTTACATTGACAGCCAGCCAGCCAGCCAGATGGACGGACATCATTAAATCGGCTCTGAAAGTGATTCTAAGCCGATCGGTATACTTTAAGGTGGGTGTTGGACCAATATTTCTGGGCGTTACAAACATATGGACAAATCTAATATACCCTCCCCACTATGGTGGTGTAGGATATAAAAAACGAAATATATGTTGTGTCTTGTTCTAAATTAACGAAGTTTTTTTAATAAATAAACAAGTTCAAATATATTTAATTTATTGCTTATGGCTTTTTCGGCAAATTTTTGCCAAGTGTGACCATAATGAATTTAATTGATTTTTGTAATTGAGAACAATAGGTTTTAATGAAAAGTAATGACGATTACAATTTAGCAATTGTTTAAGACACTATGTATTTGTTCAGATTATTTGAATTACAACTTCAAATTATAAATGTTTAAATTTCAACTTTATTTTTTTTAATCTCTATCTAACAAATCTAACAAAACCACACAGTTTTTTTTCTGCATAAAAATTTAAGGGCTTTTGTAAATTTTTTAACATTTCGTTAGCATTTTAAATAGGGGGACATGTATATTGTACAACTTTCATATATGTAGTTATATAATCAACAATTTAAAAACATATAAAATTATTTATTTATATATGTATATTTGACAGGTATAAATCTACAAGTTGTAAAATTCAAATTCATAAATTTTGTCATATACTTTTTTATGAGTACAAAACCAGCTTAACATAAACGTCGTATAAATCAGAGAAACCAGAAAAAAATCATTTAGTCACACTTGCCAAATATATGGCCATATTTAATATTTGAGAGTTGACGGTCATGTTGTTGTTGCGAGTCTGATATATTTCTGATTATTCAGTCAATGCTGCCGATAATGCAAACGTCAACATAGTCTTTTGAATAAGGTTGCAATGCATCTTAAAAGTGGCAGATTTTCAAACCACAGTCCATTCGACAGGAACGACTTAAGGCTATGGTTATAGCGCTATTTATCCCAGTTATAATTTCTCTTTAGCGGGTTTCTGATCGACCGATGTACAGCTCAGCAAGAAAATTTATCAATAAATTTTAATATAGATTTCATGTTGTAAAACAATTTCTTCAGTAAAAATAATTTAATGAAAATTAAATTTAATGAACTCGAGCCTGACTAAATAAATATCTAAAACACAGATATTTAAAAAAAATCGTGAAACTTTATTTTATCGTAAAGTAGACAGAGTGAGGTTATGTATGGAACAAGATATCGTCCAGATGGCCGCCACGGCTTTGCTGGCACACACGCGATCTTTTAATGAGGATTAGTTTTAAAAGTAACCCTCTTGAGTACTCTATGGAGTAGAGAGATGGAATAGTTTTGGGACTACTCCGATGGGTCCAATCCTAGGAAATGGCAATGTTAAAACGACCACCTTTTTTTCATACATTTGGAGTAGTTTTGGAGCACTCCTACTCCACTTTGGACTAGTCTTTACATGCATGTATGGACTAGTCGCATTATCTGCAGGGTATGATGTCATCAAATATTAAATAAGAAATATGGACATATACACCTAATTCTGTTTTTCATTTAGCACGATTCAAAATCTTTTGGCCTTAATTTTTTTTATTAGAGCAATTGTAAATAGCACAAATTTAGGGGAATTCCCTGTTTGTGGATACAAGCAAATTTACTGGTTAGAGCAATTGTAAATAGCACAAATTTAGGGGAATTCGTTTTAGTGCATGCAATCAAATGAACTTGTCATACATATATTTTTTACATTACTTTTATTTTTGTGTAAAAACACATTGTATACATACATACATATGTACATGTGTAATTTAAAATTACTATATAAACATGAATAGTTGTTCTTAAAAAATTCTTGTTTTTCACTAGTTTCAATAGGTTTTAGAGATAAGAACCCAAGCACCTATTTTGCATACGATCAATATCTTTTTTACACGCAGTTTCCTGGAACCAATTGCCGTGTAAAAACAGAATTAGGTGTAATTATTTGTTTCAGCATGCAATAATTTGTTAACAATTTTGTCCACAAGAGTTGATTGTGAACGATGTTTTTCATCAGCATCGTATATTGGTAACATTAACTAAACATTTTTGAAAATCTTTTTTAAGATCGAACGATAATATTCTATTGCTGAGCAATTCCATATGAAAACGATCAAAATTGGCAAATTTTTGGACGACCCCTCTCCGATTTTAAAATAAATAGTCTCAATCGATTGCCCAGAAAAAAATAATGTACCTACATATTTTTTTTTTTTTTTTTTATAGTGACTGGTTTAGTGGTGGTGTACACCACTGTCATTGACAAAATTGAAAAATTCTTCATAAGGGACCTCATTGAAAGTTGTTTTAAAAAAAAACTACTAAAGCGATCGCAACGAGTGATAGCTCGTTGGAAAGGTATTGAATCAGGCTTTAATTAAAAAATAAAATTTTCCTAATTTTTCTTAGAAATTTACCTTTAAATTTTCCCATGAAAATTGAATTTTCTGATTTTCCACAGAAGCTCCTAAATTTTCCGGCTATTTTTTTTTTTTTGGATTCCTCATAATTTTTGCTTTAAGAATCAGCAATAAAAAAATGGGCCCCGACTCCTTGTTTGGACAGGAGAAGAGCATTTAAGAGACCACCTTGTTAAAAATACATTTTAAAAATTATTTTACAGTTAAAAATACATTTATGAAGAAAAAATCAATTTTTTTTAAGAGCCCCAAGTTGAGTGTGTAGTGAATATGGTCTGCCTGCCTTCACAAGATCGGCCATAAATCCATGGATAATAGCAGCAGTGGCATGTAATGGCACATCAAACCCGACTGAGGCTACAGGTCATAAAATGTTTTGTAAATTTTTTAAATTACCATTAATTACGATCGCTTTAGTAGTTTTTTTTTTAAAACAACTTTCAATGAGGTCCCTTATGAAGAATTCTTCAATTTTGTCAGTGACAGTGGTGTACATCACCACTAAACCAGTCACTATAAAAAAAAAAAAAATATGTAGGTACATTATTTTTTGCTGGGCAATCGATTGAGACTATTTATTTTAAAATCGGAGATCGCTTTCATATGGAATTGCTCTGCTTTTAAATAAATATAAAAATTAAAGGTGAAACATATATTATTTTTCTCTATCTAATTTTCAATGTTATGTTATTATGTTTTTAAATTATTAATGGTTTATAAAATGTTGTTTATAAAATAAAAAATTTGCTTTATAAACTTTAAGTAAATTTAAAAATTTTAGCCATGAGAACAGAAAATGTTTGCTTTCCAAACATATTTATATTTAATATAAGTTACTTTTTCGAAATAAATGGATTTTGTTGTTAATAAACCAATTTGTTTTACTAAGGAACAAAAATTCCGAAATCCCGGGATACAGGGATTTACATTTATAAAACCCCGATAACCAGGAATTTGAAAATCCAGTCCCGTTTTAATATTGTTTATTTTTATATTAGAGAAAATGTTCTTTAATTAGGCTTGAGTTCATTTTTTATAATTAATAACTCGAAGAATACCATTGTGAAAACTATATTTTTCTAGACAAATGGCACACTGAAATGCATTTTCTGCCCTTGTTTATTTTAGTTTAGGATTTGTTAATAAAATTCAGTTGCTGTGAAACTACAAAAAAAATGTAGTCTTCCTACGAGTCCGTGTCCGCCTGACAATATGAAAGAATTAACAATGGCTTTAATATTACAAATTCGTAAATAAAAAAACTATTTCATAATTTCGGTGACCCTGCTAAACATACAGTAGTAAATGTAACAGCTTAGAAATTCAAATAATAATTTGAAAAAAAAACTAAGAGAATAAAAAAAAAAAATGTAGTCTTCCTACGAGTCCGTGTCCGCCTGACAATATGAAAGAATTAACCATGGCTTTAATATTACAAATTCGTATATAAAAAAAAAAAATATTTCATAATTTCGGTGACCCTGCTAAACATACAGTAGTAAATGTAACAGCTTAGAAATTCAAATAATAATTTGAAAAAAAAAACTAAGAGAATAGAAATCATAATAATAATAATGCTAAATATGCATTTAACGAATGAACTTATGCAAATCTGTGTAAAATCTTTTTATTATTCTAACAAGCTCCTAAAAGCACACTCTACAACGTACTCTCATACAAAAAAAAAACATTCATATAAAATCAGTCATACATCAGCTATACACATATCCAAATGTAGCTACATATGTATGTATATGTTTATGAATACGAATGAAACCCTTTTAAAATCCGTACAACAGTGTAGCAAACAAATACATGATAAATACACCACCATAGTGGGGAGGATATATTAGATTTGTCCATATGTTTGTAACGCCCAGAAATATTGGTCCAACACCCACCTTAAAGTATACGGATCGGCTCAGAATCGCTTTCTGAGTCGATCTAACGATGTCCGTCCGTCTGGCTGGCTGGCTGTCCATGTAAAGTTTGTATGCAGAGTACAGGTCGCAAGTTTGAAGATATATCGATAACATTTGGTACGTGATATTTTTTCGGCCCAAGGACGGATGGGATTGAAACTGGTGGCAATCGGTCCATTATTTCACGTGGCCCTAATACAAAAGTCCTCCCGAAATTGGGGTTTACCGATCATAAATGTTTGAATTATGAAAGGAACCAAACAAATTTAATCAGAAATGAGTGGTAAATGAAGCCAAATCACATATACAAATTTTGTGCAGATCGGTCCATAATTAGTCGTAGCTCCCATATAAGGCCCACTTCCGAAAATCACTTTAAAGAGCGTAACTCACTCAAAAATGTTGGTATCCAAATAATATTTAACACAAATATATTTCATATGTGTGCAAGCAATACGATAGAATTTTACTGTAATCGGTCCATAATTAGTCGTAGCTCCCATATAAGGCACACTTCCGAAAATCGCTTTAAAGAGCATAACTCACTCAAAACTATTGTAATCCAAATGATATTTAACACAAATATATCTTATATGTATACAAATAATACCGTACAATTTTATTGTGATCGGTCCATAATTAGTCGTAGCTCCCATAAATGTCCCACTTCAGAAAATCACTTTAACGATTATAAATTTCTTAAGAATGCTGGTAATCAAATAAAATTCGACACAAATAATAAACAGAAATGATGATTTTGTATTCCCCGTAATCAACCTCCATATACCTTTTAAACGTATTTATATCCAGATAAATTTTAAATACACAATATTTATATTCACAGAAATCATGACACTAAATTTTTGGATGATCGGTCCATATAGCGCACATTTCTGAAAAACTGTTTTATACATATACTGGGTGTAGGGTATTATATGGTCAGGCTTGACCGACTATACTTTCTTACTTGTTTTTTTTTTTATTATTGTATTTAAATCCATAATAAAAAGAAATTTATTTATAATGTTACCAGCAAACAATGCAACTAAATACAGTTTTTTAGAATTATGCTTGCTTTAAGTTACAGAATTAACTCCCATAGCAAACATGCTGCCCACCCTTTTCTTTAAAGGCGAATTCTAACAATTTTAGAAAATATTTTTGCTAGTCATCATTTTATGTTTTGTAGTTTTTTTCCTATTTTGTGAAATATTTTTATTCATGGCATCATTTGGTTGTTCATTTTCAGTTTTATTTTTTATTTCGATAATATTGCGTGTCAGCTGGTAGTTTATGAGGATGATGGTAATATTGATGATGATGATGACGTTGACGATGATGGTCTGGTTTTATGATAAAACTATCAAATGGTCTGTTCTTTTGTACTTGTGCTCTATACTGTTCAGGTGTCTAACCTTCTTAACCATTTAGGAGTTTATAGTCATACCACTGACTGTTAGCTTGATGTACACAATGAATTGTGGATATTTGATACCATCATGTTATTTATTTATTTATTTGGTTCAGTTTGACTGTATTCTATTCATTCATTTATTTCCTGAAGTCTTATAAAAATTGCATTTCTAACACATTCACCTCTATTGTTCGATTATTTCTATTTTTATGTTTTATTCAGTTTATTTGCTAAAAGTATTTCTGTACTTACTTATTCTAGCATTTTTTTTTATTGAAAAATTTTAATCGATTTTAAATTAAAATTGTGCTAAATCATTGCAAAATGTTCAGAGGTGGTTGGGTTTAGTTTATTTTATAACGAATTATTGCTGGTAACACGTGTTTGTTGTAGAAATATTTGTATTGATACCCTACACCACAATAGTGGGAAGGGTTGTATTGGATTTGTGCTGGTGTTTGTAACGCCCATAAATATTGGTCCCACCTTAAAGTATACCGATCGACTCAGAATCACTTTCTGAGTCGATTTAACGATGTCCGTCCGTCTGGCTGGAGTACAGGTCGCAATTTTGAAGATATTTCAATAAAATTTGGTACGTGATATTTTTCGGCCGATTGAAACTGGTGGAAATCGGTCCATTATTTCACCTAGACCCCAAAATATCCTCCCGAAATAAGAGCTTAACGATCATAACTGTTTGAATTATGAAAGTATCCAAACAAATTTCACCAAAAATGAGTTATAAATGAAGATAAATCACATCTACAAATTCTGTGAAGATCGGTCCATAATTAGTCGTAGCTCCCAAATAAGGACCACTTCCGAAAATCACTTTAAAGAGTATAACTCTTTTAAAAATGTTGGTATCCAAATAATATTGAACACAAATATGTTTCGTACATGTACAAATAATATGGTGGAATCTTATGATGATCGGTCCATAATTAGTCGTAGCTCCCATATAATGCCCACTTCCGACAATCACTTTAACGACCATATATATCTTAAAAATGTTGGTAATCAAATGAAATTCGACACAAATAAGTTTCTTATATACAAAAATAATGACAGCTAATTTTATAATAGTCGGTCCATAATTGGTCAAAACTCTCATATAAGACCCTCTCCGTAATTCACTTTTTTCTTCATAAATCTTTTAAGAGTATTTATATCGAGATAAAGTTTAACATACATAATATTTATATTCACGGAAGTCATGGCATTAAATATTTGCATGATCAGTCCATAATAGGTAATATCTCCCATATAGCGCCCATTTCTGAAAAACTGTTTAATTTATATACTGGGTGTAGGGTATTTTATGGTCGGGCTTGACCGACTATACTTTCTTACTTGTTTTACTTTTTTTTTTTTTGGTTTCGTTTGTTTGGTTTGTATTTGAGGGTTGTAATAGTTTAGTTTAATTTAATATAAAAATTAACCACCTTTATATCATTAATTTTATTAAATAAATAATGTTGTTCAGGAAATGTAGCTGGGAAATCATGATAAATTATCTATGAATTAGTTAGACAGTTAAAATTGTTGGAAAAATAATTATAGCAGGAAAATAATAAATACGACATGGTTGCGGCAACTATGCTATTTTCGATACAATCATAAATGTTTGTCGCCAACGACTTTATGTTTAAATATATTTTATTTCATAAATGACTTGTTTTCTACAACAATGTTTTCGTTCATATTTTAGTCCGCTTTCACTATCTTCAATTCTGACTCTTCAAGTTAAGTATTTTTGGGTGAGAAGGAAAAACACAATAAAATGGATACAAACTTGACGGAGGCCTTAAAGTCGAAACGAACTTAACTTATTCTGAAACTTTAAATGGGTAAGAATCTCACCTTTCTTGGTATGAAGGTTGTGGCTGTGATATAATGTGCCCAGTGGGCTACTTTTGGTAAGCAGAAGTAACGCTGTGGAATGAACCAAACGTAATGTTACGGTGCCCAAATACTAGTCAATTTGGTTTTTTCCTTTAGGTTTTTTCTTTCACGCATGTTGATTTGCATTAAAAAGTCCGAAAATTGAATTGACTTGTGTGAATGAAATGGCAAGTTCAAAAGAGAATTTAACAAAAACTGGTCAGCTAAAACTGAAGTGTGTGAAACAGGTCTAACAATTCCATGATTGTCACTATACTATGTTGCATTACTATATTTACACTTGATGTTTGCTATATGTTGTAACGTTACAAACAGCTTTTTTAAACGTGTAAAATTGTTTAAAATTATCGTTAATAATCACTTTTTATCCAAAATATGGTCTCCCATTTCAATAATGTAACAGAAGAATTTGTGCATTGAAATTTTGTTACTGTTTCATAACTATAATTACATTTTATGATAAACAAAGATGAATAGTAGAAAGTATAAAGCATATAGAGTATAACTCTTATTTCTTATTCTTATTTAAACAAACACAACTGCAAGGAGATACATTCGCGGAATCGAACCTGCAACCCTTTGACTGATAGTCCAGCATACTATCGTTTAGTCTATCGGGGCGCCCAATTTATTTTTATTATGTAATTTTCAACAATTTCCTATAAAATTCAGCGTCGTTACCTTAGTGAGTTTGAAACATGTCAAATATCTGTTCTGTATCTGTGTTCTGTCACATGGTGTAGTAACAAATTTGGCAAATAATTCGGATTATTATGGTCAAAATAAAAGTAGCGGCCCAAAAGAAAAGCTTGATGAAAGGAAATTAAGAATGAATGTGAGGAAAATATATCGAAATAAACCCAAACTATTACTGGACAAAAGCTGTTTGTGCCAAGGCTTTACTCCGCCCTAAAATTTCTCGAGTTTAATTCGTTTAAAGAAACTTATAAACTAACTAGAAAGCGGTATGCCGATAAACTTTGTAAATAGTTGCGCTATTTAAACATATATATATTTGTTTAAGTGATTTTGTCCGATAAGAAAAAATTAAATTCTTTTTTGATGGAGACCAATGCAAGTAACCACGATATTTCTCATAAGGAAATTTTAGAGACGTTTCTTTAATGGTTTGGTGAGCTTTTTGTGAAGAGAGTGTGCTTAATTCAAAGACTCTCCAAGCAGCGAAATTAATTTTTCTGATAAGAGATTGCTGCCATTTTAGGAAATTAGTGCCATTTTTAGAAAATATAAAAGTAATTTATTTTTCAACCAGACAACCAAATTATACATGTAATTCGCCAAACAAAGGGATGGTTGTCTTCGGAAAATATCTATGTGCATGTTCTCCAGATCAGAACCCCATTGAAAACATTCGGCGAATATTAGGCTGTCGAATTATTCTCAAAACCGACAATATGAAAGCATATATCACCTAAAAAAGCCTTTATAGATGTTTAAAGATGTGAAGATATATGAACAAATCTGGTGAATCGAATTTTTGTGTTGATTGAAAAAAGAATGAGGCCCAACACATTAATAAAGTCTAAATTTTTTGTGAATATTGATATTAAAGTTACTTTAATGTCAGTGTATTTATAGTTATGAAAGACCAATAATTTCTTTATAAATTTTAAAGAGGCAAAATTAAAAACAATGATTTTTTTTGTTCAATAATACTTCTTTGTAGGTCAAATATACTTTGATACTAAGAATATTTCTTCCACAAAAACAAAATCAACCAGGTTAAACTGTTTTACTTTTTCTTTAACTTACAAAATTGGGCAAAGTTTTATGTATTGATAGATATACAAAGCAGTGTATATAGCTTTATGATGCTAACCGCAATAAAATTATGATCACTGTGAACAAATAATGGTTTATTAATGCCATGGTTGTGTTACAACAACTATTATATATATAATCATATTATATTTGTGCTGCTATTATAATATGATCATTGAGCACTAATACGATGGACAAGAGATTTACTTATGTTTCCGTAGGATCATATTATGGTAAAATAAGTTCTATGATGTTGTGAATAAATATAAAATAAAATTAAAGTAACCCAAATCTTTATAAAACTCCTAAAACTCCAAATGAAATAAACTTATAATGTAATTGGGATAATATGATTGCAAGACAAAGTTATCGAGGCTGAAATGACGGGAATCTTGAAAATAGCAAATGCTTGACAGGGGTTAAAAATAAAATAGAGGAGTGATCAATGCTTAATATACCTAAAAAAAAGGGCAGAGTTTCAGAACCTTAAAGGCTAACTCTCAGAAGGCTAGTTAACACATTAACAGACCTGAAGGCTCATCAACTGCCTTTTATTGGTGCATCTGATAATATAAACTTCAAAGCGAATGATGAAGAGCACGAAACATTAGAACATTAACTGCCTTACAAAACTGAATTATCTTAGGGTTTATAACAGAAATCACTAAGATATAATCAGGCATGTGATGGAAATCGAAAATGAATCAGTTTTGGAAATACATTTTAATGCATTTATAATCTAATTTTTAAAATTTTTGTTTTAAGATTCTCTTTAGTAGCCCAATATATTTATATTTTATGTGATAAAAGTTTTTCAATACAGAAATATTACGAAAAAATTGACTTCTAAAACTCATTCGGTTTCGTTTTCGATTTCCATCACATGCCTGATTAAATAAACTAAATCCTTAAGCTTAGCTAAATGAATTTTTATGGTAGAAAATCTCCATTGCTATCGTTCCACTGTACCATGTAGAATATGTGTCTGTTTCTTAAATTTTAATATAAAATATTTTGTAATATTTTGTAAATTTTTTTAACGTTTCAAGGTTATCACAAGCCATCAACTAATCGATTTGGCAACTGCTACTATAATTTAATGCCAAAATGTTTTCTTTTTTTTTTTTTTGAAAGCCAACAAATTCTAAATAAAAGAAATACATAGTTTAATGTGTAAATAAAATGATTGCAATTTTAATACGGTCAACAACAGCAAACTGAAATCAAGTGCTGTGAGGAGTTTAAAAATAAAACTAAGTGAAACTTTTTTGAAAAATTTAATTTTAGTTTATAATTCATGATTAGTGTAGTTGATAACATTTTCTGAAATGTTAGTCATGATTACATACTCCCAATAAATTATGACAAACAAATGTTTTATTGATTAGACGTAACAAATTTTTATATGCAAATCTGACTTAATAAACATTTGTTAAATTTAATAATCGTTTTTGAATAAGGGGGTAATAGTTTAAGGCAGTGATTGGCTGACTTAGCCAATAGGGTTCATTGGTATTTCTGTTTCTTAAATTTATCAAAATAGAAAGTTTCAATGACTGCGCCTGGCAAATAATTGCTTACTTAATGATCTTGAAGATCGTTCAATGAGCGCTTCAGCAACACCGCGTGGCCCACAGCAGCACAAATAAATAATAACTTTAGCGAAATTAAAACCCTACAGTGAATATACAAAATACAATACTAAATGAAGGCCAAACCAAGCACTAAGTACAGAACTAAATAATAGAAACAAATTATAAAAAATCAAAAAAGAAAATAAATAAAACAAACTAAGAAAAAATGCAGTTGATTACAAGGTATGTTCCTATATCAACCATTTTAACCCTTCCTTTCGAGAC
This sequence comes from Bellardia bayeri, assembly GCA_950370525.1. Classification (NCBI taxonomy): domain Eukaryota; kingdom Metazoa; phylum Arthropoda; class Insecta; order Diptera; family Calliphoridae; genus Bellardia; species Bellardia bayeri. The sequence goes on from OX493264.1 coordinate 119,801,588, forward strand.
ACACACACATACACACACACACACAACAACAGCAGTTTAACCATTATGACCTGACAATGACAACAGAAAATATGAAGAAAAAAAATCACATAATCATTATAATAAATTTTTTTTCTCTTTTACTTTTCTAGATTTTGAAATATGAATAAAATGGTAAATAAAACAAAAAATATGAAAAAAAAAACATTAAACAAAATGCACGGTTCACATAAAATGCGGTCCATAAATGTTTTAATATATATGTTATCAAACAAGTGATTGAATGCTTTTAAGTCACATATTGATTAGTGCTGGCAAAGTATTGAGTAATGGGTACCGAGTATCGAGTATTTGCTCTTTTCTTTGGATACTCAATACTCAAAAGTAGTTACTCGATACTTTCTAAGTTGTATTTTTAAGCAAGTTGAGTGGGTAAAATAGTGCATAAAAATACATCACTATATAAAAAGACAACAATGTGTAAGCTACAAAATTAAACCAACCGCCGAAATAAAGCTGTCTATTACTTCTTAAGTTGTTGTTACCGTTGAATTAAAAGTTAGCTTTACATTTATTTTTGATTTAATAATTAAAGACATACAAAATCAATAATAGTTGAAGATATATTTTTTGAAGATATTACTTCAATTTGCAGATAAAAACTATGCGTTACAATTTCAAAAAATCCGTTAAAAGTATCGAGTACCCAAATGAAAAGTATTGAATATTATTGAGTAATGAAGAGTAGTAGAATTTGCCAGCACTAATATTGATACTCATTTAGTTAGCAACCTTTGCTGCATGCCATTCTTTTAAATAAATATCACAAGTTGTGGAGATGGCAAAAGCCGCAGAGTACCACAACTGCAAAGCTTTCTGGCAATCATTAAACCCAACAATGTCGGATTTTCACAATATCTTTTTCTATTTAGATTTTCCATAGTTTAGCTCTCTTTCAAATATTCCGAATGCTCATAGTTTTTTTAACTGAATCACAGAAACAACCGGATTCTATGTGAACAATGTTTTAAATAAAATATTTATGGAAATAAAGCGAACGAAACAATGTCCAGAAAAAGTTATTTCACATTTTCCATCTACTATGTATAAAATCCCATGAAATTGCATAAATTGTAATGGAAGAAAGAGTAAAGAGAGAATGAAGGACGAGTTGCAGAAGTTTTAGACATTTGCCATTAACGGTAATAATAGCAATGATAGAAAATAACAACAGTAAATTGAAACAATTGTCAGCGCTTAAAAGTAATAGAAAAATCACTCAACTGCAAGATTTTGTGCATAAAAATAAATTGAAATGCATACGAGTACATATTTTGCTATTTTCTATGGAAATCTAAATATTAAAAAGCATTTGCTGTTAAAAGTCTCGTTGACAGCCGGGAATGTATATTTTAAGCAATAAAACCATGATTACCACAATTCTGATACAACTTCAATTGAAGGAGTTGTGTAAAAATAGAATTCATTTACAAATAAAAAATTTTTTATTGTTGTTGACAGAAATTGCTTAAATTTTAAAACATTTGCTTAAACAAAGGAGCGAAATTGGAGTAATTTGTTAGTATTAGATAATTTTACAAGTTTTAGCAGTTAAATCCAAAATTCAAATTAATAAATCTATAAAAAAAAGGAAATAATTCATATTTTTACCTCTAAGGCAATGTAATGTATTAATAGCAGCTGTTGCAGTAATTTAATAATAAGCAAAAGTCAGCTGGAATGTGAATGTGTTCTTGCAAAAAATTGTCTTATTTTCTGCTTAAATTCATTCAGCTGTCTTGAAAACTGAAAACTGAACTGTTCTTGAAAAAGTTACAAAAACTTTTGTTATAAAGAAAATTTTATTTTGTTCTTAAAAAAATTGCGAAATACAGTCAAATACTTTATAAACATCGTAATAAATAAAAAAAAAATAGAGACAAATTGATTAGGGTCGACCATATGATTCCTTATGCCAGTTGCAAATAGAAAAAATAAGTTTAAAATTTTAAGATTTACCATTTTACTTAATGGTATTCTCTGCGCAACTTGATTATCATTCCAAAAGCAATGATTCCATTTCGATCAACAAAGCACTTCATGTACGGGTCATCGTTTTAGCATCTAATGATTTTGCAGATTTTGCAAAACTTTAAAAAAAAAATTAAACACTCAAACCCAAAACAACGCAACCTCGAAAGTCTAGTGACGCACAGTAAAAATTAGTACTTCGAAAAAAAAAACGTAAAACGAAACTACGCAAAGTGAGGTATTGGTGTACTAATAGCTGTGTACGATTTCTATTATTATTATTAATCATTATTCACAAATCCAAGTATTAGACAACCCCCTTATTTTCAGTTGCTGACATAAATAGCTTAATATCTATGTAACAGATAAGGAAACTTTAACTTTCCTTTGGCCGATGCACAGTGGTTTCGAAACGTTATGTTTTCGAAATAATTCGGTACAGATATCGTAACGAAATGTCGCTTGGTTGGAGCTGAGGCATTTTCAAGTAAATTTACAGTTTTTTTTTGGCATTGCATGTGTAGCTGGTCACCTTGGGTCTCACATTTTATTTTTAAAAAATTGCCAAAAATTAATTTATGATTCAAATGAGCTGATATTTAAAATATAAATTGCTTTGAAATATTTTGCAACTGATAAGCAATTTTATTATTTTATTAACAAAACAAATTTGATGGAAATCTATCAAAAATTCTCAACCATATTTTACAAAAATTAAAGCTGGATTTAGCAAAATTCTGAAATTTCAGTATCAAAATGCTTACAACTCGAAAACTATAGAAGAGAAAAAACACTGTCAATCAACTCAGCTTCAACCACTTATTTGCAAAACTATTTATTTCTAATATAAAACGTTTCTAGACCACTGTGCGATGCACTGTGTTCCCTTTTTCTATTACGTCGACCTGATTTTTTCAATGACGATTCAGCTTCTAAGAAATGACATAGAAGTAAATCGGGCCATTTCAGAAGAACTTCTTATAATTGTTTGGATTGCAATAACTACTACGATTTAACTCAATGACCAATAGTTTTTGTGGGTTACCAACACCGGCATCAATTCTTAATATCCTTTTTACTTATGCTGGTATAGGGCACTAAGAGATAATGTGACAAACATGAACTACTTATAATAAATATAAAAACTAAAAACAATGGAAATATGAACCAAAAACAAAAAATGTAGAATCAGTAATAATTTTCATAAAAATTAAACAAATGTTCAACAAAACAAAAATAAATAATTAACAAAACTTGAGCAACAAAATGACAAACGTGTGACCACAAAAGTTGTAAAAATAAAAACCATAAATAAATGTGGAGTACCAAAAAGAACTTGAAAGAAAGGATGGGGAAATTGCAAGCAAGTAAGAAAGTATAGTCGGTCCAGCCTGACCATATAATACGCTGCACCCAGTATATGTGTGCAAACAGATTTTCAGAAATGGACTCTATTTACGAGCTATGACCGATCATCCAAAAATTTAGTGGCATGACTTCTGTGTATAAAAATATTCTTTGTGTGGAATATAATCTCGATTATATCTATCTATAAAGATTTATAGATTTTAAAGTGATTTTCGATGGGTATCTTATATGGAGCTATAACTAATTATGGACCGGCCGTTACAAAAGTAGTTGTCGTGAGTTCTGTTTCATATATAACTTATCTGTGTTCAATTTAATTTGGATACTAACGTTATTAAGAGATTTATGATTGTTTAAGTGATTTTGGAGAGTGGGCCTTATATGGGTGCTATGACTAATTATGGACCGATCATAACAAAATTCGGCCAAATGATTTTTGTATATATGAAACAGGCTGGATATCGATATTTTTAAAAGACTTATGCCCTTTAAAGTGATGTTCGGCAGCGGTTTTTATATTGGAACTATGGTCAATTATGGACCGATATACACAAAATTTGTTGATGAGATTAGGCGTCATGTATACATTATTTGTGGAGAAATTTGTTGGGATACGTGCATAAGTTAAACATTTATAACCGATAAATTTCCGTTTCGGAAGGAAATTTGTGTGGGGGCTAGCTGAAATAATGTACCGACTTCAACCAATTTTAACCCCAACCGTCCTTTGGTCGAAAAAATATCATGTACCATAATTTATCGAAACAGCCTCAAAATTGTGACCTGTACTCTGCGCATAAGCTTTACATGGACAGTCGGCCAGGCAGACAGACGGATAAACAGACATCGTTAAATCGACTCAGGCAGTGATTCTGAGTCGATTGGTATACTTCAAGGTGGGTTTTGGACTAATATTTTTGTGCGTTACAAACATCAGCACAAATCCAATATACCCTACCCACTATGGTGGTGTAGGGTATAAAAAGAAATGTGTAAGTCGTATTAGCCATCAAAAAGAGCACAATTTGACAGCTGTTCGTTTTTAAAAGTAAAAAAAGTCCCTTATAATACCCCCTTTGAAAATTACTTTAACATGTATAAATCTTTTAAACGTGCTTATATGGAGATACAATTTACTAAATGTTTAGATACCATATAGCTCCCATATAGCGCCCATTTCTGAAAAAAAACTCTTTTTACACATATAATGTATGTAGAGTAGTATATGGGCGGGCTTCACCGACTAAGCTTTCTTACTTGTTTGTTGTTTGGCAATTGTTCGAAAACTTAAGCCACTAAACTGAAATTCTGCATTTTTTAAATAACTAAGGCACGAACCACGCGGCCCTTTAATTTTTAGCAAATTTTTGATAATTAACATTTATTTTTCTAGCATTATTATTTATTTATCATAAACTGTAATTATAGTTACGAAACACTAACATAATAATAACGCACAATTTCTCTCTTAAATTAGTAAAGAACATTTTGTATAAAATTCAAAATCACTTAACAACAAATTGCAAACATCAATTGTAATTATAGTAATGCAATACACTATATATCTAGGAAATCCAACACAAATTTGTAAAAAACGGACACTGTTGGGTTCGATGATTTCAAAAAAGGTAAAGCTTACAAGAAGTATGATTTAAAACGGTACAAATAAACTTTAAGTATCTACGAATAATAAAAGAAAATAGATTTTAATAAAAGAAACGTTGAACAAGCAAAGCTCATACTAAGCATATAAAGGTAATACGGGTTTATACGACAATGACGGATACATTTTGTAAAAAACAAGCAATATCCTTTTTAGAGGTTCTGCCTCTTATTAGACAAAACCAAGTCTGACAATAAAAAAATGTCGTGTTGTTCTTGCAATCTAATGAAACAGAAATACGCAGTGATTCTTAATTTGGTGTTCCAAAGTATTTTATCGCTTCTTTACTACATACATATTAAAAGTTTTTCATTGCTCAGAATGAAACAAGTGGTAGCGATTCCACCCCCACCCTCCGCTACTGTTACCTGTATTCAAGAATGGCGAAACTCCACGTTCTAAATTCTAGCCTACACATATAAAATATATGTATTTATAAAAAACTCTTATACAACAAATATAAATAAATACAAGTAGGAAAAAACGAAAAATATTGCAAACGGAAATAACGAAATAAAGTGACAAAAATATGCTCTCAAAAAAAGTAAATAAAAAACTAAACTGAATTATAAATAAAACCAGCATACAAAGGAACAGGCACTTTTTCCTTGCTCATTTTCTTTGCTACATGTTCTCAAATACATATAAATGGAAAACATTAAAGAGGTCATGAACAAATATAGTAAACAACAAAGAAACTTGTAAAAACACAACTTTACCATAAATTCTACAAACTAAAAATCTAATGTTTTGTTACTTTTGCGGTAACAATAGTAAAACTTGATCTCAAACCTTTTATTTTCACAAATTATTTTAAGATAAACTGTTATTTTCTTATTTCTTATAAAAGAAAAGAAATAGAAAAAATCTTACATTTAAAAAACAGAAAAAAGTGTCGTCAAAAGGAATTTTGTCTCGACGTCTGCTAAGGAAATATGACACGCACAAATACACTTTTCTATGAATACGTACACGCGCTAGGAGGTCTGTAGTTGGACAAAAATCTAGGAAGCAAGAAACCACTAAACAATTTGTGGTTTTAAATTTACAATGCCATAAAATTAAAAGGAATAAAAAGGGCTGTGTTTTTAAGGGAAATCTCAAAAGAACGTGGGGTGTACTTGATTAAAAGGGGGAATGAAAGATTATTTTAGCAAATAATAAGAATAACATAGAGTTATTATTGTCTTGAAATATTATTCAAAAGCAGTTTTAATACAAGATAGTAAAAAATCATATGAAAAATGGTCAACTTTCTGTCTCTTACTCTCCTCTGTTCTCCCCTATTCTAACCCCTTTTCTTACTATACTCTACCACTCTTTTGATGTGGTGACAGTAACTGTTTACACTCAATATTACAATGGAATAACTTTCCTCATTTTTATCCTTTAGGGCACATAATCATGTCGAAACAATTTCAGTCGGCTTAAGAAATGAAAGAAATAAACTTATAATGGTGACCTTTGGTGGCAGGAATTAAATCTGTCTTTTGCCAGCAATCTTTAAATTTAGGATATAATAGTTTTGCAAATGGAATAATACAAAAAATCATAATGTTTTGTTTGAAAAATAAAACAGAACGAAAAAATTTGTTAAACTAGCCATGAATTGAACATTTCTAGAACAATTTTTTTTTATTTCCAAAAACAATCTGGTTTAGACAAATTTTTAGTTCATACATTAAATAATGCTTGGAAATTAATAAGCAAAAAAAATAATGGGAGGAGTAAGCTCCCAAAGGCATTAATTAAAGCCTTTACTTTGTCAAAATATATGACATGATTTTTTTTTTTATAAATGTTTACTTTAGTTTACAGAGTTCTTTTTGATCACACAATGCAACTTTTGCTGCTCAACTTTTGAGTTTTTGTTTGAGAGGGGAAAAAAGAGAGATAGCGGGGACATGATTTTTTTTTATAAATGTTTACTTTAGTTTACAGAGTTCTTATTGATCACACAATGTAACTTTTGCTGCTCAACTTTTGAGTTTTTGGGTGAGAGGGGAAAAAAGAGAGATAGCGGGGACCACTCTTCTTTTCCCTCTCACCAACAAACTCAAAAGTTGAGCAACAAGAGTTGCATTGTGTGATCCGGGACTTACACTCACTGCTTGTCAAAAAGTAAAGTGCTGTTCATATAAAAACCGGCCATACTATAGAATTTTTTTAATAAAACCTTTTTTTCGCTATTCCGTCAAAATATTTATTCAGTCGAAAGATATTTGAACGCTCAATGAATGATGCTGCAAAGCAATACAAGCTAACCTTAGGATCGTAAATAAAAAAACAAATAATAAAGTATAGTCTCTCAAGTCCGACCATATAATACCCTACACCCAATATATGTACTACAAACCAGTTTTTCAGAAATGGGCTTTTTATGTGAGATATTACCTATTATGGACCGATTATCCAAAAATTTAGTGCCACAACTGCCGTTAACATAAATATTGTTTATGCTAACTCGATATAAATACTTTTAAAAGATTAATGGAGGCAAAAGTGAATTACGAAAAGGGCCTTATATGGGAATTACGGACCGACCGTTATAAAATTAGGTATCATCATTTCTGTATGAAACTTATTTTTGTTGAATTTTATTTGGATACCAACATTTTTAAGAGATTTATGCACTTTAAAGTAATTTTCGGAAATGAGGCTTATATGGGAACTATGATCAATTATAGACCGATCTTTACAAAATCAGTAGATGTGATTTGGCTTTAGTTATTTATGGTGAAATTCGTTTAGATACTCGCATAATTCAAACATTTATGATCGTTAAACTTCTATTTCGGGAGGACATTTGTATGGGGCCCAGGTGAAATAATGCACCGATTTCTACCAGTTTCAATCCCATTCGTCCTTGGGCCGCAAAAATATCATGTACCAAATTTTATTGAAATGTCTTCAAAATTGCGAGCTGTACTCTGCGCATAAGCTTTACATGGACAGGCAGCCAGCCAGACGGACGGACAGACATTGTTAAATCGACTCAGGAAGTGATTTTAAGTCGATCGGCATACTTTAAGGTGGGTGTTTGACCAATATTTATGGGCGTTACAAACATCAGCACAAATCCAATATACCCTTCCCACTATTAAAGTGTAGGTTATAAAAAGACTGTCTTATGCTCTGTTGGATTGATATATTGTGCCAAAGTTAATGCTATTCATCCGAATAAAAACTTAGATTGTTAAAAAACGAAAATTATTACAAAATCAGTACAATTCAGAAACGAAAACATCCAGAGAATTAGACAAATACTAAAAAAGAACGATTACCCATCACACATCATAATCAACACTACTAACAAAATCCTCAGCAAAAATACAAACAGAAATAAAGACGACGAAACGAACGAATCAATTTTTTGCAGTGTACCATTTATTCCTAAACTGACAGAAAACAGAACCTTAAGGAATATTATAAACAACAAAAACATAATGATAGCTCACAAATCTAATTCTACACTGAGGCGTGTGTTTACTAACAGAAAGAGCAAAATAGATAAAATGAAAACGGAAAATGTTGTTTACGAAATTACATGTAAAGGGGATGAAAGCGATCAATGCAATAAAGTTTATGTAGGGACTACGAGACGCATGTTGGGAACGAGAATAGCAGAACATGAAGCAGACGTAAGAAAGGGAAAAGAAGCAACTGGACTCTCACAACACGCAAAAGAGAGCGGACATACCATTGATTTTAAGAGTGTGAAAATACTTGGCAAGGAGAAATCCGAAAATAAGAAATACACATTGGAGAGCTTGAGAATACAGGAACGACTATTGAACACTCTCAACACAAAAGAAGATAGAAATAATACTAAGCTCCAATACATGCCTGCAATTAATTATAAGTAATAGTTCTGTGATATCCGTAGTTATAAGTTTGACGATTCTGTGATTTATTCTATATGTATACAATTGTAATTATTTATTCATTTATTTTAATTAACTTGGTGTCGTGTTATTCCCGTTTTAATTACAATATATTTTTAAATAATAACAAATGATTTAACATAAGATAAATTATCTTAATAAAATAGCTCCTGAAGAAGTCGAAAACCCACATCGACGAAACGTAGAGCAAATTGATGAAGTAAATTGTTTCATTTACATCATTTAAAGAAGAAAATATAATTGACCGAAATTAGCCCGTAGGTATAATATCCAAAACTTAATAGAAATCTGTAATTGGTTATAAATATAACCTAATATAAATTATTAAAGTTGATTCCTTTAGAGTGGGTTCACACGCTGCGATTTGTCGCCGCGACTCTGCTGACGTTTTCATTTAGTGTCCCTTCTAAATTCGTCGTGTGTTTACATGATGAAACATTTGTTGCAGCATTCTTGCGACATTTTCACATTAAATTGTACATTTATCCTATTTCGTTTATTCGCAAGACCTAGTTTTCAGTTTTTGAAATTTATGCAAAATATGTGTAATAATATATTTTTGCATACAGCAGTTTTTATTTTGTGGTCTCAAGGCTTTAAAAGGCGAATATTTAAAGATATGTTATATGTATTTTATGTACATGGTATTCGTAAAGAGACACTGGAAACACTGAGGGTAAATCAAATGAAAATAATACAAGAGAAAAGAAGATGCGAAAGGGAATTGTCAAATTTATCGCTTTGTTTTGAAATAGGACATACAGGGTGGGCCAAGTTTGACTGACTGATTTGAACTGCTTATAACTTTTGTGTTTTTAAATTTTTTTATTTATTTTTTTGTCATTTTCTGTAGCTAGCAAAATCAATCTATTGGCATATTGTAGCCGTTGTGGTGCATCCCTCGGCAATAATTCTTGGGCCAATTGAATTTTATATGGAAACATCTTCAGATCAACTTTTAGAATACGTCGTAGCGATGTTCTGGAGATGTTCAATTGAGTAGCTCGTCGACGAGTAGACACAGTTGCATCCGTGTGAACACTTTCTCGTACAGCTTCTATAGCTTGTTCAGTGCGAATAGGACGAACAACATTTCTTCGTGGTTCATTACCCACTGAACCCAAATTCTCAAAACGGGTCATTAAGCTTCTTATCATGTTTACACTGGGAGCCTCTGCAGTATTAAAATGCTGACGGTATTTTCTTTGTGTTGTAACAATTGACCGTCCGGAAGCATAATAAAATGATGACATTATGAAATTTTATAAAATTCTGTATTATCTGCAAAAAAAAAAAAATTAAAAATGCAAAAGTTATAAGCATTTCAAATCAGTCAGTCCAAGTTGGCCCACCTATATATATATATATAAATAGCATATAAATAAATAGAGTAATGTTATCCTATTTATGTTGTATTCGACCAGAATTTATGTGAACAATCATTTATCCTCAATAGCGGCAATTTATATGGTTGAAAAATCCAGTCATCAAACTCCAAAAGAACTTAATCGCTTAGAATGATTCAAATTACATTAGCTGATTAAAATGAATTAATTATTTAAAACTTCTGCCGTTCCAAACGTTTTGTGTATAATTGTATGTATGAATTTAATCATTGTTTGTGTTTCATTTCCTAACAATGATTACAATTTGTTTGTGTTGTTTTAGGAAACTGATCAACAAACTTTATTCTCAACAACTAAAAAATAAAACAAACAACAACCGATAGATGATTGTAAAATGAAACTCTTAACATTTTTGAATTCATTTTCCAAAGATTATTTGGCAATTTTAACAAATTTACAAGTATGTCGAAGAAAATCTTCTCAATAACTTATGACTGGTACACAAAAGCACTTTAATATTACAAAATGTCCTTTACATATATTTGCAATTGGGGTTTGTTTTTTTTCACTTTGAAAACTAAATGTCCTTGTCAATTTTTTTTAAATGATATGAGAGTGGTTGCGAGTCTTGCCAACAAATTGCCAGCATTTGCAGTTTGTTTGTTGTGAAAATCACCTTCATGCAAGTAGAGTTTTGTGCTTATTAAAAATGCAGTTTCTGTCCATATTGTTCTGGTTTGTATTACAATTTATGATGTGATTTTTTTTCAGGTTTATATGTGCTTTTCGTTTAAATGAATTTTGTTTGGAAATCTATGAATTTGCTACTGAATTCATGTAGTTTTAGAATTAGCATGAAGCAAACAAACAAAATCAAAAATAAAAATTTAATAATGTTTTGCATAAAATCTTTATGAAATTGAAAACTAATCCCAATAATGGGTACAAATGCATGAAGTAAATTTCTCTGTGTGTAAAGAAAAATATAAAACGAGGGCTAACTAAACAGTTACCAAGTAAATTTTGGTTTGCAGTTTAGGCCCAGTTTTACAAAGTCTTATTTTAAAATAATGTATAAATCTAAGCTTCTCCATAGTTATGTTTCATATGAATACACTTTTCATATACCCCTCGTATAGTGCAGGATTTTTAAGTAATTAAATCCTTTCAATTTTATAATCTTTAAATGTAATTCTAACAAATTTTACTACACACTAGATCTTTTGGTAGATTTGCCAATGTAAATATTTGTATATGTAAAAGTTATATGTTGTATTTTTTAGAAATTTCATAAGCCCTTAAAAGTCAATAAAATTTTATTATCCATAAACTTGGAAAGAAAAATATTATAACAATTTAAACTTACCTTAAGGTTTCAATATTTAGATTTTATTGATGGGGGAGTGCATGAAAAGACAAAGAAAATTGTAGGTGGTTATTATTATTATTATAGTTATTATAGTTATGCAATGATGTAATAACATTTGCTCAAGATTGTGAATGGCGCTATTGTATAAAATTAGAACTGCTTATAAAACACAAAGCTTTTTTTTAGAAATCTGTAATACTCTACCGTTTTTTCAATGATTTGTTTTACAAATACATACAAAAACTTTCAAATAGGAAAGAAATCGTGCAGAAATGCCTTTTGTCGGGTTCAATAACCGTTTTCTATAGGGTGTTTTTTTTAGATGTATATAACTTTAAGTTGATAACGCTTTTTTAATTGGAAGCCATTTCGTCAGCTGTCAAGTGGTTTATATTTGAAGACGCTAGCCTACGCCGATAAGCCCTAATTGACCATTTGGAGAACAACATTCGCTGCGTTATTGCCGATATGCGGCCACAAATATTGAATAAAGTCATTACAAATTGGACCTCCAGATTAGACTAGATTAGAGCCAGTCATATGCCAGAAGACATACTTAAATTAAAATGCTATTAGATTATCTTTCGAATAAACGAAAGTTTGAGTCAAAAAATCATTTTTGTTTTATTTAATTTCAAACTTCAATACATCTAAAAAAAAAAAAAAACACAGAACCATTATTTTCAAAATAAATTTGCATAATTGGGAACAGACGTCAATCTATTCATATTAAAGTGCCAAATCAAACTAATCATAAATCATATGACAACTGACAAAATGGCCGCCAGTTAAAATGTGCTGCCAACTTAAAGTTCCATATATCTACAAAAAAACACCCTATAGAAATCGCTGCATATATGTAAGATTCAAATTCTTACAAATCGTTAAAGAATGTTTTTTATTCAACACTTCTTTGCTTTAAACCCAAGTTTTCGATAAGAAATTCCCAAAAAAAAATCTTAATAAATATCTTACAATTTCGATATTTATTTATTATTTTGTTACTTTTCCAGTGATTGATCATTATTGTCTGTTAACACATTTCCATAAATTACACTACCACTAATAATACTATACATACGTTATCATGTTTCATCCTTCTTGGAAGAACTTAAAAACTACATCTGTTAGCACAACTCCCAAAATCTCCATGATTTATTTTATTTATAATAAGTTGGCATCATTTTTTTAGTACAAATTGACATGTAATAACTTATCAATATCATTTATACATTTTTTATTTAACGAAGATTGCAATTTGCCAAGTTAAGTTCTGGCGCCTTCGCCATTTTCTGTTAAAACTTTGCGAGGTGACCTAGCGGTTCTTGAGCCTAAGAATTTTTTATATTGTAATACTCTCCAGAAATTTCCAAACCAAAAAGAATTTTAATAAAAACATATTTGCATTTTAATCAAGTGTTTTATTTGCATTTACGTTGTATTCAAAATCCATTGGAAATTGCTGGTTCGGCCTTTTTGCCTTTTCAACATTTTAAAATTCTTTTTGTTATACATCCGCTTTGCCTGGATCAACCCCTATCTTCAAGACGACTAGCCAATCTCGCAGTGAGTAGAAAATGTCTTTACCAAACTTAAGCGGTCAACAGCAAGTTGAACAAAACATTAACGAGTGTTCAGTTTGCCAAAATCCCTCTGACGAAAATATGTCGACTTGTGTCCTATGCCACAACGTATTCCACCAAAATTGTGGTAACGTCGAGGATGACACGATTTTCAAATGTCTTTCGTGTTCATCCATAAGACCAAATTCCCCTACACTTAGTAAAACAAGCCGACGCTCAAATCTTTCCCGTCGGTCGCAAGCACAAAAAATTGATTTGCAGCTTCAAAAGTTAGAGGAAGAACGAAAATTAAATCAAGATTATCTAAATAAAAAATATCAACTTCTTGAAGAAGTGGAATCACTCTCAGATGTTTCGTCCCAAAAATCTCAAGCCATCAATAATTGGCTTGCCTCTACAGAGTCGGTGTCTCATCAACAACCCCTAAACAAAGACAATTCAATAAATATTGCTGCGTCTCAAACAGCACAACCTACAACAATGTATAGCGGCTCTACAGTAGCACCACAAAACCATGTTACATTTGTCTCAACAACGGTCAACAATGCTGCCAAGAATTCGTCTTTACCTGTGTACGCGGTACCCAATTGTACAGCGAACATTCCAACCTTTAGTGGCTTTCAACGAATGCAGTCCTCAAGACCAGCGACGACAAATAATAATCCTAATTATGGACTTACCTTTTCTGCTTATAATAACAACACACAAAAATTTTCTATTCCACAAGAATTTATTTCACGGCAACCAATTTCATCTACATCACATTTCAATTTGAATACGCCAATAAATTCATCATACTTACCTAATAATTTACCCACACCGCACAGCCTTTCACAAACAAATATTTCATCACGACAATCACTGCCAAAAGATCTCCCACCATTTTCCGGCGAACCAGAAGAATGGCCCATATTTTTCTCCACCTATGAATGGTCTACAGCCTCCTGCGCCTTCACTAACGAAGAAAATTTAATTCGCCTCCAAAAGGCTTTAAAGGGAGAGGCACTAAACAGCGTACGTCATATGTTAGTCCATCCTTTAAACGTGCCTGACGTCATACACGTCCTCTACCTGTTGTTTGGCCAACCTGAAAAAATAGTAAATTCAATTAAAAATAAAATACAATCATTACCAAAAATTGATGAAAGTAATTTAAAATCATTTACCTCTATGGCCGTAGAAGTTCGCAGTTTGACTTCCACTATTATTGCAAGCGATTTGCTTGACGAACTTAATAATACATCACTTCTTTATGATTTGATACAAAAGCTTCCAACTTTGTATCAAATGCAATGGACAACTCATAAAATGCAGCTGATTAACCAAAACAAAAAACCAAATCTCTACGAATTTGACAAATGGTTTTTTAACATTGGTATAACAGCTAGCAGTATAACAGTTGACCAGAGTATAAAAACTCAAAGCAAAGAAAAAATTAATAAATCACCAACAACAAACAAGAAAGCGTTTTTACACTCTCATAATCAACGTGTATGTGTGGTATGTAACAATACCAATTGCAAAGCAATAGCTAACTGTACAAAATACCAATCACTTGATCGAAGGGAGAAGTGGAGTATTGTACGAAAAAACAATTTATGTAAAATCTGTTTAGTCAAACACAGTGGCGATTGTACAAAAAAGAAGAAATGTGGGGAAGAGGGATGTGAATTCTTTCACCATCCTTCATTGCATCGTTATTCAAAACAAAATGATGATGAAAACAATCAATCTAAACGTGAAGAAGAAAAAATATTTATTAATAATACACATAATGGTGAATTAAAAGAAGTTTTATTTAAAGTAATTCCTATTAAAATTTATGGAAATAATAAAGAAATAAATACGTTCGCCTTCATCGACGAAGGGTCGTCAATCAGTTTAATGGATGAGCCATTGGCAAAAGAATTAGACCTTAGTGGAGTCTCAAATCCCTTATGCTTGCGGTGGACAGGAGGTATGGAACGAAATGAGGAAAATTCAAGAAGATTAAAAATTTCTATTTCAGGAGGAAATAACAAACGCGTAACAATTAATGTCTCTACAGTTCAATCACTAAATTTACCTGTACAATCAATGAACTATGAGAAATTATCTCAACAATATCGCCACTTGCGAAACCTGCCAGTTAAAAGTTATGAAAATGCTGTGCCACAAATATTAATAGGCTTGAATCATTTTGATCTCGGCGTTTCAAATAAGACTCGAGAGGGATTACCACAGGAACCCATTGCTGTTCGTACGAAATTGGGATGGCTGATTTATGGAGCAGTTGGAGAAAACAAAACAAGTAAGAATTTTAATTGTCAAGTCTGTAATTGTACAACCACTGTTGAAGAATTAGATCAGTTGGTTAGGAATTTTTATTCGCTTGAAAACGTGATAGGAAAAAACAAGGTAGAATCAATATCCCTTCTAGAGTCTGATAACGATAAAAGGGCGTTAGAATTATTAAATAAATTTACAAAACAAAAGCCTAGTGGGCATTATGAGGTTCCACTATTATGGAAATTCGATTTAATAGAGATGCCACCTAGTTATGAAATGGCCTTGAAAAGGTTAATTTGTTTAGAAAGGAAATTAAAATTGAATTCAGATCTCCTTAATATTTTTAAAGAAACGATATCCAAATATCTTTCTAAAGGCTACATACGCAAACTGACTCCCCATGAAATTGATTGTGTTGATAAAAAGGTGTGGTATCTCCCCATTTTTGCCGTTTTTAATAAAAATAAACCGGGTAAATCCCGTGTTGTATGGGATGCTGCTGCCAAATCTAATGGAGTGTCTTTAAATTCATATTTACTAAAGGGACCTGATTATTTGGCCTCTTTGCCATCTATTCTTTTCAAATTTCGTGAAAAATCTGTGGCTGTTTGTGGAGACATCGAGGAGATGTTCCACCAGGTGCATATCAGACCAGAGGATCGTAATGTTCAACGATTTCTTTGGCGTGAGTGTGAGCAAAATAGATCGCCTGACATATACATAATGGATGTAATGATTTTCGGCGCCTCATGTGCTCCTAGCATTTCTCAATACATCAAAAATTTTAATGCTACCAAATTCGAAAACGAGTTTCCCAGGGCTGCTAAAGCAATTAAAGAAAATCACTACGTTGATGATTTCCTTGATTCCGTTGACAATATAGAAGAAGCATCAAAACTTATATCTGATGTTAGCTATATTCATCGTCAAGCTGGTTTTAATATCAGAAATTGGATTTCTAATGATAAACTAGCATTAGAATCTACGTCCCCAGCTAAAGAAGTGGGCGCAAAATGCATAAATATAAAAGAAGAAAAACAAATTGAAAAAATTTTAGGCGTTTTTTGGGAACATCAAGAAGATGTAATAACATTCAAAATATCACCATGGCTATTACAAAGTGATATATTTTCTGGTGAAAAAATTCCAACAAAGCGGGAAATGTTAAGGCTTGTTATGTCAATATATGACCCCCTTGGTTTAATCGGATATATTATAATGTATGTCAAGATTCTGCTGCAAGATGTATGGCGATCGAAAATAGATTGGGATGATCAAATTCCCCTTGAATTATTTAATAAATGGTCTAAATGGGTTAGTATTTTGCCTGATATTTGTAAAATAAAAATCCCACGTTGTTATTTAAAATTTTTTGAAAATTATAACAATGTTGAAGTACAATTACACACGTTTGTAGATGCAAGCAAAGATGGATATGCAGCGGTATGTTACCTCAGACTGAAGAAAAGTGACAGCATAGTGTGCTCGATAATCGGTGCAAAAACTAGGGTAGCTCCGATGAAGATTACTTCTGTGCCCCGGTTGGAGCTTATGGCTGCCCTAATAGGGGCTCGATTTGCTAAATATATAACAGAAAACCATAGCATTAAGATTACAAGAAAATTTTATTGGACCGACTCAAAAACAGTATTGAGCTGGATAAATTCCGACCATCGTAAATACAACCAATTCGTAGCCTTTCGAATCACCGAGATTCTAGAATTATCATCTATTAATGAATGGAGATGGATTCCAAGCAAGCTGAATGTTGCAGATGATGCTACAAAATGGTCCAAAATCCCTACAATTTCGAATTCCACTCGATGGTTTCTAGGTCCGGAGTTTTTAATCCAATCTGAAATTGAATGGCCTGAAACAAATACTCCACTAGAGTCAACAAAAGAGGAATGTGTAAAGCATTTGCTTAAAATTACAAAATCTGACGCGATTTTTAACGTTCTCAGATTTTCAAAATGGGCGCGCTTGTTACGAACAGCAGCTTATGTCTTAAGATTTATAAATAATTGCCGCTTTGTTAATAAGCAACGAAGAGAGCTTACACAAGAAGAATTACGAAAGGCAGAAACAATTTTATTTATGCAGGCACAGCGTGAAAAATACTATAATGAAATTTCTTTATTGAGCTCTAATTTGTCGATACCCAAGAGCAGCGATATTTATAAGAAAAATCCATATTTGGATGATGGACTACTACGAGTCCACGGCAGAATCGATAACGCAGAAATCCAGTTTGACCAAAAGCGTCCTGTTATCTTGCCACGAAAAAATTACATAACCAAATTAATTTTACTAAATTATCACGAAAAGTTTCATCACATGAATCATGAGACAGCGATCAACGAAATAAGGCAGAGATGCTCTATTTCAAAACTTCGAGCAACATTTAAGTCTGTAATACGTAATTGCCAAATGTGCAAAATTAAAAAAGCACTCCCTCAAAACCCACAAATGGCTGCGTTGCCTCGAGCTCGTGTTGCTTCATATGTGGCACCCTTTACATACACCGGAATAGATTTCTTCGGTCCGATCTTAGTTACGGTTAACCGTCATAAGGAAAAACGTTATGGGGTCCTATTTACTTGTTTGTCCATTAGAGCAGTTCACATTGAGGTTGCAAATTCACTGACAACATCATCATGCATTCTCGCTATTCGCAACTTTATGGCTAGAAGGGGAATTCCACATGAATTTTATAGCGATAATGGAACCAATTTCGTTGGTGCAGAAAGAGAACTTCGCGAGGCCTTAGCAGAAGTTGATCGAGACGAACTCGTCAAAACATTTACTACAACTACAACAAAATGGAATTTTAATCCTCCGGCTTCGCCCCATATGGGTGGTGCATGGGAACGCCTAGTACGCTCAATAAAAACTATTTTGTACCAAATAATGCCTTCACGATCACCAAGCGATGAGCTTTTGTACAGTATGCTGCTAGAAATAGAAAACATTATAAATTCCAGGCCCCTAGCCTATGTTCCTGTAGATGAGGAGTCTGGTGAGGCGTTAACACCAAATCACTTCCTAGTGGGTAGTTCTTCAGGGTTGAAACCTATATCAACTTGTAATGATAGTGGGGTACTTTTAAAACAATCCTGGTTAACTTCACAGCAGTATGGAAATATATTTTGGAAAAGGTGGCTTATGGAATACCTACCATCGCTAACGTGTAGGACTAAGTGGCATGATCGACAAAAACCTTTAAGTCAGGGGGACTTGGTAATCATCGTTGACCCTACCACGCCTCGTAATGTTTGGCTACGTGGTAAAGTTTTGGAGACGAGATTGGCAAGTGATGGACAAGTCAGAAGCGCAAAAATACTTACTAACCATGGTATTCTGGAAAGACCAGCAACAAAATTAGCTATTTTGGAAGTTGCTTTACAGGAGGAGTCTGGCGGCGAAGATGCTTCTTGCCATACTGCGGGGGGAATGTTAGCACAACTCCCAAAATCTCCATGATTTATTTTATTTATAATAAGTTGGCATCATTTTTTTAGTACAAATTGACATGTAATAACTTATCAATATCATTTATACATTTTTTATTTAACGAAGATTGCAATTTGCCAAGTTAAGTTCTGGCGCCTTCGCCATTTTCTGTTAAAACTTTGCGAGGTGACCTAGCGGTTCTTGAGCCTAAGAATTTTTTATATTGTAATACTCTCCAGAAATTTCCAAACCAAAAAGAATTTTAATAAAAACATATTTGCATTTTAATCAAGTGTTTTATTTGCATTTACGTTGTATTCAAAATCCATTGGAAATTGCTGGTTCGGCCTTTTTGCCTTTTCAACAACATCTGTTTGCACTTCCTTGTTGACTGGTTAAAATATTATTATTATTATTATGTCCAGCGGAAAAAAATGTGCAGTAAAGAGGCCTTTCTAAAGGCCTTAATTTGCTGCATTTTTACACTGCTAAAGGGGCTGTTTAAATGTCTTCCGTTAAAGACATTTATTACGCTGTTAAAAATTAAAATGCATGAAAATTAAAACCTAATGAACCCTAACCCTCCTGACACGGGTACCCCGGTACCAGAACGAACTTTAAAGTAAAATATCTCTTAAATAATAAAAGATACAAAGTTCATACTCTCTATTGAGATGCGATCTCTATTGATTTAAGATCAAGTCTTTTAGTAGAACTATTAGGGACGTTATTCTTTTTTTTTTTTTTTAATATTGTATAAAAAATTACTTTACAACACAAAATTTTATAAAATACTAAACGTACATACATATGCATATGTGCAATTCACAACTGATGTAGTAGTCTTGTATCGTAGGAGTTGTACGTCGTCTAAATTTACAATAGTTGTAAAAATGTTGTTGCTAATTTCTATAAAAATATTTTGTACAATACCCTACGACATTTTTACACATGTTTGTTGTATGAAAATTTTAGTGTTGCCCAAAATTAAAATATGTAACGCAACATAAAAATTCCTCCTCTTAGTTTAAAAAAATAACCAAACGTTAACACTCAAATCATAAACTGATTGACAAATTTAAAAAAGGAAAATAAAATTAATAACCAAGAAATTTATTTTTATTTGTTATTAATTTTAAATTTTGTTACAGCCTGTTTATGTAAAATGAATAACTAAACAAACGCCAAAAATAATTGACGTTTGGGCTATGTAACACGAAAGTCAAATTTTTTGACGAATAACGTAACAATTGACACATTTTTAAATGTCAAACAAACGAAAGAAAGACAAATAAAATCACCCATATCGTGAATAAAAATTCCACATAAAATTGGTTCCCTTTTATTTTTTTGAACATTGAATTTTAATAGGAAAAATGTGAAAGGGGAACAAATTTCATGGGGAATTTTTATTCACTATAGGGGTGAATATTTCATTCGTTCAAAAGAAATATACATATAAGAAACAGAAAAATTTTAAAAAACATACAGGCAATACTGTGATTTGACACATTATTAATTTATACGTCCATAACGCAAATGAAGACGAATAATAGATAGCGTGTTACATAAACGCAAATTGTTACGTTATCGTTGACGTTTCGTCCAGTTTCGTTTAACTTTAAACGTGTAACATAAACAGGCTGTTATTGTTTCCCTGAAGATGCTACACATTGTTGTAGCATAATATCGGAATAAATAAAAAATAAAAACAATATTAGACCTTAATTGTTATATCAAAACCCCTTTATGTAATATAAAATTAACATAATATGAACCTACTAAGTCTGCTACACTTCCGGCACGTGTCAATAAATTTTAACACACTTCTTTAGAATTATTTCACAAATAATAATATTATTAATTTGCATTTTTACACAAAATAATTCTTTGGAATTATTTTAAAAGCAATAAATTTATTGATTTGCAATATTTATTCAAAACAATTCTACGGAATTGTTTCACAAATAATAAATTTATTAAGTTTGCATTTTTAGAATTGTTTTCAACTTACTTAGTTGCATTTCCGGCACACGCCAATTCTTTGATTGTTTTAAAATACCAAATATGCAAGATAAACATAAGAATTAATATAAAATAACAGTGGAAAAGTAGACAAGGTGGGAGTCTTCTTGTGAGTGTGAATCGGTTTAGATAAGATTAGTTTTAATTTTAAAATAAGAAAAAGTAATAAATAAAGTTAAAAGATAAAATAATTTTTTTTTATTTCCTTTACACTTTAACATAAAAGTGGCGCAGTCGGTAGAATTGTGATTATTAAAATCCATGGTATCATCTTGGGTAGTGTAGGTTCATATTATGTTAATTTTTTATTACATAAATGGGTTTTGATATAACACTTAATCTTGGTATGTTTTAATTTTGAAAATATTCATATTTTATGTTTTGTATGTTTGTTTTAAAATATTTTTCTCTTGTAATTTTGAAGATTTAACAAAATAAACTACAAATTTGCTCAAAATTGTGTTCACAATAAGATAGTTGTATCTTACAATGTACAACATACAACGTCACTTGAATATTTAGTACTTTCTTTTGGTATAATGATTTACTTCAACGGTATATTTAATCAATTTGCTGTTTTATTTGATTTTTATGCCCACCTCCACAGTTTGTCTTACCGTTTGTACACATGGAAGTATTAGTCGTAGAACCAAAAACTAGTATATACAGTGGGGAATACAAATTTATTTCGAAAATCATTTTTTACACATTTTCTAATATTTTAATAACCCATTTGGAATAATTCCTCTTTGACTCTGAACCTGCTGCCAAAGTTCGTCCAATTAAGTTGAAGTAAATCGGTATTATCCCAACTGTTTCTTTGCGATTGACTACAATTTCTCAATCGGATTGAGTTTGAGACTTTTTGCTGGCCATTGCGCCAAATGAATACATTGCTCGCTAAGTCATTCTTACACGCTTTTTTAAATGAGCTTTGGGTCACCATCCAGCTGAATAGTACGTTCATCCTCTAGATTGACGCTCTTTTCTACAAAATATGCATATAGTCTTCTTTCCTGATTTTTTCTTTGTTTTTTTTGCAGAAGTCCGAGGTGTCAACACGTAAAGTAATCCCATATCGTGACTCTACTCTTATTATTTACTTTACATGGTATCTTTGAATTCTTTAGGATTTTTTGCATCAGCAATATTGTTTACAGTCGCATTGAAAATGATTGAATTTTAATTCGTCTGATCAAATTACCACGCTCATTATTTAGTGGACAGTTTCTGCATTATTTAATATATTTTCTATTATAATTTGATATGTATTGAATAACTTGCAAAAACTGTTTCTTTTTAGACAATCACAAGACTGATTTCTGCTCCCCACTGTATATCTATGTAATAAGTGTTGATGTCGCAACCAAATCCAAACTTTTAGAATGTAACATGTCCTTCAAAAGGCCTACAAATTAAAGACCTGGCAATATTTGTTAAAAAGCTGAACCTAGCTTCGTATGAGTTGGTGCGTATGAATGTGTTGATTTTGTGATAGTAATAAGTAAGAATTATGGGTAAATTAATTGAAGCATCTACTAAGCACACATACAATCATTATTTGGTACATACATGCACTTAAAGGCATACACACAGTCATTCACATGGCTAAATAAACATTTGCTAATTTACGAAATGTACTATGCTTTAATTGCAGCCAAATAGATATTTCGTAAGGAGAGACAAGTTTAGTTCAAGGATATTTAAGTTTATATAAATGAGTGTATACGTTATGGCTGGAGATCCTGATTTATTCTACAAAACTATGGCAGATATTAAATAACAACTGTTAATTGGCTGCTTGTTGGCACTTTCAAGAAAGAAGATATTTATGATCGTATTATAAATAGATATTGTAAGGACAGAAAATTTACCTGTAAAGCTGGGGTTAAATTAAGCTCAAAATTTCCTTTCTAATTAACCGCACCCTAATGTATTTAATAGAACAATGAATATTTATGCATGTGAAAGTATAAGGATATTCATATACTTGTTTACAACAAATCTTTAGGACTATTAATTATAGATCCTGTTACTGCAATATAGAAGTACAACCACAATACCTTCTCAACAAATACACTGCAACTAAAACAATACGGTTGTTTGAATATTTGCGAAATTTTTGACTCCAAGAGAGTGTGTTAGAGAGCATATTTGTATGTATGCATTTGTATGTATGTATATGTTTCAAATATTTATGTCGGTATTGAAATCTGAATGTATGCAAATAATGTGGATGATGTTCAATAAATTAATGAAATAGGAAGGCATAAATAAATGGAAGTGCATCGTTACCACAATAATAACTGAAGACCTAAACTCGTTGAAACAATAGACAAGAGTGCCTGATAACCACAAAAACAATAATGTCGAATTCTTTTTTACCTCAGCAATACTTGAGCAACACAATAATCCATATTTTTCGTTATGTATTTCTGTTGCGAATAAAGACTTTTAGATGTACATATTACTTAGGGATATGTGTAAAATAATTAAATGATCAATTATTATTAATTTGTTTGGTATAAAATCTGTATTGAAAACGAATTGGAAATATTTGATTACTTAACAAAATTCTAGCTCTTTCTAAATAGGGGGTTTTCCACAATTACTGCTATACTCGTACAAATAACAAAGTAGTTTAAAAGCTGAATTAATACAGGGCATTTAGGAAATCAAATTTAATTGTTTAAACACAAAACATACAAACACATTTTTCTTATTCTTAGTTTATATTGGGCGTATAACTTAAAAATGAGGGATTCATAACAGATGGCATATTTCTTGAAAGCGGTTTTTGACTTCAGTAACTTATATGTCATCTTTTAAGGACCATTCCCTATCATTTTTGCATCAACAAAATTTTGTTATTGTTTCCCTAAAGATGCTACACATTGTTATAGCGAAATATCGGAATATAGTTTCAGCTACTGTCCGGATTAGTGGATCGTTCGGACTACATTTGAAATAAAATTTTAAACGCAATACATATAATTGTATATGTATATAATTTATTTTTATTACCGAAAAGAAAATAAGAATCCATTTGTATTGCTCCAACACAAAAACTTATTTCGTCTAGCGGTAAAATAACGAGCAAATTCTACTGAGAAAAAAGAATACTTGCCCGGATTGTAGAGGAAAAATTTCTAAACTGTCCGAAAAATTTATACGTATTACCGTATAAATTTTTCGTATTACCGGATAGTCCGAATTAGCGAGTGTCCGGATTAGGGAGGTTGTACTGTAATTGAATTTAAACTGTTCATACTATTTTGATTGAATCTATAATGCACAAATTGAAATTGTAGCTTAATGCATATGTGTAGCTTATGAGGGTGATGTAGCTTAATTGGTTAGCGCATTTGATCATTATGTATTAGTTGGTATTTGTAGTCAGGGTTCGATTCCTAGCCGCTGCCACTCAACCAACATTAGTTTCTGATAATTATTAGTTTTCTTTCAAACGCCACCGAAGTAAAATAATTAAATAAAGGCTATAAAATCAAACTTTAAAAAAAATCGCCTACTCACCACCAGAGGCGCTGTAAGTCTGCACTAAACACAAACATAATGCGCAATTGCAGAGTTTTGATATAAAAGAGCTTTCTACTTTTATCACCTTTACTTCTTGAACCATCCTTTTTGAAATTAATGTAACGCAAGTATATACAGGCATATTAATTGCCTGAGTGTTACTTCTCTTTAATAAAAGAAAGGGCCTTTGAGGTCTCGAGCCATTTTAGATACTGTGAAAAGTTCAGTTAGTTAGTAAACAGCAAACCACCAGGTTGGATCTCAACTACTCACATCTTATCACATATATGTACCTAAGTATATTTTAAATAAATGTAAGTCACATAAATTTATATAGAAAAAATTTTAATTTAATATTATAAGATCCACTTATAAGACCGGAACATATCCACATAATCTTCCCATATAACCATCCCGGTTATAAAACATTAACCTCATTGTGAACCCCACACAATAACCTCGTACCCATTGGTAATTTAATTCCTTCAAATAAAAAACAATAGAATTAGCTATTTTCCCTACTAATTGTTTGTATTGAATAAGAATAGAAGCATCTAACTTCCAGTTACCTTTTATTCCTCCCAAGATGAGTTATTTTTTCCCCAACTAATTCTATTGAAGAACAATAAAAGCAGCTGGAACTGGAAGTTAACACTTTTATTAACACAAAAAGTAGCTAATCCCTAGTTACTTAATTTATCACCCATTTATTCCCTTAATTTATCCCCATAATCTCTCAGCTCTAATCTCTCTCAACTAATTCTATTGATTACTAATAAAGGCAGATAACCCCCAGTTACTCTTTATACACCATTACATATGTCAAGTTTATTCATATATAACAGCTACTAAAATAAGTCATTATACGAGTACTTCCAAGTAATACAGTCGGTATATAGTAGTAATAGAAATGAAAGCTATTGAGTAAGGCTTTACTGAGCAATACACACTAAAATTAACAATCTAAATCCAATCTAAATAATTCTCATTCAGTGCAATACTTTATTTCATTTATTTTCGACAACATTATTAGTCCATTCCGACATTCCCCGGTAGCAATTATTATTTACTTATAATTAATAGTCTTTTAAAGCTTATTGTCTTAAAGTCTTTTAAAGTAAATTGATAGAAGTCTAAATTAAGGCTACTACAATTAAAATTAAAATGAAAACTAAGATAGCATGAGTTAAATCCCATCTAGAAAATCACAAATCAGGATCACAATAAAAGCTTTTAAAATAATAGACTATTTGGCATTAACAACATCCCATTTTCCAGTAATTTTTAACATAATTCGATTATAATCTTGTTCTGTTAGCAAAATTCCAATACAATGCTACAACCTCAAATTTAATTTTCTGTACTCGTCTTAATAAACAGTTGACCAAAGTTGTTCTCTCCTTTTCCCAAACCATAAAGTATGAAGGCTGACTATACCAACTACAAATATTAATACTTAAACAGTTAACAGCAGGACAAGCCAAATACATACTTACATAAAAGCACAACATACACATATAATAATTATGAGTTTATGGCCCGAAAAGCTTAAGGTTCTAATTAAATTTTCCTTAAACAATTAATCAAATAAATTGAACAAATACACAGCCACAATATTAAAGTTAAACTTGAAAGGAGATTTGAATAATTATTAATATAAAATCGACCTTAATGAATATAATTAGTAATGGTGCCAAATATGCTCAGTTCTGGTAAATACTTTTCCTGGTTAATATTTTCCGAAAAAGACGTAAGTACTAAATAAAATATATTCGAACTCAAAAAACTCAACAAAAAATATTTAGTTTTATTTTTTTATTTGATGCTGTTTGATCTTGCAAAACTTTTGTCAGCTTCAACAATGTCAAACAAATTTGTTATAAAATAAGTGGTTACGCTTTTTTGAGTAAATATTTGCCAAATGTCACCGTACCATTAATAAATATTTGCAATGTTTAGAGTCTAAAGGTATGGTCACATTTGGCAAATATTTGCCGATAAAGACGTAACCACTAAATAACATATTTTTGAAATCGATTATTTATTTAAAAAAATGTTTAGTATTTAGGCCAAAGCACAACAAATATTTTGTTTTAATTCATTTGATGCTGTTTGATCTTGCAATACTGCTGTAAGAGTAAACAACGTCGAACAAATTTGTTCTAAAACAAGTGTTTACGCTTTTTTGAGTAAATATTTGCCAAAGTGTGACCATACCTTAAGGGTACAAGTGCTTAAGACTCCAGGTTTTAAAATATTTATGTTAAATTTGAAAGCATTTATGCGGTATGAAGTAAAACAAAAATCATTAAGGTACATATACATACTCGTACATATCTATTGAAAAGACTTATTTGTAGTAGTAAATTGAATTTATTTAATGTTGGTGTAGTAAAGAGAATAGAAATACAGGACATATTTGTAACAGTGATTTTAAAATAATCACCCCTATCGTGAATAAAAATTCCACATGAAATTTGTTCCCTTTTATTTTTTTAACATTGAATTTTAATAGGAAAATGGGAAAAGGGAACAAATTTCATGTGCAATTTTTATTCACGATAGGGGTGAATGTGAAAATGTTGGGGCAATAAAAGTTCTCCGAATGAATTGACGGCTTTTTAAGACGATGGTTAAGGAATTGTTCACATAACAGCATATTCTTTAAGTAATGTTTAACAATTAAAAATCAAAATTACAGCACTTTTAATCAACATATTGCAATACCTCTGGAATTTTGACAACTATTAAGACAAACGTGTCTCTTTTAAAAACAAATTTTATATATAAGATTATAAGCATTAGAAAACAAGTAAGAAAGCATAGTCGGTCAAGCCCGACCAGAAAATGGGCGTTATATGGGAGATATAACCTATTATGGACTGATCATCCATAATTTTAGTGTCATGATGTCTGTGTATAAATATTATATGTGTTGAACTTTATCTCGATAAAAATACATTTAAAAGATTTTTGTTGCTTAAAGTGAATTACGGAGAGGGTCTTATATGGGATTCTCGACTAATCATGGACCGACCATTATAAAATTAGGTTCCATTATTTCTGTATATAAGAACCTTATTTGTACCAAATTTTATTTGGATACCAAAATTTTTAAGAAATTTATGATCGATAAAGTGATTTTCGTTAGTGGGCCTTATATGGGAGCTATGAGTAATTATGGACCGATCTACACAAAATTTGTAGATGTGATTTGACTTTAATTACCACTATTTTTTGATAAAACTTGTGTGGATACTTGCATAGTTCAAACATTTATGATCGGTAAAACCCAATTTCGGGAGGAAATTTGTATGGGGCAAAGCCAGTTTCAATCCCATCCATATTGGGACGAAAAAATATTTTGTACCAAATTTTATCGAAATATCTGCAAAATTGCGACCTGTACTCTGCGCACAAGCTTTACATGGACATCCAGCCCGCCATACGGACGGCCGAACATCGTTAAATCGACTCAGAAAGTAATTCTGAGCCGATCTGTATACTTTAAGGTGGGTGTTGGACCAATAATTCTGAGCGTTACAAACATCAGCACAAATCCAATACACCCTCCCCACTATGGTGGTGTAGGGCATTATTATTAATCACATCGAACTTACTAAACATGCTAACATGCATGTACCATATGTACAACTCTAGATTTAAATAATTTACCCCTTGACTTTAAATTTTTTCTGTGTAAGACAATTTTAATCGTTTTGTGTATGTCATTTAAGAGGCAACAAAATCTTTTGCCACTAAATGTAATTCATTGAAATGATTACTTCCTAAAAGCTGGCCAAAAAAAAAACACATGATAACATGATAGCACAAATACATACAGCTGCGTGCAAATAAATAAGGACAGTAGTATTCAATATTTAAATCGTTTGTTTAAGGTTGGTAATATTTATTAAATAAAACGATAAAATTTGACTCTAGTTTTTTTATTTTTTCTTTGTGTTGTTTTTTATAATTTGTGAAATAAATTAAGGATAGTGATAAATTTATTAACATTTTCAAATTCTGGCAATTTTAAAAGGTTAGACTAAATTTATTATGTTTACACAGAGTGTTTTTTAATATATGAAAATTTCTTAATACTTGCTTAACTGCAAATGCATCAGGATGGATATATTTGGCGGGAAATTGCAACAGCCTTGAATGTTTCAGAAACATTGGTTTTTCAAGCGGTGAAACGGTAAAGACTACAGTAAAGGTGGCCGGTAAATAAGAAGCCGTATTGCGAGAGTTCGCAAAGATGCACTGATTGTGCGCGAGTCGAAAAAAAATTAAATCAGCAAATGAGATTCTGGTTGCAGTCTTTAGTCAAAATGAGGCAAAACCGTATGTAGATACAATAAAGCGTCGATTGCGGGAAGAATTTTTGTTTGGAAGAATTTCAGAAAAGGAGCCATTATTGTCTCAACGTAACCGAAAGAAAAGACTCGAATTCGCAAAAAAATACCTCCTTTGGAATGGGAAAGAATATTATTTTTGGTCGAATGAAAAAAAAAATATGTTCGCCGGCCAAAGCTAAAAGAATTTCATCTAAAGTACTCCTGCGCCACTTTGAAGCATGGCGAAGGTTATATAATGCTTTAGGGTGCAATGTAGTCACGTGGTGTTGGGCGACTGCTCAAAATTGAGGGAAATATATATAAGAATGCAAGAATTCTAAGCGATACAATAACGCCGTATGCTGATGGTAACATGCCAGTAACATGGAAACTTCAACAACATAACGATCCGAGGCATACGGCTCATCACATCAAGCAATGTTTTTTTTTTAACAATTCGGTTACTGTTCTTGACAGGTCTTCATGCAGTCCTGATCTTAAACCAATTGAAAACTTCTGGCAAGTTTTAAAAACTAAACTAAGCTTTTAAAAATAAGCAATTTTAATGTTCTCTTTGCCGAAACAAAGAAAGCTTGGGAAGCAATTCTAAGTAATGTATGTCTGATAGCAATCTTGTTTGAAAATATGAGTCACAGATTCTTAAATAATAATTAATTTGATACAATATGTAGGTGATTTTTAGGAGTAAGAGTTAAATGAACTAAACTATGACAAATTTTGAGACTTACATAAAACCTTTCGCATTATTTGCTTCAAGCTCCTTAATTAGTTGCACGTAGCTGTATGTATAAGATATAATGAGCTTTAGTATTTTCTAATTAACCTTTTAAACTTTTCAAGAGCTATAAATCAAATTTTTAATCCACAATACTTAGAAAAGTTGTATCAAAAAAAAAAAAAAAAAGAAATAGATTAAATGAACTCTTAAATAGGCATTAAGTACTTAAATTATTTAAATAATTTATTTTATAGCCGTTTCAACCATAAACACAAAAATACACTTAAATCGCCTAAATAATTTTACAACCATTTAATTTTTTTTTTTTGTAAATGCAGAATTTTAATATAATGCATTGATTGGGACGACGTCTCAAATTCTGGGACAGATGGTATGTATAAATATCTAGGTAAATATTGAAATAGAACTAAAATATTCGTAGTTTCTGTAATACTTATTACATATGGTTTAAAGAAACCTGTTTTTTGCTTTGAAACACCTGATTACCAAAGACTTAATTTTTGCCCTGTTAAAATGGCTTCCGGTCGAATTTATGGCTAGGGACATAGTTCCCAACACAGTCATTAGACTCGATAATAGCAGCGTATGGAACCATAGGCAAATTTCGGTCATAAAACTTCAATGTGACGATCTCGGAAAGAGAAACCGAACGGAACTTCTGGATTTCTCTACAGATGATTTGAGATCGATCTCGGGCATGAGGCCGCTTTTTGCATAGCACAGACTGACACAATCATCTCTTTTGGATTATCGGACATTGGGTAGGTTCGCAAATTATCTAAGGATTTACCAAGTATTCGGTGTGGATATTTTTATATATACCAATCAGTCAGGGTGTTTTCAAAACTCTTTCCGGTGTCTATAGGACAGTTAATATGGTCCTAAAAAGCCGGGCATCTAATGATGAGACTCTACGCCATCTTCTTTGTCACTGTCCAGGTTTTGCGAATCATAGTTTAGAAAGTCTGGGCATATTTTACTTGTTCGACTTGACCGATCTATCGGAAATAGACATCAGGATGATTTGGATGAATATTTTTTCGACTTAAAATTGATTAGTCGCTGAGTTTGTTCTCTGCTGCCTGACCTTGTCCTTCCTGCACTTGGAGGGGACCTATGAAGCAGCCACATGTGTCAATTTTGGATTCCCGATTGACTGCTTGTTTTACCTAACCTAATGACTTAATTCCTTTTAGTGCCTGTCCTAATTTAGTTATCATTAAATATCAAAAATATTTTATTATATACCATTTGCAGAATATCCTTATATCAAGACAAATAACAAAAAATACATTTTACACATTTAAATATATGTAAAATATACATAGATGTGTACTAAAATCTGTATGACATTTGTGACCTTCATTAGTGGTTGAAAAGTATTTGTTTGTGTTACTAGTGAAATAAGATATTTCCAAGATGAATTGTGTGCTCATTAACGAATTGTCGCTAAATGTTGGGCATAAAAGCCTCCTTAATGGTGGAATTAGCCGAACGTCTGCGTGCCGTACTGTACTGTAACGAAACAGCTGATCCGTTTTGTTATTTGAAATCAATGCAAATGCTTACCGAATATTAATATCACGTTGACGGAACGTCTCAACAATATAAATATAACAAAATAAATGCATACGAGTACATACGCATAACTATGTAATATACATATTGCAAATTGAATAAATATTGAAATAAATTATAGTAAAATATATTACATTGATAATATACACAACTATCAAAGCGCTAGATTATGTATGTAAATGCACGCACACACACACACAAAATGTTGCTCCTATTAAAATAACTTTAAAATGGCTTTTGGTACTTTTTCAAGTATGTACGAAAAGAAACTTTTCAATGTCCATCGCTGTTTCGAACAGCTGATTGTTTATTTATTGTGTTTTGTTTTTGTTTTTGTTTTTTCTTGAAAATATTTAGTAATTTTAAAAACATTAAATAAGTAAATAAATCCTCCGAATCCATTGTAATTGAGAATAGTTGAATTTTAGAATACATACATATATAATTTAAACTAAAGTAGAAAACAAACAATTAAACACAAACACAATATCCTTGTATTATGTGTTTGTTTTTACTTGTTTGTTTAACGTATGGCACGTTTTTAAATTTTCTAAAGGTACACAAACGTGCTTACAGTACGGTACGTTACAGTACGGATACGTGGACGTTCGGCTGATTCTACCTTACTGGAAATATTTCAATTAAACTCACACACACACACTGTTAAACCTTCAAGTCACTCAGGTTATTTCTCTCTCTCTCTCTATCATTCACTGCAAAAGCTATGGCTGATACGACATGTGCATTGAATGTTTTGACAGCGTTGAAAATTAAACTATCAAAACTTTCAAACCAAAATGAAAATCATGATTGTGTTTAAATAGTTTCTGATATCCATGCATACTCGTATATACATACATATGCAGTATACTAGTAGGAAATCTAGTTTTGAAGCAGTTGCTATAAGTTAATTTTAAGGATGAATACCTATAATAAATTACAATGTTGGTGTAGAAAATATTGGTTGATGAAAGGGTCTCCATGTTTTTAAGAAACTTCCGATCATTCGGTTTTACTAATTTGCCAGTACTAGTGTAAAATACTAGGAAATTCTAGGACGGCGTTATACTCCTGAATCTTCTAGGAAATTCAAATGTTAGTATTCGTCAAACTGTTATAGTTCTATGCCACAACTGGCGATAATGTGCAAAGATTTTTCTATAATTGCAGGCGTTAAAGTCAGCATATGATCAGTAACTGAAATTTACAGCTGCCAAAATTATATTACGAAGCCGGTACTCATTCGTTGCTTTAAGCCATTGTTAAAACACTCTTGTAGGCTGGTGCGTTGTCTTGATGAAATATAATTTGTTTGTATTGTAAGC
This sequence comes from Bellardia bayeri, assembly GCA_950370525.1. Lineage (NCBI taxonomy): Eukaryota > Metazoa > Arthropoda > Insecta > Diptera > Calliphoridae > Bellardia > Bellardia bayeri. The sequence continues at coordinate 119,834,118 of OX493264.1, forward strand.
CAGGACGTTTTTCTCGAATTTTTACATTTAATTGATCCAAAATGTTGCAATAGTATTGTGAATTTATTGTTTTAGCCTTTTGCAGATATTCAATCAATAAAATACCGTTGAAGTCCCAAAACACCGTTGCCATAACCTTACCAGCCGACTGAATTGGTTTTGCCTTCTTTGGGGCACTTGCTTCAGCTTAAAGCCATTGCTTGGATTGTTCTTTTGTCTGTGGAGTATAATAGTGGAACCGTGTCTTATCAACAGTTAAAATCCATTATATTTTTCCTAAAACGATAATTTATTCGTCGATCATTTAATACAGATACAGCCAGCCAGGTGGACGGACATCGTTAAATCGACTCAAGAAGTAATTCTGAGCCGTTTAAAATATTGCTGAAATGATTGCGACAACAATTTACTTCTTCTGTACATGTGGGGTAAGTTAACAAAATATGAAAACTGTAAATAATTTCCTACTGGGATGCATTTGTCAACAGTTATTAAATATTTAGTACAGTTAGTGTTAAACGCCTTTTAAATGTTAAATAGTTTTGTTTTTAACAATTTTAGTTTAATATCTTTAAAACGGGCTAAAATGTTAATTATTCTTTGGCTTTTGTTAGAAATTCTATGTTAATGTGGCTGCTGTTTGTTGTACATTTTCTGCCACAAGTATTATAGTTACAACAGATAGTTTTATATAATTTAATTTTAAAAGGTTTTATAGAGATGGCCATTATTTGTTAGCTGCGCTGTGGCTAGCAATATTTACGTTTATTGTTGTGTTGTGTGTGTGTGTGTGTGTTTGAAAAAGTGTCAAAAATAGTTTTGTTTTTGTGTCACTAAATTTTAGCCAACAATGCAATTTACCACCACATGTGGTGGTTCTAAACTACTTGTAATTTTATTTATTTTAGTAACACTCTCATAAAGTTAAAGCAGCCACATTAGCAGCTTTGTTCCATTGTGTGTCCTTTTGTTGCCTGATACGTATGTTAATAGTTGTACTCTACTGTATTGTTTTACTTCTGTGGAAACCTTAAATAAAACTAAAATTGTTTTGCAAAAGTTAATACGTTTGCAATGTTCTTTTCAGTTAATATTTTAATAGAACATACAAAAGGCAGGAACGTAATGTGGTGTAAGAACTAAAAGTTGGTTAAGTGCATTAAGTTAAGTATATTGCTGGAATTATCGGTATATTTAAGGTGTTTTTTTTTTAACACAATTCTATATGACTTCTAGAGTTGTCTGTTGTCTTAACAATAAAACATAAATTATTGCAATATTAAGAAGTCTCAATATAATTTTAAGGTTTAAAGGCTTACACTGCATGATTTTATAAAAACTGTTTGTTAAATAAAGAAATCATATGCATTTGTCTTAAATATTTCACATTGTATTTCGAATTAAAAGGTATCGAATGCAGCTTCTTGCACAAAAAAAAATAAAGAAATTTTATAATTATTTTTTTTTTGTTTCTTAACGCTTAATTTCAAATTTTTTTTAATATATCTTCAATCCAGTGTAAAACATCAAAAACTGTTACAAGTATTGAAAGGATTTATTCAATTTATATAATAAGGTTCTTTTGGGGTTTCTTTTGTATCTATGGTTTGCAGAGGAACCTTTAGGTCCCATAAATATTAATTTCTGCTCTGCCTTTTTTAACCCTTATGTGTGCGGCAAAAAAAAAAAAAACAACTTCTAATGCGCTGCTAGGTACCTCGGTACCTACATATATGAAATAGCATTTTCGCACTAAATACATTGCTGGAGCATAGTTAAGAGATATTTTATATAATTTTTCCTAATGCCTTAAGGTTTGCAAGCTACTAACAACTTCAAATAATATACTTGCAATGGCCGCTTTCTCATATAAAACATGTAAAGGTACCCGGGTACCTTGATGCGCATTAAAGGGTGTTAAAAGTAAATTGGTCTCTCAGGCAAATTACAAAAAAAAAGTCAAGGCGTATGGCTGCAAAATAACTAAATTATTTGAAAGCAAGTAGTTCTCAAAAAGTTTCGGGTATACAAGTTATCAATTTCAATGAAAAAACTTTGACTGTAAACGCCAAAGGTACCCGGGTACCTTGGTGCACACATAAGGGTTAAATAAGTTCGTAAATATGTATGACCTTATATGTATGTAAAACTTCAAAAACAACAACGTATTAAAAATAGTGGCATAGACATATATACGAGTATATAACTAAAGAGTGTTTTTTTAAGAGCTTTCGAATTTGCTTAAAAAACAACACTTAAATTTTAGAGAAATGTATTAAAACTTTATTTCAGTCGATAGAGCGATCTATATAATTCAATGTTCAAAGATAATTTCAGGCAAATGTTGATTGCGACTACGCCACAAATGATTCATAAGCTGCCTCCAATTTTGACATACTCTCCAACATATGCATCGGAATCTCATGAATAAATTCTTCAGTATTAGCTTGCAGTCCGTCAGGCGTTGCTGGTTTGTCGCTACTGATATGCGCCTTAACATAGCCCCATTCAATATAGAGGCATTAAATCGCAATATCTAGGCGGCCATTTGACCAGCCCCAAATGAGAAATAAACTGTTTACCGAACTAACCACTCTTTTGGGTCATTGTTCGCGTATTGTGTAGAACCATCTTGTTGAAATCACATGTCAGGCAAGTCAATCTTTACCATTTGGGGCAAAAAAAAACATTTTTAATCATCGCACGGCTCGCCATTCACAGTAACGTTTCTGTCTTCATCGTCTTTGAAAAAGTACCGGCCAATGATGCCACCGGCCTATAATACATACCAAACAGCGCATTTTTCGGGCTGCATTAGCAGTTCTTGCAATGCTTTTGGTTGCTGTTCATATCAAATACGACAATTTTGCTTGTTTACGTATCCATACAACCAGATATGAGTTTCGTCGCTTCTTCGAAGAAATGTACGATGCACTATCTTAACCGAGTATGAATTTTGATAATAAAATTGAATAATCTGCAAGCTTTATTCGTGGTTAAATTATAGACCAAACTGAACATGTTTAACAGTAACATGTTATACGAAAACAGCAAGCTGCCAAAAAGAAACTTGCTTAAAAATCACCCTTTACATGAGTGTTTTGCCTGAAGGCTATCTAAAAATTTCTTTTAAAATAATTTCTTATATCTTGGAATTCCAAAACTAGAACTCAAACAGAAATAAGGCTTCGTAGAGCTGAAATACCACCCTACTAATTTGGGGCCTATTTGTCCATTATGGCTCTCTCAACTGAGAGCAAATTGTTTTTAAGGTTTAGGTATACGTCTTAAATACTTATTGTAAGGCCTATGAAGTTTAAAAAAAAATTATGGTCAATAGTTTTTTGTGGTTTTATATAAATCATGTTTTTCAATTCTTTTAGAACTTTTCAGTTGCACTTCTTTAAAAAACGACAATTCTAACCACAGTGTCTAGAAAAAATTTTCAGAGAGTTAAAAAGTAAAGTATATATTGATAAAATATATGCTTTAGTACTTTTATGTATACAATATTAATTGTATAAAGTTAAAACTAAGTTACGCATAAACTGTTTTGTTTTTTTTATCGAAACATTAACACAACCAGTTATTTTCAAGCAACTCTATTGAAAATAACTATTGAATTACTTTGCTAATACTCGTACTTACTGTCAAACTACTAATGATCTTATGGTAGAAAATGTTAATTTACTGGGTATTTAATTTTAGTTTTATTTCAACAGGAAAATAAAAGAATCAAAACTAAAAACCTTTTTTCAATTGCCTTTAGTTCAGAAAAGTCGTAATAATGAGTCTTACACTGCAGTTTATTTGAAAAATAAATTATTTTAAAGCTTAGAACACAAGAAAAAACTATTAGTGAAATTACAATACTAATCGATTGTTTTAAAACAAAGATTTTCAATCAATTCACATGAAGGACAACCCATTTGATCAGTATTTAATGCATAAAAGCAAAAGAAACCAATTTTCCACCGAAAGAACTCAAAATTGATGTATGTTCATCTGTAACTAATCGCACAATTAGATAAAGGCTTCAAAAAACTGATATAATAGCCCTTACTTCTAGGAAGGTACCTTTAAATGAGCAAACAGAATCTTAAAAATAAATTTACTTTTGTAAAGAAACCTTTTCAGCAGTCTAGTAAGAGAAATGTGCTTTGGACAGATGAAACGATAATAAATTTGTTTGGCTTTGATGGCAAAACCTTCTTTAGAAAGTCACAATATAATGTAGTCACAATATCCAAAAAACGATGTGTCATGAAGGAGTTTAGTTTAAGCAAATCAAAATAGACTATAAAACCAAAAATTTTAACTAAATACGTAAATGATTTGTTTTGTATAATTTCAGAAAGTGAGATAGAATATATATTGACAATATTTAACTCATTTCATCCTAACATTAAATTTACTATAGAAAAATAATGTAATTCTATACTTCTTTATTTCATTTAGTCACTTTAATAAAAAAGAGAGGTAATGAATGCTATCAAAATCTACATGCTCAGGAAGGATAATCAATTATTATTCACAACATCCAAAAATATATCTTATTAATACAGCTAAAAATCTCTTAGAGAGAATAATGACAATAAGTGATAAAGAACTCCACAAGAAGAATATAGAAACATTTAAAAATATATTAAACGCTAATAATTTCCCTATTAATATAATCTGCAAATTAATAAGAAAATTAAAAAATAAAACAAGTAAGAAGTATAGTCGGTCAAGCCCGACCATATAATACCCTACACCCAAGATATGTATAAAACAGTTTTTCAGAAATGGGAGATATAACCTATTGCGGACCGATCATCCAAAATTTTAGTGTAATGATGTCCATGAATATAAGTTTTATATGTTTTAAACTTTATCACGATATAAATACTTTTAAACGATTGATGAAGCTTAAAGGGAATTACGGACAGGGTCTTATATGGGAGTTTCGACTAATTATGGACCTACCATTTTAAAATTAAGTGTCATTATTTGTATATATAAGAAACTTATTTGTGTCAAATTTTATTTCAAACAACATTTTTAAGAAATTTATGATCGTTAAAGTTAAAGTTAAAGTTAGCTACGACTAATTATTGACCGATCATAATAAAATGGTACCGTTTTATTTTTAGACATATGAAATATATTTTGGTTTAATATTATTTGGATACCAACATTTTTGAAAAAGTTATTCGCTTTAAAGTGATTTTCGGAAGTGGGCCTTATATGGGAGCTACGACTTTATTTACCACTCATTTATGATAAAATTTGTTTGGATACTTGCATAATTCAAACATTTCTGATCATTAAACCCCCGATTTTGGGAGGAGGAAATAATGGACCGATTTCCACCAGTTTCAATCCCACGTACCAAATTTTATCCAAATATCTTCAAAATTGCGACGTGGGGCCAAATTACCGCATTCGTGATCGAATGAGCTATCGAATCGAAAAATGATTTCGATATCGAAATTATGATAAAATGTACTAAACTTCTTACTCGATATCGAATGCCATAATCTCAAAAAGGAAAATTACGATACATTTTTCTCGATATCGAATGCGGTAATTTGGCCCCTGTACTCTGCGTACAAGCTTTACATGGACAGTCAACCAGCCAGACGGACGGACATCGTGGTATATTTTAAGGTGGCGGTTGGACTAATATTTATGGACGTTATAAACATGAGCACAAATCCAATATACCCTCCCCCACTATATTGGTGTAGGGTATAATGAATAGAGAAATTCGTTGTTATTATTTTTTAAATCGTATAATTTTAAAATCTTCTAACTACTACAATGAAAGTACTTTTCAGGCGTTTTTCGTAATATTCAGCACCAATATTTTACCATAGAAATTAAATTTATAGAAAACTGAATCAACTGCATACTTATACAGAATATAATTTACACATACTCTTACAACATAAGCTAAAAAGTATAACAACAATGAAAGAGCAAAACAAAAAAGACGATTTCGCCATTGGCAATGTTGCGATTTAATATCATTTCATTCTTACACATACTCGTATATTATTAACTCATTCATGTTGTATTTATATTTTCTACTGGTAAATAAGAGTATGTGCAGCAGCAGTCCTATGTTGCACAGATTTTTTTTTCTTAACAGCAGAGAAACGGCCTCTGCTCGTTTATATGTAGTTTAGCAACAACAGTAGCAGCAGTTGTAGTCGTATGTAGTGGTAAACAGCAACAATAAATGTGTGCAAAAATAATATAATAAAATAATGTGCAACGTCGTAAAATGTCAACGACGGATATAAAATGAATTTTCACGGATTTACGGATAATAAAATAAAAATTCTCTTCCTGTTTTCTTTTTAAGTCCATACAAAACACATACACACGCACACACACATATAAATAGTAACAGTTGTTGTAAGTAACTTCACAGACTGAAGGAGCAACTCCACCGTTTCACTCAATGGCTAACTATAGTCATTATAGGAATTAGTTGCTGTTGTAGGTTTTGTTTAACTTTAATGAGCTGACTATTGTCCTTTATTGTTTTATTATTGTTGCTCTGGCAATTTATGACTTCGCATTTGTTTTTTTTTTAAGAAGTTTTACTTCATTCCCAGCAAGTTCTTCACTTAAGGCAATTTGTTTCATTTTATGATGATACAACTTGTGAGCACACATATTTTTACGATGACGAGTATTAAACGTAAGATGATTATATACAGAATCTGTATTACAGATAGAAGATATATAAGAATATCATAGTTTTATTCTTAATGGGAAGTCACTTGTATCGAATATAACTCTTTCAGTACATACTCTCCATCTGGGGCAGTATTATTACAATTGTTTATGCTGAGGATCAAGAAAAGCACAAGTACAAGAGAAGTAATTGTTATACACATAAAGTTTATAGACCATTGTCAACATCAAAACAAAAATCTAGAATAAAAAATGTGTGTTTTTAGGGAGCAATTTGTTTTATAGAAATAGTATGAATCAAAAACTTAATTTATATTATGATCATTTTGGCTGATTTTATACTCTACACAACCATATTGGATTTGTGCTGATGTTCGTAACACCCAGCTTAAAGTAAACCGAACGACTCAGAATCACTTCTTGAGTCGATATTAACCATGTCCGTCCGTCCGTCCGTCTGGCTGGCTGGCTGTCCATGCAAAGCTTGTGCGCAGAGTACAGTACGCACTTTTGAAGATATTTCGATAAAATTTAGCTCATGATATTTTTTCGGCCTAAGGACGGTTGACAAAGAAATTGTTTTAAATCGGTTCATTATATCGCCTAGCACCCATACAAATGTACTCGCGAAATAGGAGTTTACCGTTCATAAATGTGTGATTTATGCAAGTAATCCAACAACTTTCATCTGACATGAGTTGAAGTCTAATCCCATCTACAAATTTTATGCAGATCCGTCCATAATTGATCACAGCTCCCATATAAGGCTCATTTCCGAAAATCACCTTAAAGAACATAACTCTCCTTAAAATGTTGGTATCAGCGTTGTCACTTTTCGGGTATTTTTTTTGGTGCTTTTTTGTTTTATTAAATACCTTTTTTGGAAAAGCGGATATTTCTCACAGTTCTTTTAAGTGCCTTTTAAGAAATCAAAATTGTTGGTAGTAAAACATTTTACTGTTATTATTTAAACACGCCCGATACTTTTTTAACCAACTGCATATTACATTTTTGTTTTGAGCAGTATTCGCAAACGCATCTAGAATTTTTTAGCATATATTTTAAAAATCCGTATAAAAAGCTTTGATAATTAATTTGTTAAGCAGTAATTTTAATTTTATTCGTGTGCCTGCATTTGTTTTTTTTTTCTTGCAAATTGAAAAAGAGTGAATTAAGTTTAATAAAATTAAAGAAATTTTTTGAAGGCAAGTTCTTCATGCAATTTTTATTAAAGTTTTTCAACTAATTATGACTTTCTTTCAGATGGAAAAACAAGAAAACCGAAAAGCTTGGGAAAATGATTCAGCCTTCACAAGGTGGCTTAGACCAGCAAAAGATGAGTTAAAGGCACTTTGCATTTGTTTTAATTGTAAAAATTAAAGTCCAATATAGTGATCTACTACGTCATAGTCATACAAGAAAACATCAACAAGTTTTTATTATTTTATTTTAATAAAAATCAATCGATCTCAAACAAAAATATAAAAACCTATTTGTTTTTATTTCGTTATAAAAAAAAATCAATAATAAGGAATATCAATCTTGGTGCTTTTTAACCGCAATTTTGTTAATTTTTAAACTTTTTTAAGTGCTCACTGTTGGCATCACTGGTTGGTATGCAAATAATATTCAACACAAGATCATTCGTGCCACTTTATGATGAGCAGTACATAATTATTTATAGCTCCCACCCCACCATAAATCTCTTAAAAAATTGTGTTATCCAAATAGAGTTGAACACAAATAAGTGAGGTTGTGAATTCTAAAACTCGTTCGTTCCAAAACTTTAAACAAATGAGATAACAATGGATGCTCATAATTCTTCTGCTATTTTATAAGGATAAATATACCGATTGTATCAATTTATAACCTTTCTTATGTTTTTCATATGCTAAAATTGCAATTGCAAATCATTTTAGTTCCAATTAACAATCATTGTCAAAACTGTCTCCTTGTATATTTCGTAGCAAAGCTCGTTGGTTTCCTGGTTACAATGAGCCAAAGCACCATCGTGTGTGGTGAAATTCCAAATATTTCTATGTATTAATTTTTTACAAGGGGAGATTAATTATAGAATGAATTCCTGCGACCCTGAACCATTCTTGAGGCGAGGAAAGAAAATCAAATATATTATTCCAAAACTACCTCCCATAAATGTGGCGATTAAACCTGAAAATAAAACAAAGTTGAAGCCCTTTAGTCCAATCACTTTGGAGAAAATTAGAGACAAAACAAATCCTTGGAATTTTATGTTTCGATTTTGGAGACAACGACAATGCTGGTGATGACTAGGAAGACAACAACGAGGAGTATACTCAAAATGAAGTATTTTCTGTGACTGTTTAAAAATTCATATATTTTATTTTCATTTTTTAACAAGTTTCCTTAAGCTATATATAGACGGTTGTCAGATGACACAATATTGTCAGACCTAGCAATGTACTGACATTGAAAAATTGTTAGCAAAAAGTAAATTGTCAATGCTTTTTCGAAAAACGTTGGAAGACAATAATTAGTTCACATTTTCTGAACAGTTTTCGGACAACGTTGTAAGATCTGACAACCGTGTATACAAAGCTTTAGTTTTAATAAATTAATATAACTTTTAAAACATAGTAAAGCTAAATAATTTCTTTTACTGGTGGGTTATGGTAAGTTGCAAAACTCGTTCGTAACACTATGGAATGTAGCAAAACGCGTTTGTTTCGAAAATGCGTAGCAAAACTTCCAAACTTCAAAACTTAATTTTAGTTAAGGACTATTGATTTTGTAAATTTTAAGGTTTTAATAAAAATTATCCCAATATTTAAGAATTAGTAGCTTTCAACTTATTTGGCTCATGTATTAAGCTGTAGCAAGTTTTTAGCTTTTTACCAAAATGTTGTAAACATGGAACAAACGAGTTTTACTTCTCACCTCCTCAAATATATAAAGGTCGCTCCATAATTAGTCAAAACTTCCATAAAAGACGAACTACGTAATTCACTTTAACCTCTATAGATCATTCAAAAGTATTTATATCGAGATAAAGTTTAACACACATAATATTTATATGCACAGAAGTCATGCCACTAAATTTTTACATCATTTCTGAAAAACTGTTTTATACATATACTGGGTGTAGGGTATTATATGTTCGGGCTTGTTTTCTTACTTGTTTAATTTAAACTTTCCGATGTAACTTATCAAAAGATTGGGTATTATCACTCGTATTATTTTCAAACAGCTACATGTATATTAAAACATTTCAATCAATTTGCTAATATTTAACATAAATTCTAAATTTATTTTAATTTTTATACATATGAGTCATTCCATGTCATTGCTAAAAATTGACTTTAATGTCGCCGAAGTCTTGCAAAATTTTAACACGTATACTTCATTAAAAAATATTTTACACGTATTTCCAGAAAAAAAAAAATTTTTTTCAACAAGTCATGTGCATTTGAAAATCGTCAAAATCATGAAAAATCTTCCGACTAGGCAACATTTGAACTATTATTTCGCAAAAACTTGTGGATGGATTTTAAAGACCAATGCCTTATTTTAAAGGTATTTGAACCTTCTTTTTAGAAATCATTATTTAAATTTTTTTTATAATTTTTTTTATTTTTTAAATTTGCTTTTTTTATTTATTTTCTGTTTTCCACCACCTTCGAACAAGTCAAAAAATCTAAAAAAATGGTTTTCTTAAAGCTTAGTATAACCTTAATATTCCCTGTAAATTTCAGAATGGAAGTCGAATGAATTCTATTTTTTTCGATTTTTTTCCATTGTAGTAATATTAGTTCAAACGTTGCCTAGTCGGAAGATTTTTCATTATTTTGACGATTTTCAAATGCACATAATTTGTTGAAAAAAAAAATTTTTTTTTCTGGAAATTAATGTAGAATATGTCTGCAAAATTTTTTTAATTAAATCGGAAGAGGTGTTGTAAAAATGGTGTTCGGTCTGACATGGAATGACTCATATGTATGTATTTTATTTAAACAAACTAAAACCTTTATAAAACACATAAAAACTTTGACTTTTAGGCTGCACTGTTATACATACAAATACATACTTTTTATAGATATTTGCTAGTGCAATTTAACGAAAACTAAAGCTTTCCAAAACACAAACAAGCACATGTTATAAAACCAATTAAAATAAATACGTATTAAAGTACAGCAGTAGAAACAACAACAATTTCTTATTTAGTAAAAGTTTTTCTCAAACTTACAAAAGGAACAAAAATATATACATACATACGAGTACATACATGCATATAAAAATAATAATAATAACAAAAAAAAACAACAGAAATAAACTTTTAAATAAATCACATAAATACAAACATTTCTGTTGTATTGTTTTTTTGTAGTTGTAGTTATTACCCTGACTTAACAAACAAAGCCGAAACAACAACAACTCCAACGTTTATATAGGAACAACAAAAAAGCCAATCAAAGGGCAATCAATTATTATTGCACAATCCAACGAATAACAAAAAACCAAACAAAGTTTTAAGCCCCCAACAACCAAAGCCGAGTGAGAGTATGGACCAGAAAAACCTATAAAACTTCTATTCCAATTTTCCATAAAGCAACAACAGCACACACACATGACTTAATCTTTTTAAATTCGTATGTGCACGAATATAAAAATTAAAACAATAAAAACACAATAAAATCTATTTTTGTTTCTTTAAGTCAAATAAAATAAATTTTATAGATATTTATATATTCTATGCCACCTAAACAATTATATAATAATTCTTTGCATATTAACCCTGCAGTTCAATGATACAAGGATTCGTGACATAGGAATTCGTTTTTTTGTAAAAACCAGTATTTGGCGGTACAGTGCAATAACTCCTAAATGAAATAAGTCCCAAAGGAAAAATTAAATAAATCTCAAAAATTTTTCCATACAAATTGGGACTTATTTCATTGGGAGTTATTTCATAATTTTTGTTGGGAGTTATTTCATAATGAATTAACTCCCAAATGAAATAAGTCCCAACAGTTTTTTTGTTGGGAGTTATTTCATTTGGGAGTTATCATTGGCACTTATTTCATCTCAGTTGGGACTTATTTAATTTTATCGTTGGGAGTTATTTCATTTCTCTTAAAATTGCATTTTAGTAAATTTTGATGGTTTTGTAACGGTTCTTAAAACTGTCTTAAAGCAAGTAGTTGCAAATATGTACAGGGAATCTGTACTATGCGAAGCCGGTGTTCTGTATACCATGGAGGAGAAAATCCTTCCGCCCGGCCGTAGAGAGAATACCGCCTGCGCATTGTACAAATTTCTTGTATTGCCGGCCTATGGCCGGGCGGAAGGATTTTCTCCTCCATGGTATACAGCACATCGGCTTCGCATTGTACAGATTATTGCATTTTTTATGGTGAAATGTCATAATCTTTCTTTAATATCTTCGGATTTCTATTACCTACATGGTCATGTTATACCTTAAATTAAATTATTATTAATATTATGTATATGCTTACATATAATTGTGAAATAAAAAGCGTTCTGTAAAAGGAAACCAAAAAATTGGGAGTTAATTCATTTTTGTTGTGACTTATTTCATTGGGAGTAAATTCATTTTTATTGGGATTTATTTTTTACATTTTGCACTAAGTCCCAAAAAATTGGGACTTCTTTCATTTTGCCTTTGAAAGTTATTTCATTTTTTTCAGTTGGGCGTTATTTAATTTTTCATGGGACTTATTTCATTGGGAGTTATTTCGTTGGGACTTATTCCATTTGGGAGTTATTGCACTGTACCGTATTTTGCTGGGAATTCAATGCCAGAAAGCTTCAATTCATATATGATCTGCATTAATACTTTTTTTATTAACAAATTCATATTGATGAACTTTGAACTTACGAATTACATATATTCATATTTTGAGTTATAGTAAACCGTTATTATTTCTGAGTTTCTTAAATAAAAAATGCCAATAATAATAGAAAATGCGACTAAAAAGAAGAGAATACATTACTGCAATATATACCAGTGGGCTCTAAGGTAACTAATATATTGTAACACTTGTGTTGTAGCTACTTTGTTGAACTACTAGTGGTTTTGTTTTTACATTAAGTTTCTTAAATAAAATATGCCAACAATAATTGTAAATGTAACTTAAAAGACCCGAATACTCCACTTCTGTGGATAGCAGTGGGCTCTAAGGTAACTAATATATTGTAAAACTTGTGTTGTAGCTGCTTTGTTCAACTACTAGTAATTTTGTCTTTATATGGAGTTTCTCAACTAAAATATGCCAACAATAATTGTAAATATAGCTTAAAAGACACGAAGACTCCACTCCTGTGGATACCAGTGGGCTCTAAGGTAACTAATATATTGTAAAACTTGTGTTATAGCTACTTTGTTGAACTACTAGTAATTCTGTCGTTATATTGAGTTTCTTAAATAAAAACAATATCAACATTAATTGGAAATACGACTAAAAAGAACAGAATACTCCACTCCTGTGGATACCAGTGGGCTCTAAGGTAACTAAGATTTTGTAAAACTTGCGTTGTAGCTACTTTGTTGAACTACTAGTAATTTTGTCGTTATATTGAGTTTCTCAAATAAAAAAAATACCAACACTAACTGGAAACTAAAAAGAACTGAATACACCACTCCAATGGCTACCAGTGGTCTCAAGGTAACTAATATATTGCAAAACTTCCGGTGTAGCTCCTAAAAAGTTAATATAATATTGCAAGGAAAATTTACATAACAACTTACAAATTTTATTGTATTTATGTGTATATGCATAGAAAGATTTCAACAAATAGTCTGATAAAATTCTCTCCCCTCCCCTCTCGCTACCTAACACACCAACAAAAGTCTTCAACTTGAACTCACAAAAAACTTTTAATTGCTACAAGAAATTCTAGAAAATATGAGTATTAGTGATTAGTGGAAGTAAATGTATAACGTAGTACAATAGTACACAGGATACTATAGTTTTAGATTTTCATAGTATAGAATAGAAGTGAAAGTGTATATGTTGAAATGAGTATTAGTAGTATTTTGTAAGATATAAACAACCTTAGTAAGCAATTTTCATGTATTTAAAATACGTAATAATATCATAGCCTATAAACGCGGCTTTTGTCTTTAGAGAAATTTATTAAGGATATATGAGGGAACAAAAATATAATAAAATTATGTCAGGGCCTGCCATAGTTTTTTTGTACCCGCGATTTTAAATTGGCAGTTTTCGGCGAGAACTAATTTTTTTTGCCATATTTTGGTGAATAAGCTTAAATTTTTTAGTGTTATGAATTTTAAATAAAATCCATATAGAATAATAAAGTGCAGACACTGTGAAATGCTTTCCGAAAGTTTCACTCAAAACGGATAAAATTAACCGTTGAATCGTGATTTTGTCGTCAGTAACGTCGGCTGGAGTAGCTAAGTATTGCCCAGGATCCGTAAGTAGACTTATCCAAGAAACTTGAGTGACAACACGAATTATTTACCCTTTCTCGGAGTTCGCAAAATTCATTTTTTTTAATTTATAAATTGCAGCAAACAACAGAAATAGAAATGGTTAAGATAGTTAGTTACACATAAAATATTTTCAATCATAAATCAGCCAATTAACCCAATGATTGAAATAATAAAATAAAATTAAACAATTTTTTAGTTGATTCAATTAAATTTGTCAATCAAAACTTAAAAATTTAATTGAATCAACAAAAAAATTGTTTAATTTTATTTTAATATTTCAATCATTTAACCCAATTGGTTGATTTATCACTAAAAATATTTGTTGTGTAGTATTAGGTTGGAACTCGTTCGGAATCTACTGGTTTTTACCTTTAGGAAACAGCACTACTCGTTCGACTTATAACTCGTTATTTAAACTGGGTTGTATAGTGGATTGTATATGGATCGGGACAAGGCTCAGGCTGTTTGGTCTTGGCCATCGCATAAATGTTAAATTTGATTCCTTACAATATAATACACTTTATTTTCTTTACAATTTCTTACAATAGTAGTTTCATTAAAATATACTACAATATGGGAACAATTATCCCGAAAGCTATTAAGTTACCAGTCAACCCGAGGGAACAGCCGGAACAGAAAAATATATCTCAAGGTTTTTTTTTTTTTTTTATTGGGCCAGTACTCACGATACGATCCCTAATCATGCAATGCATTGTATTGGAACTAGGAAACTGGACTATGGGAGTGAGGCTAACAGGGCAAAACTGTAATTAAGGCTTGGGGCCAAAATGTTGCAAACTTTAAACACCATGCGTATTTTGGGATAATTTTGGCCTCGTGTGCGTTAAAGGGTTATTTTCAAGGTTTTTAAAGTTTGTGAATATTTTGGCACGTTTAAGGGTTAAATTAGATTTTTGCACTGTTCTTGTAAATTTTTTTTGGACCTTAAGATATATTTTTCTGTTGAAACTTGTTAAAAAAAAATAAAGTTTCACGATTTTTTTTTAAAATATTAAAATTTAAAAATTGCGTTGTAGTTGGGACACCCTTTATTTAGGGTGCGATATACATATATATCCTATATTTGTATTATTTGCATTACATTACTTCCTTAGTGCAAAACATCCAGACCGTTTTGCTTCCCACTGTATATATGTAGAGTAAAAATATATTTTTATTTAATTTTTTCTCAAAATTTTCATATTTTATTCCTGTCCTGGGGAATTCTTAATAACTTTAAAATTTGTTAATCGATTTTTATCTTTTATAACTTATTGGAACGCTAATTTCATTTACATTTTAATTCTTATACAGTAAAGTGCAAAACTTTAGTTAGTGGCAAAATTTTTTACAAAAACTGAAAAAACAAATTTCCCCCTTTCAGAGCCGATGCGGTGGCAGTTAACGTGATAGGATAATATTTTTCAATAGAGCAATTATAGGTATGTAGTCTGTAGCTTGAACTTTTTTTTCGTAGTTTGGCACTCTAGTGTATATATATATATATGTTCTATATTATGCATTTTACAGCATAGTGCGAATTGTTTTGTTTTGATATCTCCAAAATTAGCATACAGTGCCAAACGCTCTATGGTTGATATCTCACATACTGCCTCCAGCAAGTGATCGGTGTAATTAAAGTCGAAGAATAGAGAAAACTGTCTACGTTTGCCTCATCTAATCTAATAGTAAGTTAATGATATTGGACCACTTAATGCGAATTGATTACACATAGCGGCTAAATTGTTTACTGAAAACCGAAAATTATAATTTTTAAAAGAATTAGCACAAAATTTCGCTTCCTAAACAATAAGCATGTTGGACAAGAAACTCTTACAGGAGTCTAATAAATATGCCTTCATATATAAAATTATTAAGTAATGAAAAAAGAATATAGTAGTCATAATTCAGGTTGTAAATTTTTGGTACATTTTCAAAATTATTTATTTATGGCAGCTACTAGAAAATAAATACTAACCAACCCTGCAAATAGCGCGACTAGTCCATACATACATGTAAAGACTAGACCAAAGAGGAGTAGGAGTACTCCAAAACTACTCTCCAAATATATGAAAAAAAGGTGGTCGATTTAACATTGCGATGTCCTAGGATTGGACCGTATAACCCATCGGAGTAGTCCCAAAACTACTCCATGGAGTACTAAAGAGAGTTAGTTTTAAACAACAACAACAACTCAATATGCAATCGTGTTAAGACGAAAACATGTCGTTTAACTACAAACTCATGTTTAACAATGACATGGTCCATGACTGCATTACATTGGACCATGTTGTAAGTAGTCCATTTCATCTAAAATGGATCACGTAGACCAATATTATTTGCAGGGAATTTTAAGAAATATATAAAACAAATTTTAACTTAATTGTGAAACTACACCCAAAATTTCTTTACGACACGTCGTACAATCGTCTAAGACTTGTATTATTTCAAATAAACAAAAACCTACATAATATTGTAATTGTTTTGTTTCTTGTAGGAAACAAATTTATATGGTAAAAAGAAACGTAATTGTATCACAGACAAAATAGGAAATTCAATTTTAAGAAACATTATTTCCAATACGTAAAACCGCACAAGTATTTAAATTTGTTTACAGCTTTTAACCATCGATATCAACATTATGCTTGAGTGGAGAAAACTGATGAGACTGACGATTATATTAAGAATATTACAAAAGGCTGAAGGCAAATAATAAAAAGTTTATATGCAGTTGAATGGTATAAAATTTATAAATTTTAGGTGTTCAAATAATTCTAAAAGTGCCTTACGTATCTGTAGATATATTTCAGTACAAACTAGGGATGCCAAATGGAACTGGTTTTTCAAATTCCGGAATGCGGGAATTTTTTAAATGTAAATCCCGGAGTTTTTTGATCAATTTTTAAATTGATTAAATTTTTATAATAATTTAAAAAACATTATATTGAAATATTAGTTTGGAAAAACCAATATTTCATTTTGCTTTTAATTTCCTTACATTAATTTAAAAGCAACATAATATTATCGATCGAATTTAAAAACATTTTTAAATATATTAAGGTATCTATAGTAAAGAGAATCTTGATTTAATTTGGTTACCAAATCGTTTGTGGGCAAATTGTTAGCACTACTCGTATATGTTGTATGCTGATTGCATAAACAATATTTTCCCACTCTCCAAAACAAATAATTATATATCTTATTCAAGATGGGATTTAATATCACAACAGACATTATCAGGTTTTACATATTTCAATTACATTCAAACATTTCTATCTCATTATCAAATTTTGGGATTTTTTAAAAAAATTTAAAACTGTTGAGTAATTCATACTTTATTCTTGGGTTCCTTAAAGGATAGATTTCACCAGATCAGTTTTTGCTATCCCCTGAAACCTTAATAAACGTGTAATATTAGCAGAGATTTACATCACTGCGACAAAGGGCTTAATCTGTTAATTTAACCGGATTTTAAATGGCAACTAATTGTTTAAGTAAAAGAAATTATTCATCTTTTGAGCCGGCCTTTAAAGCAAATAAAGCTTTTTGTATAGGAATTTCTGATTCCAAAAATAGTAGGCACATCAATCGTGGGTTTGAGTTTGGCAATCCAAATTAATTTTAATTCTTTCATCTTTATTTCTTCGACATATTTTTGTAAAATTTAAATTTTTGCTGCTGACTTTGTAAAAAATATACTAAACAAATCCCGGGATTTGTTTTAAAAAGATCTGGATTTTATGATTGGTATCCCAAATACCAACATATCGAAAAGTATTTGCATTTTAAATTTGGAAATTAAATAATGTCTAAATTTGTAAATCATTGAAAATATCATTCGCTCCAGATTTTTAATTCGTTTATATTATTGAACGAATGCTCAAATATAAAAAATACCCTCTCCGCATACAAATGATTAAGAAACAAATTTATCCAATTTAATACAAAAACCTTTTTACTTATTTCTTCTATTTGCTACTGCTGATGCTAAAAATTATATTTTTACATTAAAATAAGTGTTTTTAAACTTTGCCAATGATTATTCCCTCTCTGTATGCATTGCAGTGATTTTGTTTTTATATATTTATTTATTTAATTTTTTTAAATCGTTTTTGTTATATTTAAGTCCCACTGCATTTATTACTGTAATCAAAACAACAAACTTTTTTAATGGCCTTAAATGTTCAAATGATGAAATAAAGTTGTAATTTTTTTAACCAATACTTGCAGTTTTGTACATATTTATGGTTTTTGTTTGTACAAATCCAATAATAAAACATAATGGAGAAAAAAGGGAGCCAGAAATTGTTTAAAAAAAGGAAAATAAAATTCAGTAATCGAACGCACACACTCAAACTCAAACACAAAGCCATCAATTTTTGATTAATGACTTTTTAAATTTTTAGCCGTTAAAAAGAGTCCGCTCTACCCACAAAAACACTGAAACTAAAAAAGAACAATACAAGCTTGCCTCTGTCATAGCAGAGGAAGAGGTTGTTGTAAATCGAGAAAAAGAAAAAATTAACTAAATATTTTTATTTATGAGAATCATTTATCACAGCAGGCACAAGCTAAACATTTAGCCATTATCCTTTTTTCGACAACTGAAATGTGTGTACATTGTGGTAAGAAATAAGGTGTATACGTTATTCACATTTCATTAACACTCGAGAAAAAATATTAGTTAAATTTTTCATAATAATAAGGTCTAGTCTAAGCAAAGCATATGCATTTTTCATTTAATTTTGTTGTTGTTCTAATGTCGCGTTCTTGTACCTTTACCATGGTTTGTTATCCGAGATCGTTTTAATCAAGTGACTGAGTTTTAAGCCAAATTTATAATGATATCTTTTGATTGCACAGAAAAAAAATCATGTTTTTTTTCAAATAAACCTTTAATTGATTTTAAAATAATTTTCAATTAAAATTTTAATTGGTTCAATTACTTTTTCTGATTTTTTTGATATTTTCAATTAAATCTCAAATTTTTTTTTTAATTGATAGTATAATTTCGTTTACAGACCCGATTTCAATTAAATTTTTAATTGATTCCACAAATATTTTAATTGAAACTCATTTTTATTTTTTTCTGTGTTTTTTTTAATTGATTCAATTACTTTTTCTGATTTTTTTGATATTTTCAATTAAATCTCAAATTTTTTTTAATTGATAGTATCATTTTGTTTACACACCCAATTTCAATTAAATTTTTAATTGATTCCACAAATATTTTAATTGAAACTCATTTTGATTTTTTTCTGTGTAGGCTTCCGCAAAAAAAGTGATATTTAATTTAAAGTTTTAAAAACTGCTTATACATTTTAATTAATTAATTAATTGAGCTTTAAAAATTTATAAAGGGTGATTTTTTAGCTATTATCTTTTTTTCATTACTGGTTTAAACAGCTGACGCACGTTTCGTGTTTTGTTTCACTGTCAAACATCTTCAGTTTGGTCTATAATTTAACCATGAATCGTCTTACAAACGAACACGCCTGCAAATTATTGAATTTTATTATTAAAATGCGTGCTCTGTTAAGAAAGTCCATCGCGCGCTTCTTTGTGTGCAGCGACGAAGCCCATTTTTGGCTCAATGGGTACGTAAAAAAGGAGAATTGTCGATTTTGCAGTGAATATCAGACAGAAGAATTGCAAGAGCTACCAATGCATCCAGAAAAAGTCACAGTTTGGTGCGATTTATGGGCTGGTGGCATCATTGGACCGTACTTCTTCAAAGATCATGCGAATCGTAACGTAACTGTGAATGGTGAGCGCTACCGTGAGATGATATCCAACTTTTTTTTTACCCATAATGCAAGATCTTGACTTGCATGACATGTGGTTTCAACAAGACGGTACCACATGCCACACAGCACGCGCAACAATTATTGAGAGGCGAGTTCGGTGAACATTTTATTTTACGTTCGGGACCGGTCAATTGGCCGCCTAGATCGTGCGATTTAACGCCTTTAGACTATTTTTTGTGGGGCTATGTTAAAGCTCATGTCTATACAGACAAGCCCGTTTCAATTGACGCATTGGAAGACAACATTGAAGCATTTATTCGTGAGATACCGGCCGAAATGTTGGAAAGAGTATGCCAAAATTGGACTAAGCGGATGGACCATTTGAGGCGCAGTCAAGGTCAACATTTGCATGAAATAATCTTCAAACATTAAATTATATGGACCGTATTATCGATTCAAATAAAGATTTCATTTGCATTTTTCTGAATTTTATGTGTTTTTTTTTTGAAAAACTTTCTTATAGCTTTTAAAAAATCACCCAATATTTCAATTAGCAGTTTTTCCTGCATGCAGTCGAACAAGGCTTATAATTTTATTGTGTAAATAATAAAACCATGTCTACATGTGCTGTTAGTAAAATGGTATGGAAATGAGAAATATAGAAAGAGCGATAATGATTTCTTGACATAATGTCGCGTTCTTGAACAAATGAGTTCAAGAATTTTTTTTTATTTTTATGTCTAAACATTGAAAGTAAATTAAATGTCTCGCACATAGAAATATTTGTTAAACTGAAATAATAACAACGATATTTTATGACGTCGCGAACTTAATAATTTCTTTTTACTAATAACGAAGTGTAGGCCAAGCAAAGAACATGCATTTTTAAATTCATTTTGTTTTTGTAATCGGCGATCGTTTTAATCGAATGACTGAATTTTAATTCAAATCGATACTGATATCATTAGATTACTTTTCCACTAAATATCCGATTTTTGGCAGAACTAACACAACAAAAAGTAATATTTAATTGAAAGTTTTAAAACTGCATTGAAAATCTACGATTGTTAATCTCTAAAGTCAGCTAAAAAAAAATGACACTTCAATTAGCAGATTTTCCTGGATGCAGTCGAATATTTCTTATAATTTTATTGTCACATTCTCGAGCACATGTTTACTGCTAATATGCTGTGAGCAATAAAACTATTTCTACAAATGCTGCTAGTAAAATGGTACGGAAATGAGTAACATACAAAGAGAGGTAAAAATTTCTTGACATTTTGTCACGTTCTTGAACAAATGATTGGGGTATAATTACATTTTTTTATCGTTAGACAACAAATTATGTCTTAGCATTGAAATCAAATTAAATATATCGCACTTAGATGAGTAGTTGGTTACTGTTGTAACAATAGAGATTTTAATTTTTTTTAATCTCCATATCTGCTTTAAGTTCAATGCCAAGATTCACTAAACGAACTGATGTAATTATTTGCTTCAATATTAGTAGGAATGGGCATGGTTAGGACGTATGTATATCATGTATATATTAGGACGTAGCTCTAAAACGATTTTGTTTTTAGCTATTTATCTGTGGTTCAAGAGTGTTATTAATTTATGATCGATGATTTCGTGACGTCTCTATAAATGTCATTAATAATATGAGATCTAATGTAGCCTGGGCATGTTTCATATGTACATACCATAACTAGTAGATAATATATCATGGAGCAGTTTCCATGTCTACAATGTTTACTTTTTTTTTTGATATGTCAGCTTCATATTATGTTATTTGTGCTCAGGAATATTGTATTCACTAGCAGCCTGGGGATGTCTTTAAGGTGGCGCATATACAAAAATTAAACCGCATCAATTGTGATGATAAAGATGTAAATATGTATACATTTTAAAAATAACTTAAAAAGGGCCAACGCATTGAGAGTTTAGAGTCCTTCACTCAATCTAATTTTTAAAATGATTTCCAAGACGTACTGCTAAATTCTTAAGAAAAGTTCCAGAAGTTGGTTAATTATCAGTCTTCAGGTTTCGGATTCCATTCTTGCCACAGGTTCTAATTACTTCCATTATAACATTTTTTGGTCTTCATTACCCAGTTCGGTATTGTATTGTTTAGAAGCTCAAGTAAATGATAATTTTACTAATATTTTATCTTGAGCACATAATTAAGTTTAATAATGTTATAAATTTTCTTGCAACGTCCCATAAAGGTTGATTTTCGGTGTTTGTTGATGATGATGATGTTGTTAATTTTGTTATATTTATATACATTTCTTTATTTCTCAATTTAAACATCCTTTAAGAGCTTAATGCGACCATATGCTTTGTTTTGCTGCGGATTATACAGAAATTATTTTTATTGTTTATATTGTTTGTAGTAGTTCCTTTTATTTGTTTTCTTCCTTTTTACTGCTTTATGGGACGTTCAGTTACAATGGCTTACATCGGCCATATTAAACGTTTAAAACCTATTGAGTTTCACTTTCGTTTTTGCTGACATTGTTTATGTTGCCATTCTCAACAATATCGACACGGTTTTACTGTTGTAACGGTTACACATTCGTACAGTTGCATACACATCATCCTACTCACACATCAAAATGATGAAATCTACGAATTTTGCTGTCAAAATATTTTTGTTGTGTGTGCAGGACATGTATATTAGGGTGGTGCTAGTGTGATACCGCCAATTGGTGCCTACGCTAACTCTTAATATGGCTTTTTTTAGAATAATAAACTATTTTTTAATTTTTTGTAATTCCAAAATGTATTTGAAATTTAATTTTTTGCTAACAATTTATGAAGTCAGAAAAAACCTTGCTATCAAATTATAAAGTTAATGCAAACCTCAAAACTTCAAATAAAATGTCCAATCTCTAAACGTTCTCGAATTTTGTTCAACTTTTCAGTATCTGGTTTTTAAATTACAGACCTTGAGAACTATGAAAATCGAAGAAGTGCAACAAAATATGGACCTCACTAATGTATATTGACTCGGTATTTGTATGGGTTTGGTTGGAATTGTTCAGTTGGTGTGTCTAGGACCGACCTTGTAGGTACTTACATATGTGAATAAATGAATGTGTGTGTAAATATTTTTGCCAGTAAACGTTGGCATATGTCAATCAAAACACAAGACATAATCTACGTTTGACATGTGAGAGAGAGTGAATTTCTCTTAAAAGAAAAATGAACATTCTGATTTGTTTGTTTCTTTTTTGTTTGTATTTTATCACGATTGATGCAAGACAGTGAAGCGACAATAATTCCTTTCAATATTTTGTATTCTTTTAAAATAAGTTCGAATATGTATGAAAATATTTAACATAAATAATACAAAATATAGAAAAGAGGCCAAAGAATAACTTATTAACAATATATTCTTAGTTGCCTCTTAAAATTGTGAAAAATTTCAAAGTCAAAAAGATGACTTCACTTACATGCAAATTAGAGATGAAAGAGAGATAATGAGAGATGAAAAACACTTTCCAGTCTTTTTGCCCACTGTCCTCCCAGTCCACTTCATACAAAACCATCGTTTATAATTCAACTACTTAAACCTGTGTATTCCCCAAATGATGAACCATTGTGATGAACACAGCATAAATAACAAGCTGAACATTCTCATTTAAAGCAAGTAAGAAAGTGTCCATATAATACCCTACACCGAGTATGCGAACATACAATGAGCACAAAATTTCTAGGGATACGTGCATAAATTAAATATTTATGACTGATAAACCCTATTTCGAGATAACATTTGTATGGGGGCTAGGAGTAATAATGGACCAACTGTAAACAAATTCAATCCCAACCGTCCATGGGCCAAACAAAGGTCTGACACTAAATTGTATCGAAATATCTTTCAAATTGACACCTGTACTCTCCGCGCAAAGTTTACATCGACAGCCAGCCAGCCAGACGGACGGACGAACTTCGTTTAGTCGACTCAGAAAGTTATTCTGCGTCGTTCGGTATACTTTAAGTTGGGTGCTACACTTATATTTTTGAGCGTTACAGACATCAGCACAAATCCAATATATCCTCCCCACTATTGTAGTGTACGGTATAAATATACCTTCAATAGAGTCTGATGTGACAAGGAAAAGAACAGCCTTTGATACAATAATAATAACAATCATTTTAAAGTTGTAATCCCATTCTTATTGTTTTTTTTTTATTTATTTATTTAATTCATTCGTTCTATCGTGTTCGTTCATTCATTTTCATCTGTTCAATGGAAGAAAATAAAAATAAAAAATGAACAAAAAACCAGCAAATACTTTTATTGATCTGATATTCATGTCATTTTTGTACATCTGTATTTTTATTTTTTGTGAATGATGACTTTTGATGTGGTGGCCGTCCAAGCGTTGGTTTGGCAATGTCCATTGGTTTTTTCTTTTAATTTTTTTATTAATCAAAATTTATTGTGGTCTAATGGACACTGAGAGAAATAGGATTAATATGAACTTTTAGTAAATGTTTTTACAAATATACTAAATTTATACATAATATAGTCGTAAATTATGAAATCAAATAAATAATATATGGAACTTTGTATTGGAATTGAATTAAAATAGTAGTCATGAATCTTAAAGATAATTGCTGGACTAGCGACTTTTAAAAGCCTCTATAAGATAATAATTGAAAGCAACTACCTGAGACTAAGTGTAAAGAACTTTTGGAAACACGAACATATTACCAAAGAGCATTAGAAGAAACAGGCTTCTCCACACCATAACAGTGGATCAAACAGTGCATGCCAGAGTAAAAATCTCAAGTATAGATTGTAAATAAAGTTGTCCGTACAGCGGTTTTAAACATTGAAGATATTGAAACAACTTTTGCTGTTCGCACAAAAAAGATTTATTTGTCGCGGCAATAGAAATCCACAACTTTTTTGTTGTGTATTTCAGTTTGAGCAAGCAGTACGTATGATTGATTTGTAACTAAACAATTTTTTGATATGTCACAACGAAGCTGTTTTCTCTGTACCAAACCACCAAATTTAACCAAAATTTTAATTCTGTGTTTCCATGAGATTATGGCAAAGTTTTATTTCAGGATGACATTTTAAATCGACTTTAAGATGGATATTTTGCAAACACATTATGATGGTGTAGGATATAAATACATATAAGAGAGTATAGTGGGTCAAGCCCGGCCCTATAACCGAGTATATTAGCAAAAACTGTTTTTTAGAAATGGATGCCATATTTTAGCTATGAACTGTTTTAGGCCATACTTATGTGCATATACATAAGTATGATTTGAGTTTAATTTTATATCGATATAAACACTCTTATTTGAATTGGGAATGTTAAAGTAATTTTCAGAAGTGAGTCTTATATGAGAGCTACTATGAGTAATTATGGACCGATCATCATCAAATAAGGCCTAATAGATTGTGTGTATACAAAACATATTTGTGTTGAATTGTATTTAAATGTCAACCTTTTTAAGATATTTGAATTTTGAATCGAATTTGTCTCTTGTCTATAACGAAACGGTATTTAAATCAATAATTGTATAATTCCGTATTAAATTTTATAATTCCAAAAAATTGTGCCATCATAAAATTTGGAAATTTGAATCACTAGTCCAATCTTATGTGATAAAAACGTAGCAAAGAGTAAGAATCGGTCAACGATTTCGTATACTAATTAGTCAAATGTGCATAAATCTTTTATAAATATCACTATCAAGTTGATTCACAAATGATTCGTATATGTGTGCAAATCTTCGTTCCGAATTTCATGATGATAGTTCCATATTTGATCATAGCCCTCATATAAAGTACACTTACAAAAATGTTTGAAAAGCGCATAAAACTCTTATAAACATCATTATAAAGTTGAAATGCGACACAATTAATCCACAACGGAATTAATTCCAATTCCTAATGGAATTAAATTCTGTGCCTTGGGTGATATAATAAAATCGGCGATAGCAAAAAGTGCCAAATGTTTGTCCAATAGATGACCATATTTTTCAGTATGGAATCTTACTGAAAAGTATTTCTTTTGAGTGTACAAATAAATTAATTTACTTTCACTTCCAATTTGATGTCAACTCAATGCTCCTGACAGTTCGTATGTGTATACAGAATTATATCTTAAATGTGCATTTTGGCCTTGTATGTGCTTTTTATTTGCTTTTTTCAGGATATTTTCCTGTTGTCTAAGGTGTTTGCTGTACATGTAGTTATATACATAGTTATACACTATAAAAGGGAGTTTCATACCAAAATTGAGAGTGCTGTTGCTTAATTTGTTAGCGCATTTGATCATTAAGCATGAGTTGGTATTTGTAGCCCGGGTTCGATTCCCAGCCGCTGCCACTCAAACAACATCAGTTTCTGATAATTATTAGTTTTCTTCTATCTATCATAACTAATATTTATCACACCGTCCTCCTTCGGTGGTATAGCATTGAAACGCAATCGAAGTAAAAATAATTAAATAAAGGCTACAAAATCAAGCTTTAACATTATTGCGCCTACTCACCACCAGAGGCGCTGCAATTCTGCACTAAAAACAAACATAATGCACAATTGCAGAGTTGTGATATAAAAGCTTTCTTCTTTTACCACCTTTACTTCTTCAACTATCCCCTTTCCAAAGAAAGTAACGCAAGTATATATGGGCATATTAATTGCCTGAGTGTTACTTCTCTTTAAAAAGAAATGGAAAATAAATAAATATACATAAATAAATTATATGGTGTTCACACATGCATTTTTAATTGACATTTTTTAATTAACGCCTAATTGAATTCAATTATCCATACAAAATTTCAATAAGATAATTGCTTCATTAAGAGTTAATTGTTCTAATAATTGTTAAAATTCAAAATACAACCCTGTGACTAGTAATAACTAAAATGGCAGCTGTTTCGCTTTTAAATTAATAAAGAATATTTTTAGGCTGAAAAGTATAATATTCGAACCAAATACAGTGCACTCGGGAAAACGTCAA
The DNA here is from genome assembly GCA_950370525.1 of Bellardia bayeri. Lineage (NCBI taxonomy): Eukaryota > Metazoa > Arthropoda > Insecta > Diptera > Calliphoridae > Bellardia > Bellardia bayeri. Next base: position 119,861,009 of record OX493264.1, read on the forward strand.
CTAATTAAAACCGCGGGTGTTGACGTTTAACAAATTGTTGACGTTTAAAAAAAAATCTGTTATTTCTTTCTGCTGTTTTTTTCTTTCCAACACTTAGAAGAGAGACTTCTCTCTATTTATTTCATAAAATTTTAGAGTAGGTAATGTAAAGAAGGGTTGAGGTTTTGGGATGTTGACGTAAACGAGCGTTGACGTTTTCCCGAGTGCACTGTAAATGTATTCTTTTTTGTCAGCTGCTGTCAAACGCTAATTAAATTAGCAATATTGAGCATATGTGAACACTTTTTAATTAACCAATAATTGACTCAATTAAAAATGCATGTCTGAACATCATATTAGATGTATAAAAGCAAATTGTCTCTCGATATGAAATCCCTCCTAAAGCCAAATATGAAATGCTGTTATTATACGCTTTGGTTTCTGTATATGTAAAACAAATCAATATGAATCGTAAATTTATCATATTTAAGGACTTTTTGTCTTTTATATTTTTTTGGTTGAGTGTTTTATTTTCGACAGTTTTTGTTTGTTCATTTTATACAAAAGTTAACTTAATTTGATGCATTTGTGTAAGACTGGGACAGTTACTGCCAGTCGTCCAGCCAACCAGTCAAACAAATCCAAAAATTACTTTATGTGAACGGATGTGTTCGTGAGTATTGAATGTGTGGCAAACAAATATTTGCAGTATTTTTTTTTTCATTTCCCTTCGTTCATTTTCATCATCGTAGTCATGATTTTAACAGTTTAATTTAATTTTTAATTTTCATTGATTTTACGTGTGATGAAAATCAATTGTAATGCATGTAATTTAATTTATGTCTGAGTGTTGTTCTTATTTGGTTTTTGCAGTATTTTTCAGGATTTAAATTTAATTTCATAGAATTTCTGAATGTTTTTACATTGTCTCAAAGGTTGTAAACATTGTAAACGTTACTGGATTAACAAATCAAATTGTATTTTTTTGAAATTCTGATTTTATTTCCTTTTGTAGTTTAAAGGTTATAGACAGAGTTGAACCACAAATTAATTAAAATTCTAAAAGTATCTAAATTAATTATTACTGTCCCAATTACAATTTGTCTGTAAACACAAAGCAACTATTGCAAATTATATTTGATTTATTTAAGACATTAATTCATGCATTCATTTTAACTTTAAACATAAATTCCCTTATGAATTCTATATATTCGTACTAAACAGAAGAATAAAATTGCTATTTAAATTGGCCATAAGTAATTGATTTGCTAAAATAATTAAAAATAATTTATATGCTAATTTCCTATTACAATATTAATTAGAAAATGCAATATACAGAGAAAGTAAATATTGAAATAGTAACAAAATAAATACAACTTTTAAATAGTTTTCTCCCTAAAGATATAAATCCAGAAATTAATATTACTGGCCTAAGAATTTATATGAATTTATTGCAATATGAATGCCAATGATCTCATTGCCACCCCAAAAGATGATTGGCAGGATGTTTAAAGAGATAAAATACCAAAAAAAAAAAACTAAATAAAAGAAGAAATTAATTGCAATCTATAATGGACAAACATCCGCAACAAATCAATTTTCAATTACATAAAACCACTAAATCTAAAATGAAAAATATCGAAAAGAAAATTCTGCAACCACAAATTATGGTGATATTTCTAAATGGCAAGCAGATGTTGAGAACACCATTTCCAAACTATAATCTAAATTGAAGATTGCAATCCTGTTGGGAATAGCTACTACTGTCTAGTCTGGAGTCTTTAGACTACTGAAGTTTGGACAGAAGTACGTATTTCAGTGTTGACTGAAGGGTCTAGGAGAGAACAGAGGTCTATAGAATGTAGTCTCTAGAAGGTAGTTTTTTTTTCTAGTCTAGTAGACAGAATTCTCTGCACTATAGTCTCTAGTCAGAAGTGTCTAGTCTTGAGTTCTAGACTGGTGGTTCTAGACCGGTGGTTTTAGACTGTAGTCTTTGGACTGGAGTCTATGGAGTGAAATTTCAAGATTGGATTCTCTAAAAAATCTCTCTAGACTAGTCTTTTTTTCTAGTCTAGAGGCAGGGGGCTCTAGTCTGAATTCTCTAGACTTAAGTTTTTAGGCTGAAGACTCTAGACTAGAAATCTAGACTAGTGTTTAAGACCGGTAGTTTTAAACTGGAGTTTATAAGATGGAACTGGATTCTCCATACTAGAGTCTCTGGAGGTCTAACTCGGTGGTTCTAGACTGGAGACTATGGATTGGAATTTCTAGACTAATTTCTCTAGACTAGAGTCACGGTAGTGTAGTCTTTAGACTGGAGTCTGCAGACTGCAGTCTTTAGACTAGAGTCTCTAGACTGAAGTCTCTAGACTGGAGGTCTAGCTCTGTGGTTCTAGACTGGAGTCTATGGATTGGAATTCCTAGAATGGATTCTCCAGACTATAATCTCTAGACTAGAGTCACGGTAGTGTCGTCTTTAGACTGAAGTCTCCAGACTGCAGTCTGTAGAAAGCAGTCTCTAGAATGTAGTCTCTAGACTGGAGGTCTAACTCGGTGTTGCTAGACTGGAGCCTATGGATTGGAATTTCTAGACTGATTTCTCCAGACTAGAATCACGGTAGTGTAGTCTTTAGACTGGAGTCTCCAGACTTCAGTCTTTAGACTAGAGTCTCTAGACTGAAGTCTCTAGACTGGAGGTCTAGCTCGGTGGTTCTAGATTGGAGTCTATGGATTGGAATTCCTAGACTGGATTCTCCAGACTATAATCTCTAGACTAGAGTCACGGTAGTGTCGACTTCATACTGAAATCTCCAGACTGGAGTCTTTAGACTAGAGTCTCTAGACAGAAGTCTCTAGACAAAACTCTCTGGATAGGAGTCTCTAGACTGGAGTCCCTAGTAGACAGGATTCTCTATCGATTGGAATCTCTAGACAGTAGAGTCTGGACCAGAGTCTCTAGACTAGACTCGCGGTACTGTAGTCTTTATACTGGAGTCTCAAGACTGGAGTCTCTAGAATAGAGGCTCTAGACTGAAGTCTCTAGACAGGAGTCTCTAGACTGGAGTCTCTAGGGTGGATTCTGTAGACTGCAGGTCTAGACCGGCAGTTTTAGACTGGAGTCTATGGAGTGGAATCTCTTGGCTGGAATCTCCAAACTAGAGTCTCTAGACTGGAGTCTCTATACTATAGTATTTAGACTGGAGTCGCTAGAGTAGAGTCTCTAGACAGGTGTCTCTAGACTGGAGTTTCACGACTTTAGTCTCTAGACTGTAGACTCTAGACTACCGTTTTGACTGGAGTCTCCAGACAACTGTGTTGCCTGGAGTCTCCAGACTACCATATAGACAGTCTAGACTTGGCCAGATTACATATAATATAATGGTTTTCAAGTTTTGTTCAAAATAACAATTGGACATGGTCACCACTAGCTGAAGTAAAGGAAATATAATCAAAATCAAAAGTAAATATTAAATGGCAACAATGAAAATAAATTAAATTTTAATGTTGGGGAGAATAAACTACGTATCTAATATGTCAGCACAGAAAACACCCAGACTTAGACATAAACACACTTACATTTAAGCACATTGTATTTTTATTCAACCGTAAAGTAAAACATTAAGAAAATTTAATCAACAATAGCAACAAGAAATACTTTGCAGATATTTACAATATGTTAGAAAGAATAACTCTGTACAAATCTAAATGAGTTTGCATGTGAAAGCAAGTCTACACTTTTGTTTGCGTAAATGTTAAACTTTAAGTTTTTGGGTGTAATAAACTAATAATATATTTGCCCTGAAACTTATTTTTGTTGTAAGATCTGTAGCATGTACTCTTTATATATTTTACATTTCAATGTGATTATTAATGTATTGTAACTATTACACGTATGTTTTAAATTCCAAACATTGTATAGATTTATTTGTTGTGTTTTAAGACAAAATATAAACACTGTGGCCTGCAACTATAGTTTATTGAAGAAATAAGTTTTCTAGTGTACTGATGAATACCTCATATAACATTAAACTCAGAACACTGTGAAAAAATAAAATCCTACTATTACGTGATTTTTACACACTTCTGTAAGTAAAGGAATGTAAACGTATTTTAATGTTTTAATATATTCTTAAATAATGACCATAATGTAAACACACACTCATGGCCAAGAGTGTTGAAAAGACAACGACCAAGACAAACTCATGCTACCACCACGTATGGCATGCGTAAAGTAATAGATTGCTGGCACATTAAGATGAGTCCAGTGAAAGTGAGGAAAAAGCAGTAGAATTATAAAGACAAAAATAAGTATTATTTGTTTGGTATTTTATTATTTATGATAATGTTTCGCCATTCATTTGGTTTATGAAAAAAACTTCTTAAACCCTACCTATAGTCGGACAGAGCGCATGAGGAATGTGTTTGCTTTTATTTTTGTTGTTAATGTGCCACAATTAAGATTAAGAGTATTTGAGTTTCCTTGTATCATTTCCTGCATATACTCTTAGGTATTTACTTGTTGTTGCTGTCATCTCTTTATTTGGTTTATTTTCATTTTGAAAATATCCCTGCTTTAAGGGTCTTTTGTAGGGAGTAAAGAAAACAATAAAAAGAAACCGACAATGAAGTGGCTTTAATATAGAGTTGGTCAACTTTTACAAATTACAAAAACAAATTACAAGGTCACGAAACATTGTCAGACATAAGCTGACAATGATTCACAATCGAATTTGGAATGCCAGGCTTTTTTAAAATTTGTCAACACAGTACATACTCTCTTGACAATGTTTCGGGCTTTTTACAACATATTTTCTCTTACTATTTGGTATGAAAATTAGGCCTGCAACTATCATTTATCAGTGGGTAAAAGTCAACACATATCAGATCATAACTTAAATTCAGCAGAATCTATAAACGCAAATCTCAGATCAATGTCAACGTTGTCATATTTCGTAAATAATGGCATACATATTCTTGAGAGAAGTATTTTTGGCTTGTCTGCAGTAAACATCCAGAATATTTAGCAGCAACCCCCAGATAGCACACTACAATATAGCTTAACGGGACACCCACACTTTTAAATACAATCTGAATACTCCAGTCTTGATGTTTCAGTCTAGAGACTCCAGTATAGATACTTCAGTCTAGAGACTTATTCTATTTTCCTATAGAAAAACACGTTAATGTCAATAGATCAGTAAACTACAATCGACAATCTGACAGTGTTTTAATGAGTTAATATAATTGCGTACATGCACTGACTAAATAAGTGCCTAAATACCGGTACCGTTTTGGTACCGGCCAAACATAAGAGGGTTTCAGGTTTTTAGACAAACCTAAGTATATGCAATAAATAATAAAGAGATTGGGTAAAGAATCTCACGGAGCATTCTAAAATGCAGAGGCATGGTTGCTAATCTAAAGAAAATACAGTGATTTCCCAGTTTAAAGAGTGATAGATTAAAAGGCTTATTCGTCAACTGTGATTTCAAGTATTTATTTCAAATAATGTCTATAGACGTGTTTGTTGTATATTAATAGACATCACTACTTGTCTGTAAAGTTTTTGTTCCATTTAGCTTCCTTCATTATACAAAAAATTTAATGGATTAGTATCGCAGAAATTAGATCGATGTAATTGAAAACATATAAGCAAGTATAGTCGGTCAAGCCCGATCATAAAATGCCCTCCAACCAGTATACGAGGTCTGATCAAAAAATAACCGTTATTACACTTATGCCAGCGTTTTTTTCAATCCTCGAAACACTTCTAAAACGCTCTTTTTAGTATCACCAACAGCTCCTGTTTCGATTTTTCTTTTATCTCCTCAATCGTAGCAATTTTAGAAAAATCCGTAAAAATTGCTTGGCATGCGCCAACATCATCAGCAACCTCTCTGATAGTGATTCGACGATTATCCAAAATCATATTCTTCACTGCTTCAATGTTTTCATCGGTTGTTGACGTGCTCGAGCGACCAGGACGAGCATCGTCATTGACATCTTCTCGGCCTTCCTTAAACCGGTTATACCACAATTGAACTTGTGTTCTTGTCATAGTAGACTCGCCAAATGCCACAGTCAACATTTCAAAAGTCCTTGCGCATTTAATTTCATTTTTTACACAAAACTTAATACAGTTTCTTTCATCCATTTTTTCGAATAGTAAAAAATCGAAAAGCACACCAAAACACGACTAACATTTTTATCTGTCAAAAACAAACTAGCAATCCAAAATGGCTGATATTACCAACATATATAACAGACATGTGTACCAACATATTTACATACGTAACTCACGAAATTTGAAAATAACGGTTATTTTTTTGATCAGACCTCGTATGCACAAAAACAGTTTTTCAGGCATGGGAATCTATTATGGACCGATCATCCAAAAGTATAGTACCATAAATATATATATATATATATATATATATTTGTTGCATATAAATATTTGTTGCGTTAAATTGTACCTCGCTATAAACTTTTTTTTTTTGAAAAGATTATACACGTGAAATTGATTTTCGAAAGCACCGATCATCATAAAATTTGACCGCATTATTTCGTATATGAGCAATTCCATATGAAAGCGATCACCTTTTGGACGACCCCTCTCCGATTTTAAAATAAAGTCTCAATCGATTGCCCAGCAAAAAATAATGTACTGTATGCCACTGCTGCTATTATCCATGGATTTATGTCCGATCTTGTGAAGGCAGGCAGACCATATTCACTACACACTCAACTTGGGGCTCTTAAAAAAAAAAAATGATTTTTTCTTCATAAATGTATTTTTAACTGTAAAATAATTTTTAAAATGTATTTTTAACAAGGTGGTCTCTTAAATGCTCTTCTCCTTTCCAAACAAGGAGTCGGGGCCCATTTTTTTATTGCTGATTCTTAGGAGAAATTTAGGAGCTTCTGTGGAAAATCGGAAAATTTAATTTTCATGAGAAAATTTAAAGGTAAATTTCTAAGAAAAATTAGGAAAATTTTATTTTTCAATTAAAGCCTGATTCAATGCCTTTCCAACGAACTATAACTCGTTGCGATCGCTTAAGTAGTTATTTTTTAAACAACTTTCAATGAGGTCCCTTATGAAGAATTCTTCAATTTTGTCAATGACAGTGGTGTACACCACCACTAAACAAGTCACTATAAAAAAAATATGTAGGTACATTATTTTTTGCTGGGCAATCGATTGAGACTATTTATTTTAAAATCGGAGAGGGGTCGTCCAAAAATTTGCCAATTTTGATCGTTTTCATATGGAATTGCTCATATATGAGTCATATTTATATTGAATATGATTTATTATTATCGTATATGGTCTTTAAATTGATTTTCGGAATTGATCCTTATATTGCAGCTATGGTCAATTATGGACGATATGTACAAAATTTGTATGTGTGATTAGGCTTCGTGTGTTTGGATACGCGCATAAATCAAATATTTATGACCCATAAACCTCTATTTCGGAGTTATTCGTGTGAAGGCTAAGTAAAATGATGGACCGATTTCAACCAAATTTAATTCCCAGCCTTTTGAGCTGAACAAAAGTCTCATGCTAAATTTTATCAAAATATGTATCTTCTAAAGAGTATATTGGATTTGTGCTGATGTTTGTAACGCCCCGAAATATTGGTCCAACACCCACCTTAAAGTATAAAGTATAGAATCACTTTCTGAGTCGATTTAACGATGTCCGTCCATAATTACTCGTAGCTCCCATATAAAGCCCACTCCCGAAAATCACTTGAAAGAGCATAACTCTCTCAAAAATGTTGGTATCCAATTAATATTGAAAGCAAATATATTTCATATGTATGCAAATAATACGGTACAATTTTATACTGGTCGGTCCATAATTAGGCGAAACTCCCATATAAGACCCTCTCCGTAATTCACTTTAAGCAACATAAATCTTTTAAAAGTATTTACATCGAGATAAAGTATAACATACATAATATTTATATTCACAGACATCATGAAACTAAATTTTTGAATGATCGGCCCACAATAGGTTATATCTCTCATATAACGCCCATGTCTGAAAAACTGTTTTATACATATACTGGGTGTTGGGTATTATTTTATATGGCTTGCCCGCTTATGCTTTCTTACTTGTTATAATTGGAAATTAATTATTATATTTTATTCGTTTTTTCGTTCTTAAATATATGAGTATCAATTTATGGTTATGAATTAATGGTTTTCTGTAATAAATAGCAAAACTTTTATGCGACCCGATTTAATGGGAACAATGTTTAAATTACTGTTTGATATATCTAATAAAGCCATAAATTATATACCCAAAGAACTACAGTTTTGTTTCTTTCATTTTGATTTATATGTGGACCACCCCACCCCCCCCCCTCCTTTATTATAAAAAGTAAAAAGATAATCAAGGGCAAACAAATTAACAGGAAACATCAGTGTTTGTAAAAGATACATATACATTTATTATGAATGTTAAAATGTACTTGTAATGCTTCTTGGTTTGTGTAAGAGTCGGTTATATCCGAGTACGTGATACAAATGTAATACAATTTATATTGTTTATTTTCTATTTATTTTACTGACCAGTATGTTAAAACCGACAACATGGTATAGAATTTTGAAAAATATTACACATAATATGGCTGAATGGCTGTATGGCTGGTTGGATGATGGCAGGGAGCTACATACGTTTCATCTTTAACTTGGCCATCGTCATCAAGAACATCAGCATCATGGTCATCATACTCATCATTCTCATGCCAGTATGAATGTGTAAATATACTTCACCACAATACAAAAAATGAGTGTTTAATACAAGGGGTTGTTGGTTGGTTTGGACAATGTTTTTGCTCCGTCGTGTTTTTTCTTTGTGCAGAGGAGTCGAATATTTTTTCTACAATATTGTTGTTATTTATATCCACCACCAAAAAGATTTTTTCTCAATGCGGTTGGTCGGTCGGTTGTCAGATGAAAATGCTTAAATGATTACAGTAACACGTTTTTTTATGTGGTTTAATTTTTGGTTGTTATTGTTTTGTGGGTGGGGTGGTTGTGTGCGTTCAATGCCAAAATAATAGTTGTAAAATATTTCATGTAATTTACGCAACATATTCACTGTTTTATTGAGTTCTTTTACACATATACACAGAGAGAATTGTATGAATTAATGAGTGACTGAGTGTATTGTAATGTATTTTATTTGTGGGTGTAAACGAGTGTGTGCTGAATTTGGTTCGGTTGCGAGTAATAAAATTAATAGTGATAAATTGTTGTGATTAAAATTTATCATAATAATTTTAATGTTCACATATGGCTACTAATAGCTACCATGTATCTAGAATATTTATAGCAATAAAAATGCATTTATTATTATTTTTACTGAATGCTTAATGTTACATGAACCGGTGCTAATGATAAGAGCAATGATAAAATGCGGTAATTAGCAGGTAATTATGTTTTAAATAATGGTCATAGAATTCACAGTAATAACCACTAAATAATATATATTTGAACTTGTTTATTTATTTAAAAAAAAAACCAAACATTTCTTATTTATGTCAAAGCACAACAAATATGTCGTTTTAATTTATTTGATGCTGATTGATCTTGCAAAACTCTTGTAAGAGTAAACAACGTCAAACAAATTTGTGCTAAAACAAGTGGTTACGGTTATCGGTTTTATTAAAGAAGACTTTAAGCTTGAACATTTATTAAAATATTACCCTTATTCTCGTATCGATCGAGGACATTTTTAAGTGTAGAGTTATTCCATAAAAAATAGTTAAACCGAAAATTTTGTATACAAAGATGTTCTACATACATACATACGAGTATATAAAAAATATAGTGTCTCTTGGAATCCAACCATAAAGTAAACAGGACTTCTTGTTAACACTCACAATAATATTTTCACTTACATTTATATGTAATATGTATATTCAATTAAATGAAAACGAAAGAAAAGATAGTCAACACGACATGAATGGACATGTCTGCATCGAACAGCAAGATGCCGTAATGGCCTCTTCCAACCGCATTGCAAAATCGCTTCAATCGGATCAAGGCCTTGCCTACTTGCTGCTGGTTAGATGCCTGATAGAAGGCATACTTGAGAGGTACAATTAGAAGGCGTACTAAGTAATGCCTCATAAAAGACGTAATTAATATTTTCAAAATATTTATAAATTTTATTAGGAAAATATTCTTTATCAACTGCTCTAAAATTAGGAGGGATTTAAATTAATCACATGTATTTTTTTACGAGAATACATATAAGTACTGCTTCACATGTACTTTAAAGTGGTTCGAAAAAAAGTTGTGTCACAGTCACCCCCTAGGATTAAAGATAATGTAAAAACATTCCAGAAATATTTTTTTTTATTTTTTTGCCACACCTACAAATACCGCCCTTTTAGTATTTCGTACAAAAATATTAAGCATTATTGTAGGTACAAACCAAGTTTTTAAACATTATAGCATGTTTTTACATTGTCTTTAATCCTAGGGGTTGACTGGCACACATCTTTTTTTTTTTTTGCATGGAAGACGAACCACTCTAATGTTCTTTACACAGAAAACTATCATAAAAGACTAACCCCCTTATTCAAAAACGATTATTAAATTTAACAAACGTTTATTAAGACAGATTTGCATATAAAAATTTGCTTAATAAACGTTTGTTAAATTTAATAATCGTTTTTGAATAAAGGTGTAAATTTATAGTCCTTTTCTGTACTCATTTTTATTTCTCGTATAACAAAGTGATCAAAATAAAGTATGTTATTGTGGTTATATTAAATTTGTGTTGATGTGTGTAGTGCCCAAAAATATTCGTCTAACACTCAACTAAAATATACCATCACGACGTCCATGTGAACCATGTAAATCCTCCTATGCTCAAAGTACAGGTCGCAATTTTGAAGATACAGTTTAATTTATGAATTTTTTCTTTTAGGTCATAAACTGTAAAGAAATCATGCTATAATATATACTTTAATATACTTTCTTGTTTTACTTAAGAAATAGGAAAATTGTTTGAAAGTAAAGGTAGATTTTTTACCCATTTGTTCTGAACAAAATATTTGTTAAGACGAAGTTTTTTTCATATGAAGTTTGAAGTCTATTTGAGGGAGAGAGAGAGAGAGAGAAAATATTTTTTGCGAACAACTCTCAGCTTAAATTGGTTTAATTTTATATTTTGTCTGGACAAAAGTTAACTGAGTTGCAAACAGGTTACAATTCTATCTGTGGTGTTTGTTAAATTTAATATTTCTTAAAAAATTTAGTTGTTTTTGAACATTATACACAATATTCTAAAGTAATTTAATATTTGTTTTTTGACACTTAAAGACAAAACTTAAAAGCAAAATAAATCAATTGCTGCAATTGTAAAACTAATAGATCGTGCTGCAAAACACTCTCAATAAAAAAATGTTTCTTTGTCCGAAACATATGGGTGAATTTTTAAGACTTTAAGAAATAAGTCTCCGGAACTCTATGATACTTTTTTATATGATATAATATAAAAAAATTTTGATTGTATCAACTTTTCCATCCCTGATCCAATCACATTTGGCCAATAATTTGCAGATGTGAATTATATCGATTTGACAGCTACTACATAATTTTAAATTGATTTTGTTTATTTTTGTGTTTATTTCTGTGTCAAATATTTGCAATTTTCTTCAACATTCGGCAAATAAATAATTAAGGAAACTTATAATATTATGGAAACTTATTTCCTCTAAACAGATGTAAAAATGTAAATCTCTTAGAAGAAATAAGTCTCCGGAACTCTATGATACTTTTTTATATGATATAATATAAAAAAACTTTGATTGTATCAACTTTTCCATCCCTGATCCAATCACATTTGGCCAATAATTTGCAGATGTGAATTATATCGATTTGACAGCTACTACATAATTTTAAATTGATTTTGTTTATTTTTGTGTTTATTTCTGTGTCAAATATTTGCATTTTTCTTCAACATTCGGCAAATAAATAATTATGGAAACTTATAATATTATGGAAACTTATTTCCTCTAAACAGATGTAAGAATGTAAATCTCTTAATTCATGTTTACATATTAAAAACTATGTAAACAAAAACACAATATTTAAGCCACCAGGAAAAAATCTATCAAAATTAAAGTCATTTCTAGACAAAAGTAAAATGAATCCAAAAAAAAAAACAAAATAAACAAACAAAAAAATACAACAATCCAACATTGATTCGAATTCGTTGTCGACTACTCATGTAGAGACATACAAAAAGAAAAGCTGAAACATTCGTAAAATGTTAATACGATTAATCTGAAGGTAAAACATAAAATCACTCAAGCGTTTATTAACAATTGCAGTAATAACATCAAGTAACAGCAATTGCAAAAGCAACAACTGCAGCAAGAAAGACTACAACGAAACAACAATATCAGTATAAAAATCAACAGCAAAAATCGTAAAATAAAGAACAACAACAAAATTGCTATAAATGCAACTTTTTAAGCGGATCACTTTGCACTTTAAATGTACCATGGCTGGGTAAGTACAAGTGTGTATGACTGTGTGTGTGTGTGTGAAGGGTAAACATTGTTTGAATGCAAGTCTGCTGGATTTGTGTGTATGTATTTAATACTCAACTCTCAGCTAATAGTTCAACAACCAAACAGTTCCAAACCAGACCCAATACAACCCGGCCAGACCTAACCAAATCCAAACGGACGATTAACAGGGTGCGAATGATGCCAATGAAATGTTAAAACTATTTTTTTTTCTCTTTGGTTGATATTCTTTTGTAATAGTATGTGTGTGTGTGTGACTGTGTGTGTATGTGCAGTTGCTGTAGTTGTTTTGCTATTTACTTAATCGTGTTACCTTCCTTATATTTTTTTCGTTAGATTTTTTTTATTTACGTTTGCTTTGTTTTTGTCTTTTGTCAATAAATGGCAACTTGCGTTGCGGTTTTTAACCAAACGAAATTGGTCAAAGTGCATTTGTAAATAAACGATATACAAATATGTATAAACAAATAAACACATACATATAATACACATATGCATACACACACGTTCACTTATAGGGAGGAACAAACGGACATTTAACTTGTGCAATTTTTAAAAGACCAGCAAACAATTGCATACACTTTCTACTAGTCCTTTAGGAACACTGAGTAAAATATTGCACCTAACTCTAATATACTAGGGCTTACTTAAGTAAGAAATGCCGCGACACTATCTGCCTAAGGATTCTGCTGATGCAGAGCGCATGATCGTGCAACGATATCGCATATGCTACTCAGTTTTATCAATCGAGCACCAGATTACATATTTTCTATTACGGAATGAATGAATAAAGTTCAAAGGTAACATTATGGTTCCAAGACTAACTGAGGCGTAATATGTAGTGTTTTTTTTTTGGTGAACTATAAGCTTTTAGTATGAGATATTGGTGAATAGAAAGCCAAGCAATGATCTACGCTAACGTAGTCAGACAGCAAGATCACAGTAGTTGGAACTACTACGTTAATAAATAGGCGGACGAGCTGGCTAAAGAAAGATCCACTTTTAATGTTGTAGTATCTGTGACAATACATATTAATAACCTGTTCTCCTTTTCAGATGTTGCCACATACGCCGGGAAAAAGGAAACGGTTTGCCACAAGTACCCATTTTGCTAGATTTTAGATTTAATATAACTCATAGATAGTTTAGCCAATATTATTTTATTAGATTTTTTATGTTGGAAATATTTCTGGTTTGATCAAGGATATCACAATATTTTAAGTATCCCGAGTAATCCTTTCGATACCTACTTCCCGTGGCCGCAGCATGTACTTGATAGGAGAAATTCTATCAATGCCGAAAGTGCAAACAAATGGATCACAAAAAAACTTAATGGGAAGAATTGTGTAATCAGTTGTCCGAATTCCTACTGATATATGGCAATACCTAACGCCTCAGCCATCTACCTACAGCAGTAAATATACGAGTAGTTTCAATAGGCTCAATCCTATTTACGTACAGTGATGTCCCAGGTTGAATTTAACAACCTCAAATATCCATAATGTAAGAGAGCAGAGGCATATCTTGAAAAATTAATTAAGTCCCTTAACAAAAATTGGAGCTTGCCTGTAAGTATTTCTGTAAATGAGAGAAGCCTTACAATCTGCTTACAGGGAGCATGATTTTTGTACATCGTATTGCCACTTGGAAGAATGTCTTAACAATACTTCCTTAAAAAATTATTAAGCACAGCCATACAAAATGATATAAAAAAATGTCATAATCGGACTAAAACTAGCGACACAGTCAACAAAAGAGGGCAGTGTTTGTAGGCGTGGAAAAATAGGTCATAGCTCATTTCTATTTGTACACATATACTGGTTATTATATGGTTGGGGTAGGCTGACTATACTTTCTAGTCTTAGGGAGCTCTCTTGTTTTGTTTGGATCTTTCATCAATGACATTAAGAAGTATTCAATCAATTGAGTTGTGGACAATTTCTACCTTTGAAACATTTAAATTAAACTATGTTTGCTGGTCAAAATATGCAATACACATACATGCATATACTTGCACACTTGGATAGATACGCAGCAAATATCAAATTGTACTGGTAGGATTTTTGTCAGTATAGAAATAACAACAAGGTGTTTGAACTGGGGGTGGGGTTTTTAACTTTGTATATCAAACCGTCTGTCTATCTATGTGTTTATGTACAAGAGGTGGTACGTGCATTGCAATGTATGTATTGTGTAAATATGTTAGTGACAATTGCAGAACATTTACACAAACATTAAAGGACAAATAAACAAACATTTGCAATAAACAAACACATTTACACTTTATACACACATGCAGTTTTACACTTGTGGTTTTTCACAAAAAAAAAAAAAAAAAAAACATACACACAAACACATAGAAAACAAAAGAAAATAAAACCAGCTGTTGATGATATTTGAGCAGATAATTTATACAGTTTCTATGTAATTCTTCAGGGTTTATTCGTTTTCTTTTTTTTTTTTGGGGGGGGGGGTGTTTTTTTTTTTTTTTGCTTCTGCAACGTTGACAAATTTTAATGCTTCAGTGAGTGATTCGATTATATGTATTTTCATTTCACTTCATTTGCTTTTTTTTTTGAAGGTAATGCATTTTTTGTTTTTGTTGTTTTTTTGTCTAAAAATTCGTTAGTTTTGATTGTTTTAGTGATCACGCAGGTTTTCAACTGATAGCAACAGTTAATGCGATTTAGCACAGTTTTAGCTTGATTTATACAAATTTTATAAATCAGTAAAATAATTTATTATTATGAACTGGGTTTGAACATTTATGCGAGCGAATTTTATGTGAACAATGCTTTATATTATTGCTTAAATTATAGTCAATTAAATATTTATCTGATATTAAGCAAACGATATATTAACCCTGGTAATGTATGAGGTCTAGCCAGACCCACTTAGTTTTTCATGTACTTAATTCCAAAAAAAAAAAACAATTTTTTTAATTAAATGTGAAAATATACATGTATGTATTATAATTTAAAATAAAATATAAATAAAAATTCATATTTTAAAAGGGGAATCACAACACTCATTATCATCAACACAAAAATAAAGCAGAGGTAATGAAAAGTGTAACGACAGTTTCAATAAAATTTGTACCTTATGAACTAACCAGATGGAGTTACTTGTTAGTATGTTTACTGTTTTTTCCCCCGAATTAACCTAACCTAACCTTGCTTAATAGACATAAACAAATAATAATAAATAACTGGACAAAAAATAATTAAAAACAGCAAGCAAAATATAAAAAAACAACAATTACAATACAATACAATCTGATCAGTCCCATGTATTACAAATGTGAAGTGTGCAGTAAAATATTCGAATAAGTGTCCTTCTATATCCTTTAAAATATTTCTTTCTTAAATGTTTATAGTGAACTAAATTGTAGAAGGGTACCTGAAATTTCAAAATATATTATAAGAACATTTCACATTGAAAAAGGTCTGGCCAGACTCATGTGTAATACGAAGGGTTAAGTAATTCTAAGTCGGTTCAGCTATGCCCGTTTGTTTGTCTGTGTAAAACACTCTCACGCCTAGAATGCACCACCAAAGACAATAAGATTTCTAAGAAAACGTTTATAACTCTCTTACGCTGTTTGGAATGAAAAATTAGTAAATCGTTTTAGTGCAATCAGAGTTATGAATCAAAATGTTTGGCAAATAGCGTTTGAGGTACGGAATATCCCACCCGTAAAATCCAGGAAAATAATGCTTGCGAATTACCGGGAAAAAGAATTTAATTTCCCAGGAAAATTGGAAATTTAAAATTAAAATAGTTTTAAAATTTTTTTCGTAAAAAATTAGAATTTTCGAAATTTTTAATGTAGTTAAATTGTAATAATAAGTTATTATAATACTGCAAAGAAAAACCATCAAGAATAAACTAAAGGGTCCGCCAAATAACTTTTTTTTTTTGAAAATGCTATAAAAAAAACTACTGAATATTTTCTCAAATTTTTTTTTGAAAGTACAATCCTTCCGGTTAATAATGGAAAATAATTTCATTCAAATGGCTGCCTCGGCTGGCCAAGCAGTAGCCTACACGATCGGTCCAATTTTTATGCACATTATCGTTTGTGTGCAGCTGTATTTCACCAATGGCTTCACGAATATTGTCCTTTAAAGCGTCAATTGTCTCTGGCTTGTCGGCGTAACACTTATCTTTGCACCCCACAAATAATAGTCCAACGGTGTCAAATCGCAGATTCGAGGTGGCCAAACGACATTAGCTCTGCGGCTGATAATGCGATCTTCAAAAACAGGGCGCAAAACATCGAGTGTAGCTTCGGCTGTGTGGCACGTAGCACCGTCCTGTTGAAACCAAATGTTGCCAATATCCTCCTCTTCAATTTTTGTGAACAAAAATTTATTCAACATGGTCCGATAACGATCACCATTGACTGTAACGGCCACTCCTTGCTCATTTTCGAAGAAAAAATGGCCCAGTTATGCCTCTGGACCAAAATCCGCACCAAACAGTGAAACTAAAATAACTTAAAATTGATTTTACGAAAGAATTTCGATGTTTGGCATATTTTTTGGCGCTCATCTTTCGAGGCGGTAAGGTCTATAAGTCGAATCAGAATAACTTTCTGAGTCGATAAAACGTCTGGCTGGCTGGCTGGCTGACCACGTAAACATTGTGCGCAGAGTCGCACAGGTCGCAATTTAAAAATATTTTGATAAAATTTAATATGAGGACTATGTTCGCCCCAAGGCCGGCCGGCATTAAATTTGGTTGCAATCGGTTTATTATTTCATCTAATTAGGGGTTTTTTTTGGCAATAAGTGTTTGATTTATGCACATACCCAAACAAATTTCACCACAATTAAGTTGTACATGAAGCCTAATCAGACTTATGGCCGAATTCTCAGTCCTTAGTTAACCATTGGTAAACTAAAATACTAACTATTGCTTAACTATTACTTGTTATTCTTATGGCACTCTAAGCATTGCGAATAAAGAATCATTAGTTAAGCCTTTGTCATTAGCTAACTAAAGACTGTGAATTTAGCCATAAAAGAGATAAAGTTGTGCGGTTAAGTAGTGAAAAATGTACAATGGGAAGACAAACATGAATTGCGACTCACGAAATCATAATAGATTTACATACATAGAAAGGGTAAATTTCTGCGTGAAATAGGTAAAATCGTTGTGCAATAAAATAAAATTATTGACAAGTATATGAAGTTTTTTGTCGATTTATTTGTCAATTTCATATAAATAATGTTTTTTTAACTCTCATTTTTTTTAGTGACATCACCTTTAAAATAAGTTTGCTTTTTATTTGTCGATGTCAGCTGTTCGACGCTTTTAAAAGTAGAAAGTAAGTGAACTTTTCGCTTTTCAAGCGTCAACGCTTCCTACGCTTTTAAGTGTGTAACTTAAAATATACGACTACATTGATTCTACTTTTTTGACAGTTGTTTAGAACGCGAGAAACGAAACTTGATTTGTGATGGATAATTAATATTTCTCCTTAAAAATTGATTTTTATATGAAAAACTAAAACCATATAAAATTATATTTGTTAATAAGCGTATAATTAAGAAAAGTAGCTCGAACTGAGATCAATTATATTTTTTCGTAGAAATCGATTTAGAGACTTAGAAACTTCAAATATAGAAAATCTTTAACATACGATTATTTGTTAATAAGCGTCTAATTTAGAAACGGAGCTCGGTCTGTTATCACTTATATATCTCCTTAAAAATCGTTTTTTACATAAATAACTCAAAATATATAAAATCTTTAATATCTTTGTTTCTAAGCCTTTAATTAAGACAAGGAGCTCGATCTGCGATGACATATATTTCTACTTAGAAATCGTTTTTTATATAAAAAAAACTCAAAAATATATAAAATCGTTGATGTCCTTATTAATAAGCTTTTATTTGAGAAAAGAAACTCGATCTTTGGTTACTTATATTTCTCGTTTAAATATATAAAATCGTTAATATTTTTGTTAATAAGCGTCTATTTAAGTAGAGAAGCTTGGGTCTGTGACCACTTATATTATTCCTTAGAAATCGATTTTTATATGAAAAACTGATAACTTTGTTAATAAGCCGTGATCGATCTGTGAAGATCGAAGACGATTCAAGTAGACAACTTTTTCAATTGCCTTTTTTTGACAGATTACGTGTGAGTCGTGTCATGCTGTCCTGTTATTTTTGTTTGGTATTGTTTGGCATTTCATAATGGAAAGACATACGTCTGAACAATGTTTGCAAATCGTTCAACTTTATTACGAAAATTCACGTTCTGTGAGGAATGTGTTTCGTGCACTTCGCTTAACTTATGGTCAAAATAATCGGCCTACTGAGCGTAGTATTCGTAACAACATCACCCATTTTGAGACCCAGCATTTATTATTGGATAATATTCGACCGAATAGACCACGTCAGCATCCTGCAATACCGTAGAAAATTTGCTTGGTGCAAAAGGAGCAAAGCATCTTACCAAAACTGAAGAAAGAGCTATAGTAAGAGAAGTAAGATCAAACCCATTATCTATTGCTGTAAAAATAAACTTCTAAAAAACTTATAAGCAAACATTTGAATTTCGTAAAATATATATATAAACTAGCCTTTTTTGGAGTTTTGTACTATGAGCCTCAAAAGTGAGTAAACACAACAAATTATTTGATTTTTTTAAGATAATGAAAATCCTAAAATCTATCAATCGATTGAAATTTAAAAGTTTCGTTTTGTTGCATAATTTGGTTGAATAATAGATTCGGTTATGAAAAGAAAAATTTAAGTCAACTATAATGATTTTCATAATCTTAAAAAAATCAAAAAATTCACTGGTGCTTACACACTTTTGAAGCTGTGTGTATATTGTCAAAAACCTCCCAAAAATATGGCGAACCAAGAACGAAGACTTTAGTAATAAATATAACGACCAAGACAGTAAAACCTGGCTCGGGCTTAGTAATGGTCTGGGGTAATTTTACATTTGTAGAGTGAAAAATGAGAAAGAAAGATTATCCCTATATTTTAAAAAACAATGTAGCCCGTAGTTTTCAAAAATTAGAACTAGCGCAGAACTGGGTTTTCCAACAGCACAATAATCATAAGCAAACCTCTAAAATTGTGAAAGATTGACTGCTCAAACATTGTTCAAAAACTTTAGATCATGTTTCACAGTCCACAGAGCTCAATCAATATGAGCACCTATGGGAATATCTGGACAAAAAAATATTTCTTGCAAGTATAATCTTGATTTCACTAAAAAGTTCGTTGATTCGATCGGACCAGCTATTTAGAAAAATGTTTCATTTATTTCCAATTTTTAAGGGTTATATTTTGATAAAATTAATCAGCCCAATCATGAATAAAAATTTAACGGGAATTTTTTCCCTTTTTAGTTTTTTTAACAGGGCAAAAACTCCCGCGGAATTTTTATTCATGATTGGACTGCATATAAACTCTTTTTACTGTTTTACGAAAAAAAAATTCAAATTAATAAATTATAAATTAGCTTTTATTTTTCACAACTATTTTCGATTTCCAGTGTACTTGTGGCGTTGCTAATAGATTGTATTTACTGCAAACATTTTGAGGCAAAGATATACCAACTACATAGTTACCAATGTAGCACATACAACGTCCCCAATTGATTTTGCGCGAAATATAATCAGAAAACTCAGCCTGAAAAATAAATTCATAAGAAAACACTAAAGGCTAAACTATGAAATATGTTATATTCTAAAAATAAACACAATATCAAAATAAACACATATATATGTAGTTTTATATTACACTAACACAGGCACTCAAGCGAAGGACATTATGACAGCAGCAAAGATAATAACAATAATATGTAGTAATAATATTAATAATAACATATTAGTGTAAATAAATCCAAAAATATGTGCCACAACTAAAAACAACAATTACTACCCAGCATACAATTCTAGGAGCGCTCCGAAAAAGGAGTCAGAAAAGAGTCCAACAAAAGAGCATTTTCGGAGCGAAAGAAAAATTGAGTCAGAAAAGAGTCCAACTAAAGAGCATTTTCGGAGTACTCCGAAAAAGGAGTCAGAAGAAGAGTCCAACTAAAATGCATTTTCGGAGCGAAAGAAAAATTTGATTAAAAAATAGTTTTTTTTCCATTTTTATATATTTTATTTAAATAATTTAAATTTATTTTTTTTTTATTGTAAATAGAATTTATTTAATTTTTTTTCCATTTCTAATTTAGTTTATTTGTAAATACATTCCCTTTTTGTTTAAGTAAAAAAATAAAAAATGCGACCTTTAAATTTGTTGTATTTAAAATTGCAATGACTCTTTTTTGACATTATCTAAGAGCTCTTTCTGACGGATCATTTTCGAATGTAATTACCCTCTTTTCTGAAGGTGTTCGGAGTAATAATGATTGTTTTTTGGGCTCATAAAGAGCATGAACGCTCCTGAAAAGGTGTCAGAAAAGACTCTTTTCGAACTCGTATGGCTTGCTGGGTAATGTTTGGCTTACGTATACATAGTAAAACACCCTTGATTTTTACACAAAATCAACACAGTTTTTGAGGATAAAATTGCCAACAATAAGTAAAAGGACACTAGAAAAAAAACAAAAACATGGAAATCAAAACAAATACCACATGCTAAGAAGGATGAAACTAAAACCATGACAAAAGACACAATCAATAAATATATTTATTGGCTTTTATCACTGTTGTCAAAATAATTTCATTATTTGCAGTTGCAGTGTTTGTTGGTGTCTGAAAAACAAACAATGGTTGGCATAATCAAACAAGCAATCGCTTTTGCAATTGCAAAATTAGGCAATGCAAATATGTATGTATGTATTAGTAATGACAACAACAAACAACTAAATTGCACTTTAACGTTTGTATAAAGTTAGTTGAAGTAGACAGAAACAAGTCACTTTTACAGATTTCGAGGGTGAGTTTTATATTATTTTTCTATTTTTAATTTATGTTGGTAAATTGCAATGATACGGGTTGTTATAGGAGCAGACGACATTGCTGTGGCTTTTTGTTTTTTTTTTATGTTTTTAATACTCTTTGTTGTAAGAGGATTATTAATGGATTTATAGGCGTATTTAGGCAAGAAATATTATTAATGTTCACTTTTCACTTGTGTTTTTATGGAAATTTTCTTAATCCAACATTTGTAAAATATATTGATCTGTTAGATTACATTTTTAATAGATTGTGAGGTAAATCAAAATGTATATAAATTGGAATTTTAGATGCTCTTTTTCTCTGTCATTATATATTCCACCACAATAAATGGTGAATGAAGGTATATATAAGTTTGTCATCCCGTATGTAACAGTGATAAATACTCATTTGAGACCCAACAAAGTATACACGAGTATATTCTTGGTTCTTACGAAATTCTAAGTCGATTGAGCCATGTCCGTCTGTCCGGACAAAATCTGTCTGGAAAAAATCGCTTCTAATTCGCCTAAGCAATTTGGTATTGAAAAATCATCAAAATCGGTACAGTAGAACCAGAGTTATGGTTCAAAATATATTATTATTATTAGGTGAGGCCTCAAGCACTACGACCTATAAGATCTTTTATGCAGCCTTGAAGTTTCATCATGTTAGATTTAGGCAGTTGTTCTATTAGATGAGAGATCAAATACATCCTCTGTGGCCATAAAAGCCCTTCCGAGCCATCTTTTTCTGCGTACTGCCAGCATTGGGCAGTCGCAAAAAATATATTCAGTGGTTTCCGCTTCAAGTTCACAAGTTCAAGTACACTGTTCATTCGCAACATTATCTAAAGTAAATTGGTGATACCTAAAGCCACCGTGTCCTGGGAATAATCCAGTAAGTAATCTCAATTCACCCTTTCCGAGCGATAGCAACAATTGAGATCTTCGTTTAGACAGAGTAATAAACCTTTTGGACTGTCTAAGGCCTGGTAAGTTGTTCCAAAATCTGGAAAATTCCGATTTTACCCAAGAACTAATTCGTTCCATAGTGTATCCACGTGGAATGCTAAAGAATGTTTCCGGACCTATGAATAGACGTCGAGCACCTCTATTGGCCAAGCAATCAGCACGTTCATTACCAGCATGGCTTTCATGACCAGGTACCCAGCACAAGGTAAGTTCATTATACGTGCCGAGTTCATTCAATGATGTCCAGCAGTCCATAACTACCCTAGACCTTATTTTATATGAAGATAAGGCTCTGAGAGCAGTTTGGCTATCAGACATAATAAAAATCCTATTATACCTAACTCTACGTCTCAGATATTCGTTAGAGCATATAAATTCGTTAGAGCGGTGTAAATTTCCGCCTGAAATATAGATGGGAATGTACCCATTGGTGTTTCAGCAAATTTATATATAAAAAAATTGTATTAAACTAAACAATAAATTTGTATTAAAATATGTATTTAAAAACGTATTTATACATATTCATTTTTATTTAACTTAAATACAACAATTTTTGGCTTTACATATAACATTTTAATTTTATAGAAACTATTATTGCAATAATGCTGCAAGTTAAAATTATTTAATTTCTTAATCCATTTTTTCAAACTATATTTGCAAGTACACAAAACGCGCGCGAAAATAATCATAACGAAAACAGCTGTTGTTTTCTATTGGAGATTATGTCAGATGAAACTAAAAACCGACGTGTGAAAGCAAAAATTATAAACTGCCTGTAAATTGCAAATTTTGACAGACATGCACAATTACATACGTATGTATGTACATTGCAAAATACATACCGTCTAAAACCAGTATAAGTTAATATCTCAGCGTTCTCAAACCGTTAAGGTACAGTCAAATATAATAAATATTTGACGAAAAAGACGTAACCACTAAATAAAATCTGTTTTAATTATTGTGTTTATTTAGGAAACTTCTTTTACTAAAGGCTAATGACCATAGAAATTTAGTTTATTGTATTTGATGCTGTTTGCAAACTTGTACAATTAATCGTCGTCTAACTAATTTGTACTTAAAAATAGTGGTTACGCTTTTTTGAGTATATATTTGGCAAGTGTAACCGTACCCTTATTTAATTTGTATTTAAACTTCAATTTAAGAGTAGTTAGAGTCAGAGTTTTCATTAAAATTGTTTTTGTGTACATTTGAACAAATAAAGACTCGTTATATTTTCGTTAAACTACTTGACGCTTTTACTTTGCAATCAAAGGAATTCGGTTTATTTCAAGGAAATAACCACCGTTTTTAAAAGGTAAAAACATAACAATATGAATGAAATTTCTATTTTTAAACAGTTTTAAACATGTCTTAACTTCTGGCAATTTTGATAAAATGGTACGTAATGATGGCTGACTTCATAAATGCAGTTTACAATGCATAATTACAATGCATAGTCTTAACATTTAATTGTGTACAATTAATAAAAATGGAATCACGAAAGGAAAAAGTTTCTCATAGAAGTGCGTTTGAACATGACCCTGATTTTCTGCGAAAAAAAAAGAAAGGAAACATAATTTGGGAACAAATAATGCGGGATATCAAGCGTTTTCATGTTCAAAACACATCTGGTGAAGCCTCTACAAACTGGGGGTTTTTCGAAATGTTGGATAAAGTCTTCGGCCGTCGTAGTAGCGTAATGGTACCTGGTGATATTATTGAATGTTCCCTTCAAAACTTAATAGATGACTTAACGCTTGACACGCCAACGATGCAGATTGTTGAAGCATCTTCTTCAAAACGTTTGTGTCAATTAATGCGTTAATAAGTGCACTAAAATGTTACCGCATCATTTTACAAAGCAGTGTTGCATAAATATTGCAAACTGCATTTATGATGTCAGCGGATACGTCCATGTTATGAATTATCAAGAAAATATATGAAAATAATTTCCAAAACTCATCTGAAATAATTATGAATTTCAATTTCTAAAATAATTGGAAACATTTTCCAACATAAACTAATTGTTTTTTAAGTTTTATGTCTTTATAACCAAAATATGGTGCAAATTAAGCCCCTTATTAAATTTAACAAACGTTTATTAAGCAAATTTTTATATGCAAATCGGTCTTAATAAACGTTTGTTAAATTTAATAATCGTTTTTGAATAAGGGGGTAAATCTTTAACTGCAAGTTAACTAGTGACCGTTAAATTTAAATTTGACAATTAAACTTATAGAGTTAATGTACCGTATTCGGTTTAATAAAACTCTTAAGTACATTTCTCCCTGCATTTTGTGGTACTATTTTATAAAGTTGTTAATATATTTTGTAAAAATGATAAAAATATTTACGGCCGTATTTATAAAAAATAAAGTAGGCTTGAAGTGTGCTTTAAGACAAAATTTTCATACAAAATTTTCTTAAAGTACACTTGAAGTTTACTTTAATTTTTCATAAATACGGCAGTTAATGTTTGGTTTAATAATAATTTTTAAATTCTTAAAAATAACATAGGTATTGTTATTAAAGTCAACTGACTGATGTGATAATGCCTCTAGTTATTAGACATGAATGTCAACCTGACTTTAATAAAATTTAAATCTTGCCAACGATTTATTTAGCAGAAATCTAAAATGTTTTGCTTCAAAAATATATGATGATTTTCAAATAAAGTGGGAAATACTTATAGTACACCAATACCTCACTTTGCGTCGGGGTTACGTTCCAAAAAAAAAACACAACACAACGCAAATTGAATTAAGATTTTCTATAGAAAAGCATGTAAAGATCGAATATAGATTCTAGCGTTACGAAAATATTAAGTCATTGGCTTTCTTTTACAAAAAATTTGTCCAATTTGTGCTGAACAGCTTTTTTTTTTTGTTAACGAAAAATAAATTTCCTTGTAGCAATTGTCTGTATTACTACCACTAGCATTATCGCTAGATAGTGTTTTACTTTTTATGTCATCAAATATGTTTTTTTCTTTTGTCTGTAATACCATTTTACATGATTTTCAATTCAAATAGAAAGCAAGGACACCATTTCGATCATCACAGCACTTCTTGTATGCGTCATCCTTTTAGCATGTAATTATTTCGCAAATGTTAAAAAAAAAACTTTAAGACGCGAACCCAAAACAACGCAATTTCGAAAATCTAACGACGCACAGTGAAAATTAGTACTAATTAAGCAACGACGCAACTTGAAAAAAAAACGCAAAACGAAGCGAGGTACTGGTGTATGTATTTATGTATATAATTTAAGGCGTTTATTAGTTTTAATGATTATGTTTTTTAATTATTTTCGTAATTGTTCATTTAAATAAAATAAAACAAAATATTAACTTACCTTATTTATTGCTGTAGTATCTTTATTATGATGTACCACTGTAGTTCTAATTAGATTTCCTCACACTCTTGAATGCATTATATTATTAGTGACGTCATCACTACAAATGTTTCTTTAACTTCATTTAGTTACTCACAGTAATAAAAACAACAAAAAAGAAATTGAGCAAAAAAAAAAAACAACTGAAAAAGAAAACAAACACAATTTTACTTTGAACAAAATAACTCTACACACTTTCATACGTACCTTTTATATATTGAGTGTCATTTAACTAATTAATTTAATAAATATTAAAAATAGCAACAACTTAACCGTTCTAAAAACTTTAAACATAATTATTTATTATTTAATAAAAGAAAAATCAACTTTAAACCCAAAACGTCCGACTGCTTAGAAAATAAATTAAGACAGCTAATCATCAAGGGAAACAAATCCGTGTAGACTTATGGAGACTTTGAGGAGAACGAAATAAAAATGTGGGAAATATAAAAGCAACAACATTATTAATATTGATTGGTTAATAAACTTATTAAGGTTTTTGAGTATGTATTTCAAAATACTCTCAGAAAGTTTTAAGAAAATTCTAGAATTTTTATTAATTCCATTGCATTGCATTTAAAGAGCATTAAAATGTTTGTACTATACACGTATGTGTACTTTACCGTAAAAAATGGTACTTAAAATGTACGCTAGATATAAAGTACATACAAATATTTGATCACTAAAAGAAATTTAAGTACTAAAGTTGTGCTTAAAAAGCTTTTGTTTCCTATTTTTTAAAGTTTAAGTTTTAGACTTGAGTTATTAGGGAGTAAAAGCTTTTTATCAACGGAGAGCGATAAATACTCAGAGCAACAGAAAACACATACCATTGGTATGATACCAACATACTTATTACAATATAATAGATATTTACCATTATGCAACACATTTACTTTTAAGGGGTGTGGGGTGTTCAGATGATTATCTTTTTTTATGCATGTATGTATACCTGTAGCTACATATTTATGTTAATATGTATGAAGTTTGGCAATTATTAAATAAGAAATAAAACACACAAATAAACTAATAACCTCATTAATAAATAATTGTTTTTAAACTAATTTTGCAACAATTAGTCTATTATTTTTTTTTTAATTTTAAAACAATTGAAAACAATTAAAACACTTTTATACTCCACGAAACACTACCGCTTTTAAGAAACTTCTGAAATAAACTAAGAGAAAAGATGACAAAGATGTCTTCAAAACTCTGCAAAAAACAGGTTTGATTTGTACTAAAAGTACTTTATTTCGTATTTAGTGTATTATTGCAACTTTCATTTAGAATAATAGTATTTTTAATAAAAGATTTTTCTAATTAAAGAAAAATACACCCGGTAGGGGCAAATGTGACAATGTTTATAAAATAAGTAGAATTTAGTTACACCCTTATTGTAATTATATCCTTCAATATCATCAGGGTATATTGGATTTGTACTGATGTTTGTAATGCCCATTAATATTAACCCAACATCTTAAAGTATACCTATCGATACAGAATCACGAATTCTCATTCGATTTACCAATGTCTGTCCGGCTGGCTTATGTCATGGTAAACTTTCTAAGCAAAGTAAAGGTCACAGTTTTAAAGATATTACGATAAATTTTGTAATAAGATATTTTTCGGTTGAGATTCAAATAAGTGGAAATTTGTATATTATTGCAACTTTAAATTATAACAATAGTATTTTTAATAAAAGATTTTTCTAATTAAAGAAAAATACACCCGGTATGGGCAAATGTGACAATGTTTATAAAATAAGTAGAATTTAGTTACACCCTTATTGTAATTATATCCTTCAATATCATCAGGGTATATTGGATTTGTACTGATGTTTGTAATGCCCATAATATTAACCCAACATCTTAAAGTATACCTATCGATACAGAATCACGAATTCTCATTCGATTTACCAATGTCTGTCCGGCTGGCTTATGTCATGGTAAACTTTCTAAGCAAAGTAAAGGTCACAGTTTTAAAGATATTACGATAAATTTTGTAATATGATATTTTTCGGTTGAGATTCAAATAAGTGGAAATTTTCCCATTATATAAAATTCCTCTTCATACAAATATCCTCCCGAAATAGGGGTTAATCGGTTTTAAAGGTTTGATTTATGCAAATATCTAAAAGAATTTCACCAATGCCTAATCACATCAAAAATTTTGGTACTCCCATATAAGGTCCAATCCCAAAAATCACTTTAAAGAGCATAACTAACTATTAAAAACAAATTTTTTATATTTATTTAGTCGGGCTCGAGTTCATTAAATTTAATTTTCATTAAATTATTTTTACTGAAGGTAGGAATTGTTTTCCAACTTGAAAATTTTTTATTAAAATTTTTATTGATAATTTTCTTGGCTGGGATTATCAGTAAAAAATTATCAATAAAAATTTTAATAAAAAATTTTTCAAGTTGTAAAACAATTCCTACCTTTAGTAAAAATAATTTAATGATAATTAAATTTAATGAACTCGAGCCCGACTAAATAAATATCAAAAAATTTTAAATTAACAGTTCGAATAAAAATAATAAAATTGTTCTATTCAAAAAAATTTTATATGCACAGAAGTCATGCCACAAAATTTTTGGATGGTCATAGCTGCCATGTAGCGCCCATTTCTGAAAACCTGTTTTTGCACATACATACATATGTATACTGGACGTAGGGTAATTTGTGATCGGGCTTTAATGTTTTTTTTTTACATTTTTACTTGTTTTTAATAATAATTGCACGTTTTCAATTAGTTTTTTTTCTCTGATTTATTTTTGTCATAAATTCACTAAATTGAAAAAGGCATAAGAAATGCAAAGCAACAAAACTCATTGCATTTTGTAATAAAACTATTAATTAATATAAAATTAGTATTTTAAAGAGAAATCCTAACAGCTGTAAATTTTATTTTTTTTTTAATAAATCTTACCGTGTAGTAATACTCGTAGGCATATGTAAATTGAGCATTTTTAATTATAATTATTTGTCAACAGCTGTATATACAATTTCCAATAATAATAAATTTTTCAACTGAACAATAACTAAAATATTTTATTACAAATTATTTTGTTTTGAGCTTAAGGCCAAGGTCTTTTATTTATTCCTTCAGGGAAATAAAATTTATAAAAACAAAAATATAAAATAACAATAAAAATATTTTTGAATATAACAAAATTGTCAGAATGAAAAAAATTTAAATATTACAAAAACAAAAATATGAAAAAATAATTTAGTTTCCTTTTTCGTTTTTTGTAAATTAAGTGCCAATAGGTTTGAGCTACATTATCTGTATTTGCGTTAAAGTTAATTATAAGATTTTTCGTACATTTTTTAATTTCTAATATTTCTAACATGTGTATAACGACGTTTATAATTATTTTCTGTTTTTAAAAGTGATATGTTCTCAAAGTCGGGATAGTGATTCAGATTTGCACAATGCGATGATAATGCTGTTTTTTATGATAATATATCTCTATATTTTTGATCAGATTTGTGTCCAGATTTTCTAGTATTTAGTTTATTTTTAGTTGTATCCACATTTACTTTATTACATTTTTCATTGTCATTACCATTACATGGTATTTTGTAAACTACGTTTGACATTTCTAATTTATGCATCCTATCATTTGTTTTATTGAATCATTTGCCCACTGTATTATACATTTTTGGAGCCATTTTATATTTGTTATTATTAAATATATTCGCTTTTTCTAATCTTTCGGATATTTTCGGCACATAAGTTAATGATTTATATATCTTAGGTTCAGAAAATCTTTCTGTGTTATTCATTTTATTTTTGAATTGTCTTATTAATTTACAGATTATATTAATAGTGAAATTATTAACGTTTGCTACACATTGTTGTAGCGAAATATTGGAATAAATAAAAAGAAAGGTCGCACAATTAGTTAGATAATCTAAAAGTTTTTATTCACATTTTTTCTATAAGTAGTTTCGTTAAATACTAAATTTTAAATTATAAGTACTTTCTTTTACAATATTCCCCTAAATTTATTACCTATTATTATTTACCCAACACTGTTAAGAAGAAATTAAAGAGGAAAAGGAAATAATGATGTTGTTGTTATTAAAGACAAAAACTAGTGAGATTTAGTAGAAATTTAGCGAGAGTGAAAGATTATGAGAGCGACTTTTAGCAATATCTTAGAACCGGTTTTGGTAGGAAGCGGATGTCTTATTTAATTGAAGAGGGTGCAGGTGAAGTATTGTATGCATGTATAAATTAGTTTACTCTACACATGTTTTTTTCTTTAACCAATTTTAATAGTTACACTTTGTTTGACAATTTTTAGGCAGAGAGAGGAGAATGGCAAACATAAAATACAATTTGTCCAATATTTACTATGGAAATATTGTGAGATTTTGAATAACTGTAAGAGTCAGAGTACAATAAACAAATTTAGGAATTTATGTAAGGTTGATTAGGCTGGCACAATTTTTCTGATAACAAATAAAAGAAGATTAAATACCTACCTACTCCCATTTAATGTTAAAGCTATATTACGGAAGTATTAAAAACATCATATCTATAGTGGGAATTTTTTTGATTTGGTTTGACTTGGTTTTGAATTAAATCTGTCATGTTTTATGATTTTTAAGTGCTATAAATAATAGCATTGGGTAATATAAAATTATTCATATGTAAGTAGCTTTTTTAATTAGATTTACAGGGACTTGTAGAAATACTTATGTATATAATTATTGTTTTTACTAAAACTTTTTAAGCTAGTAAAATTACGAATTAAACGGTAACATACAGAAAACACTTTATATTTACAACTTTACCAAAATAATCCAACAAACAAAATACAAAATTTTGTTGCAAATATAGGCAACTTTTTTTTGATGCCTACCTAATGTTTGTTTATTAAACAGGCTACTTCAAAGGCCAAGCATTTGTAGCGATTTTTTTTAATATTTTGTGATTTTTACGAATTAGAAATTAGTGTTATATAGATTTAATAATTAATTTTGATTACAAGACGTTAAACATATATGTATATGTATATATAAACTGGAATTGGTAAAATGTTATTGTTTTTTTTTTTAATTAAAACATTTTCAAATTCAAATGTTTAAATTACCAAACTTGTTATTTACCTGTTTAACACCCATTTTCACCAAGTTTAGTTATTTTTAAAACAAAGTTGAAACAACATTTCTATGAAAAACATGAATAATATTTACTTTACACTAGTTAAATAATAAGACTTGGTGGATAATATTTTTACAAACCCAAAACTTCTAATTTGTATGAAATCTTTTTGATTTTATAATTTCAATCAATTTTGTATAATTTTTGTGATGCCAATACCCATGTCCAATAAACCGTTTGTACTACAACTCACATCATTGAATTAATTCAATACTACAGCTATTCAAGTTGAAATTGAGAAATTTCAAATTTTTTATTGAGATATAACAAATTGTAATTTATTAAAGCAACTTGATATTAAGAAATAACTAATTATAAAGGATAAATCCAAATTGGTATTGAGAAAATTAAAATTGTAATTGAGAAATTATTTGTATGAAATTTTTCAAATATTTTTTTACTTATAAAAAACATTACATGATTTTGAGTTATAAATCTAATGAAATTTTTATATTAATTAATTTCAATTTGTTTTTTCTCATTATCAATTTGTATTTCTCATTTTAAATATTTCTCAATATCAAATTGCTTTTCTGAATTTCAATATGCTTTGCCTTAATATATATTTGGATTGCTGAATTTCAATTTGTTATTTCACAATATCAATTTAAATTTCTGAATTTCATATATTTTTTTAATTTAATCTATTTCACTTTATTTGGTTTTAATCATACACAATATGAGTTGACCATGGAACGGTTCAAATTTTATTTGATTTTTAAATATCAAACAACTGCATAAAAACTTATTTGAATTAAAAAAAGAAAATGTGCACTCCTACATATATTGTTATATATAAGATGTCTTTCAGAAATTTTAAATCAATTAAAATACTCTAATGATACCAATAAGTTCATATTTTTTTTTTTTGAAATGTTTGAATACGAATATTTCATCATAATTTCTAAATAATATTTCTATGTTAATTAAACATTTCAATCTGTCATTCATTTCACTAAATCGTGTCAGCGAAGACTCACATAGGTTTTTTGATGGAATTTAAATTTGTTTTAATGTCTAAAGTTAAAGTTAGTAACTGTTTTATTTGTATTTCTATAAATAAACTGCAAACTGTTCAATTGGTTTTACTTTAGTATTATTTTAATTGTGTAGACAAAACTACAAATAAAGAAATAAATACCTCACTAAAAAATCCAAAATTTTAGGGTACTTGTCCGAGGAAGGCATTTAAATATTCATGGTTATTTATTCACATTATAAAACTACTTAAACGAATTTGCTTAAATGCAAGGTAATTATCAGAATAACTATTTTAGGTGACATGAAACATTACAATTAAATTCTCCAGCTAATTGGTATTTTTTCCTTTTTTTTGCAATAGAGATCAATAAAAGTTTTTGCTTTATAGATAAAGATGTTTTCTTGGGAGCTATTTCATTAAAAATGTATGTAACACTTTAACAGGTGCCTGAATAAAAATCTTACAAAATTGTATAAAATGGTACTTTGGATATATATACGAGGTTAAACCAATGAAAATGTCAGTGATGGGAAAATTTTTTTTAAGTAATTACCCGAATTGTGTATTTAAGCGAAAGTTAGTAAAACGTGTTGTTTTGTTTGAAAAAATATGAAAAATAAACGGGGATTCACAAAACGAGGTAAATAAACAAAAAGGCAATTAAGCGTAGAGGATTTAACCGGGGTATCCTGCAATTATAAAAAGTGGCGAATAATGCTACTAAGTAATTAATTCTGAAAGCCATTAAAATTTATACTATGAGTAAAGTTTTTGCTGAGATGTTTACTTCTGTACTTTATTTTACTCCTTTTAAACGTAGAATTTTCGAAAAAAAAAAAACAAATAAGAAAGTATAGTCGGTCAAGCCCGACCATATAATACCCTACACCTAGTATGTATATGTAAATATAAAACAGTTTTTCAGAGATGGGAAATATCACCTGTTTTGGACCAAAATTCAGTGTCATGATTTCTGTGAATATAAATATTATATGTGTTAAACTTTATCTCGATATAAATACTTTTAAAAGATTTATGGAAGTTAAAGTGAATTACGGAGAGGGTCTTATATGGGAGTTTCGACTAATTATGGACCGACCATTATAAAATTAGGTGTCATCATTTCTGTCTATTATTTGTTTCGAATTTTATTTGATTACCAACATTTTCAAAAAATTTATGCTCTTTAAAGTGATTTTCGGAAGTGGTCCTTATATGGGAGCTACGACTAATTATGGACCGATCTTCACGAAATTTGTAGATATGCTTTAGCTTTATTTACTACTCATCTGTAGTAAACTTTGTTGGCATACTTGCATAATTCAAAGATTTAAGACCGGTAAATCCCAATTTCGGGAGGGCATTTGTATGGGGGCTAGGTGAAATAATGGACCGATTTCGACAAGTTTCAATCCCATCCATGCTTGGGCCGAAAAAATGTCACGTACCAAATTTTATCGAAATATCTTCAAAATTGCGAACTGTACTCTGCGCACAAGCTTTACATGGTCAGCCAGCCAGCCAGACGGACGGACGGACATCGTGAAATCGACTCAGAAAGTGATTCTAAGTCGATCGGCATACTTTAAGGTGGGTGTTGGACCAATAATTCTGGGTGTTATAAACATCAGCACAAATCCAATATACCCTGCCCACTATGGTGGTGTAGGGTATAAAAAAACGCTTCGTACGCATCACTATTTGTTTCCAATTTGTCTTTTAACCTTGAACTTAAAGAGAATTAAGATGAAATTTGTTCTTGTTGTTGTTGTCGCAGTGCAAGTTATTGCACTCAATTATTATCTATTTATTAGCAAGTGTTTTTAGTCATCTCGCGTTTATTAAATCAATCGGTCTTGTTTGTTAATACGTGTGCGCGAGTGTTTTATTTAGTGTAATAAATAAGAATTCGGTTAATAAAATCATAATTAAAAGTGTGAAAACTTTAAACATTTAATAAAACTTTTACTAATTAATATGTACAACAATCATGCGTTCGTTCTAAATTACGGGAAATCGTTTTGCGTCTACTATTTTTATTTTCTGCCAATACAAAGCCACAGATGTTGCTGAGTATTTGGTTAAGAGGGGTAACATCAGAAAGGTAAGAAGTAAATGATGTTTGGAATTTATATTTGTATGGATATGTAAATATGTGTGTATGTACCTATGGAAGCTGTTTAGTTTTTGTAACTTATTAGTTTCCCTTAAATTCCTAGTTGCTGTGCAAAATACTTGCATGTTAGAGCGTGCAGTAGATGTGATATGAGGAATTAAAGAGTTTATAGAAATATGTATGTATGTATATGAAATGTTTGTTGTTGTAATATTTAATTTGGTATAGATTTACAACGTACAGTGGCTCGCTGTGAAAAAGGCTCACGTATCAAATTGAAAAAATAATTTCTAATCAAATAAAAAAAGTTTACAAATTTTTAATTAGAACTTTTTGAATTTAAAACAATTAATTAACAAGTAAATACGAATTTTTTTATATGTATAATTTATGACAGAAATCAAATTTCTGGCAATTTTTTTTTTATTTTCCACACTCGATTTAATTTTATTAATTAACGAAAAACACTTTATGAGAAATAATCTCTAATATTAAATATTTTTAAATAGTTTTCGCTTTTGTACGTTACTAAAATCTCTAGTTTTGAGCGGCATTTCTTTTAGATTAGAAAATGGAAAATATTCAGATGAAAAAGGACTCTACATTTTCTCACATATAAAACTCATTACAACTTATTACCCAAAATAAAATCATGAAATTTCGTAAATCCAAAATTCAGCATTTTCAATTTTTTTTTTTTCAATAAAATTTCATAATGTAAAAAATATTACTTCAACTCTAATAAATACTAAATAGACTAAAATGTACAAATTTTAACGTCTCTAGCTATTTTGATTTAAGTGTGCAATGTTTTACAATGGGCGAATTTTAAGGAAATTTAAGTTTTTGTAATAAGTTTATTAAATTTCTTTCACAAAAATATTTTGTGGCATATTTTCTATGATTTAATTTTAAATTGTTTCTTTGGGTTTACAAAAATTGGAAAAAATAAACGGTTTCATCACCAGGGGTCAAAGTTAAAATGTTTAATATACATACATATGGAAATGGGAATATACATACATATGTATGTATGTATGCATATTATCGTGCTTTATGAAGAAGTATACTTTAGGTAGTCCTGCGTTTTTGGAGGGCGCAATACATATCTTTTTCCATCAAATTCGAACGGGCAAACTTTTAAGTCATTGGTCGAGAGGATAATCTTCCAGAAAATTTTCTCTTAAATGGGTCTGCCACTGGGGCTCTGTAAATTAAAGCATCATCATTACGGTTTCTTTCGTCTTGGAGCCTGTGTAACATATTTATTTGTCCCATAAGTTCGAATATAGACTAATACGTTGTAGACCGTTTTACTTAAGCAAATTAAAATATTTGCAATCTCGCCAATGGAGGTTCTTAGTGCACCACTTTTTTAGCCATGTCTAAATAGTGTTTTATGACTCTTAATCATAAACTGTTTTTAAAACTTATGAAATAATAAAAACTTATTACGAAAAACTAACAAAATATATACATACATTTACTTTCACGTTATATATTAATTGCAATTAAATCAAATAGAAGAAAGTATTAAGAAAGAATGCAATGAAAATAACACATCATACGGTACGACAATTGACAAAAATTTCATGTAATAATTATAAATATGTATGTATGTATATAAAAGGAAAATACTTAAAAAAACAGCATATTTACATATGTATGTATATGAAGTGTGTTAATCTCATGTTCTACTTAGATCTGTAGCATCTCAAAGAAAATTATGTAATTATTATGGAAATGGGAAATTAATATTCAATAAAAAATATAAACAAAATATTATCACTTCGTAACAAAAAACAATGTCCTTAATCTCAAAAACTAATACCTATAAACCTTAATATTCAGCCCTATCGTGAATAAAAATTCCACGTGAAATTTGTTACCTTTTCACATTTTCCTATTAAAATTCAATGTTAAAAAAATAGAAGGGAACAAATTTCACGTGGAATTTTTATTCACGATAAAGGTGATTGTTTTCATTTATTCAATATTTTTCATAAACTGTAAAACTCTCTTTATTTTTCACGCAATTTTAAAAGCTAAACTGTTATAGCCAGTTTCCTAAATAATATACATAAATATACACCCCTATCGTGAGTAAAAATTCCACATGAAATTTGTTCCCTTTTCACATTTTCCTATTAAAATTCAATGTTAAAAAAATAGAAGGGAACAAATTTCATGTGGAATTTTTATTCACGGTAGGGGTGCTAATAAATAATCAAATATTGCCATACAAATTTCGAAATATTAAATCCATTACAAAATGCTTCATTATTAAAGGTGTGTATTTTTCTCTATAAACCACTGTGTTGTTATTTGTAGACCAAAAACATGTCCGTACATGTTAATATGGAGGAGGACAAAAGAAGGAAAAGAAAATTGTATTCTCAAAAAAAAAAAAAAAACAACTAAAAAAGGTATTATAAGATTAGAAACAAAAAACTGAGATAATAAACCGGTTTTGCAATTCTCCGAGAGTAAAACTCAGGAAACTAAACTTTTGTTGAAAGCTCACACACACTAATCTAAACAAAGCTTTAATAACTCGAAAGCGCTTGTTTGATCTAAACTACAACAACAAACACGCTAACTTTTGAAATAAAGCTTTATGAGCAAACTCCCAACTACATGGTTCAGTGTTGGCAAACATGCTACAATTGTACTTTTTTGATACATTTTAGACACAGTTTGTACCGTGGTACTACCACGAGTCATTTGGTACAATTTCAAAATACTGTTGCATAAAAATTTGGTATTTCTGATGAAATATGTAGATAAATTTGTCATTTAAGTTACTATTTGTGTAATAGTGCAATGTAATAATGCAAAGAGATTTTATTAAATTTTATGAACATTTTGGTACTGATAGTAATTTGATCTTTAAATATGTTTCCTTTTTCGTTTTTTGTAAATTAAGTGTCAATAGGTTTGAGCTACATTATATGTATTTGCTTTAAAATTAAGTCTAAGATTTTTTGTACATTTATAATTTCTAACATTTCTAACATGTGTATAACGACGTTTATAATTATTTTCTGTTTTTAAAAGTGATATGTTCTCAAAGTCGGGATAGTGATTCAGATTTGCACAATGCGATGATAATGCTGTTTTTTATGATGATATATCTCTATATTTTTAATCAGATTTGTGTCCAGCTTTTCTAGTATTTAGTTTATTTTTAGTTGTATCCACATTTACTTTATTACATTTTTCATTGTCATTACCATTACATGGTATTTTATAAACTACGTTTGACATTTCTAATTTATGTATCCTATCATTTGTTTTACTTAATCAGTGTTATACATTTTTGGAGCCATTTTATATTTGTTATTATTAAATATATTCGCTTTTTCTAATCTTTCGGATATTTTCGGCACATAAGTTAATGATTTATATATCTTAGGTTCAGAAAATCTTTCTGTGTTATTCATTTTATTTTTGAATTGTCTTATTAATTTACAGATTATATTAATAGTGAAATTATTAACGTTTGCTACACATTGTTGTAGCGAAATATTGGAATAAATAAAAAGAAAGGTCGCACAATTAGTTAGATAATCTAAAAGTTTTTATTCACATTTTTTCTATAAGTAGTTTCGTTAAATACTAAATTTTAAATTATAAGTACTTTCTTTTACAATATTCCCCTAAATTTATTACCTATTATTATTTACCCAACACTGTTAAGAAGAAATTAAAGAGGAAAAGGAAATAATGATGTTGTTGTTATTAAAGACAAAAACTAGTGAGATTTAGTAGAAATTTAGCGAGAGTGAAAGATTATGAGAGCGACTTTTAGCAATATCTTAGAACCGGTTTTGGTAGGAAGCGGATGTCTTATTTAATTGAAGAGGGTGCAGGTGAAGTATTGTATGCATGTATAAATTAGTTTACTCTACACATGTTTTTTTCTTTAACCAATTTTAATAGTTACACTTTGTTTGACAATTTTTAGGCAGAGAGAGGAGAATGGCAAACATAAAATACAATTTGTCCAATATTTACTATGGAAATATTGTGAGATTTTGAATAAATGTAAGAGTCAGAGTACAATAAACAAATTTAGGAATTTATGTAAGTTTGATTAGGCTGGCACAATTTTTCTGAAAACAAATAAAAGAAGATTAAATACCTACGTACTCCCATTTAATGTTAAAGCTATATTACGGAAGTATTAAAAACATCATATCTATAGTGGGAATTTTTTTGATTTGGTTTGACTTGATTTTGAATTAAACGGTCTGCACGAAGTATTAAAAATGTCATATTTTATGATTTTTAAGTGCTATAAATAATAGCATTGGGTAATATAAAATTATTCATATGTAAGTAGCTTTTTTAATTAGATTTACAGGGACTTGTAGAAATACTTTACAAAAATAATCTAACAAACAAAACACATTTTATATTTGTTATTATTCTTAAAGATTTAAAAGTTGCCGTCTAACTAACTTCAAACAAATATAAACAAATTGCAAATGAAGATAATTTACAGGAAACATTTTATTACAAAACGAGCTCTGTTTCTTTGCATTAAAATAAAATTGCTAGAGTATCCTTTAGTAACTTTCTTCTTGGAACACTTGAACAAACGCTTTATCTGGTAGCATTTTCCAATAGAGACCTGTTTTATAGCATTTATAATATCACCAGAAGATAATGATCATTTGAAGAAGTCTTACGCTGTATACTTTTTTATCACTTGCAATTAATCAATACCAAACGAGTATGAAATTGTTTAAACATTGGTTATATTAGATAATGTTAAAAATGTTCCCATAAGATACATATGTGGTTAAGTTTTATTATTATTTAAGAAATATTAAAAATGGTACCGTGGAGGTCTAAAAAGTGCATTTTATTTATATTGGTACGAAATCCAAAAACCCATTTTGACTACCAAAAGAAAAAAGAAGGCAAAAGGGCAGAATAGTGATGATATGTGTTGAACCAAGTAGTACCTATTCAGGTACTTATGCTCTAGAAGTATGTATTTATTTTAACATTTTGTAAATTTTTTAGAAAATGCCTGCCTATGCAAAAATATTAAAAAAACATTTTGCAAACAAAAATAACAAAATTTTTTTTATTCATACACAATTTATTTATACAAATATTTCTATAGAATTAAATTTACTTATCACAAAATCCATAAAGCATGCAAATCGAATCATTTAATCTCTAATTAAAATTTCCTCAACAAATTTAAATTTATTCCATTTATTCTTTTTGCTGCTGTTAACATAAGTACTCGTATTATGGTCATCCACCCCTGTAAATTTGGTGGCACATTTTTACACATGTGACATGTGACCAACCCACCATTATAAATTTTTTGTTGTACTTTCAAATATTGTATATAGCAACTCCATAGAAATGCTCATAGAAACATACATACAATATGGAAATTTCTCTATTGTATACATGGAAATTCTAAAAAGTTGTTGTCACAAAAAAAAAAAAAAAAAACGGGAAAGAGGATTAGCAATGAAAGAATTTAACTGTCTGCAAGCTGCTGGTTAGTTGTAGGTACGTTCCTTATGTCACATGCGACAACGAGCATGCATGAATAAAAAAATTATTTGGTTTGAATAGAATTTGTTCTTATTTTATTATTTATTCTATTTTTGTTTTTTTTTTTACTTTTTTTGTAACATTTTTGATGGCTTCTTTAACTGGGTGTGAACTTTTATTGTTATTTACCATGTTAAACACTTTCATACAGCCAGTTAGTTGCCTTAGATTAGACTGGAATGAAAGTGGAATTTTAAATATTTTGCTTTTCTAACACGTTTTAGGGAACAATTACAAGTACAAAGAATTTAGATAAGATGGGGACGTATGTACGGGTATGAATGTAAAGCTCATGTTTTGAAACTAAAAAAAAGTTTTATGAAATTTTACATTTATTTACATTGCGGCGGTTTTAAATAAGGCAAAGTATTTGAAAAGATTTGTATATCGAAATATATTGGGTGTATAACTTAAGAATGCGGATTTTTTTTTTAATTTTTAGCTTTTAAAATATTTGTAAAATTTAAATTTATTTAAAGTATTGGCCATTGTTATGTTTATTTCATCTTTTTCGCAAAAAGAACTGATCATCTTTTAAGGCCGAGAACGAATCAAGTCAATTTCGGATACCTGAAATGAAGCATTTCCCATGGAGAGTGTTCTGTATCGAAGCAAATAGTAGTCGCACGGTGCATGGTCTGGACTATAAGTATAATGAGGCAGCCAATTCTTTCTAAATAGTCTTGTGGCGGAGCCTTGTCACGATTGAATACATATTACGTTTTCATGTCTGACCGCATATTCTGCGCGTTTTTTGACCAATTCAAATTTCAAACAAATCAGTTTCATTCGGTAGCTCCTAATAGATGGTATTATTGCTTCCACTAAATACAGCGCCTATAGATATTTGACTTTGGTGTTCAAATCACTACGTTTAAACTCGCACATAGAAACCGCTTTAAACAGATACACCATATTTTATATACCCAATATAAATATCTAAATACCCGCAAATTCCTAAAATAACTTGTCTTTGCTTTTCAACCATTCGAAATTCCCTATTATGGCAACATACAGCTGTTGACAATTTTTTGGAAATGCTTTGCAACCCATAAAATAACTTAAGAAATAATATTTCGAACATTTAAATCAATTTGACTTCGACAACTAAATGGAAACGATTGCACTTTTGTTAAAATTTCAATCAATATTTTATTGCAAAACCTTTTTGCTAAATTACAGCCTTACAACCAATGTCCATTGATGATATGAGACGTTGCCATAGCTTAACAGGTATAGACTGCCACGCCACCTTCATTTACTCGAAGTGATTATCCATACTAACATCATGATAAAAAAATTTTATAAATAAAATAAAAAATTATATTTACCAAAAATCAACCAAATTTTTACGAACATAACATTTGACCTAAAATAATTTTTATATAATAATCCGCGTTTCCAATTGGTTGCCTCGATTTTTTATTTCATCGTTGTAATAAATTTACTAAATCGAAAATTGGAAAATGAATAAGAAATGTAAATTTGTTTTGTGTTAAATTTTATTTTCAAAGTGGGTCTTATATGGAGCGACCGTTGTAAATCCGTTGGGTGTCATGATTTCCGTATATGTATATGAAACTTATTTGCTTTGAATTTTATTTGGATAAAACATTTTTAAGAGATTTTTGTTATTTTTTATTTATTAATTAACATATTTAGAAATTTAATTATTACAAAAAAATTATTGCCTCAGCGTACATAGGGAAATTTTTGAGGCAGGTTGGCAAATAGTTTAAAAGTTTATCAAATAGTTAAAATCAAAGTTAAAAAGGGAATATTGTTACAATAGAGGCATTTCCAGGTTATCACATAGGTGTTCTTTAACATTTGTCTTAAAAATTAAAATTCTTTGAATGTTTTTTTATAGCTTCTGGTAGCCTATTATATCCCAGACTATCCATATGTTCAACTCTTTGTTTAGTTTTTTCAAAACGACAGAAGCTTAATCTAGATTTACACGATTGCTGTAAACAGTTATTAAGTTATTATTAAATAAATAAATTTTGAAGAAATTTTGCTGTTTACACGAGTTTGAAGCATTTTAAAGAGCAATTTTGATGAAAATTTCAATCGTGTAAATCAAGCTTTATACTCAAATTTCTCGCATTTCTTGTACCAAAGTTATGTTGGTCGCTAAAGTGATTTTCGAAAGTTCGCCTTATATTACAATCTGTACATGGACAGCCAGCCAGCCAGACGGACGGACATTGTTGCATCTCAGGAAGTGATTATGAGTGGATGTAACTCAGGAAGTGATTCCGAGTCGATTAGCACGCGTTCGTTGTCAACAACTGTATCTCCCAGTCTGGAACATATTTTAAACTATAATTTTAAGTGTCTGCAATAACAGACCTTTCCCCATTCAAATTAATTCGGTTAATCTTTTGCCTTCTAAAGCACATTCGCCACAGCAGGCTACCGACTACAATATGTCAAAAATGAAATACACACGCTTATATGTAAATGATTATTTTGACGACAGCAGCGCAATCATTCACATATAAATGTGTGTATTTTAGTTTCGACATATTGTAGTTACTGCATATTGTTGTTTAATGCTTAACCTAAAAACAGCGGTCTTTTCACATTGGCTAAAATAATTTCATATTTTCCATAATTTCTTTTCAAACGACAAAGTTTTTTGTTTCATTGGCGTGCAGAAAAGGATAGAAGTGACAGTGCATATGAAACACAATATGACGTATCGTTGTCTCATCTGTTTCAAATCCCACGTTGGCTAATCCGGTACACAAAAGGTACCAGTAGCAGTTTTTTTTTTGTGTTTGGTGACATTTAACAAACATTTCATTTTTCATTTTGGATTTTATCTGAACACATCTGCTGCGTAAGTCTGGGGGAGTAAACAAAATTTGCTGACGGGTAGGAAATTTATTGATGATTTTAGAACCCACATTTTTATTTGACAAGCCTTTGA
Organism: Bellardia bayeri; assembly: GCA_950370525.1. NCBI lineage: Eukaryota > Metazoa > Arthropoda > Insecta > Diptera > Calliphoridae > Bellardia > Bellardia bayeri. The sequence continues at coordinate 119,903,639 of OX493264.1, forward strand.
TAAGATTTTAGGAATATAAATGTACAGATACTAGTTAAATTGTGACATTCTCCATTGCGAGTTTCGAACATTAGTTTCATAGAATACAAATGTAATGAAACACAGCTCAGGAGTAGGGTTAAGTTAATTCTATCAAAATATGTATTATTAACTTTGGCATGTAATTTATCTGCTGCTTTTTTTTGTCTATTTTGTGAATTTCACTGAACACGAAAGTATTAATTTAAACAGGGTATTTTAGAAAAAATAACAAATTTTTAAAGATTGTCCAAATTTAAATAATGGTTGTCAATTTAACACTCTATTTAAAGTACCTGCTTTTTTAATTTAATTTTTTTTTACCAATTGCTTTATTTGTGATAAAAATAAGAAATGTACCTCGCGTCTGTGACTATGTTAAAATATTTCACCTACATTGCTAAATGTGAAGTTCCTTTAAATAAATACAAACAATTTCACTTTTATTAAAAACTGCAAAGTAAAAAAATAAAAAAATAAAGTCAGTAGCTCTGCCTAAAATAGTTCCTTTTACTGAAAATTAATTAGTAATAATGTTAATTATAAATAAATGATCCATATATTGGATCCTCGAGGTACTCTTTATATTTATAGGTATTTCCGTTTGTTTAAATTTGGTCTTAAAGAATGCATGATCGTTTTATAGGAACATCATTCTACTGTTCTCTGTGATTTTTATATTCATTGAAAGTATAATTTTCCTTGTAAGTTTCTGTTTCTTTAAATAACGTTTTGCTTTATTATACCTACCCTTCACCTTCATGAGAAGGGTATATACTATATAAGTTTGTCATTCCGTTTGTAATTTCCACAATATAATTTTCCGACCCTAGAAAATATATATATATCCTGGATCCTAAGAGATAGCGGAGTCTATTAAGTCATGCCCGTCTGTCTGTCGGTCTGTTGAAATCAACTTTCTGAAGTCCCCAGATATCTTAGAGATCCAAGTCTTCAATAATTCTGTCAGACATGCATTCGAGAAGTTTTCTATTTAAAATCAACAAAATCCGCCCATAAATAACGGAGATATAAGCAAAAATCCGAGACAACCTCTGAAAATTCCATCAAAAAAACTATCAAATAATATAATACAGTGGCTTCATAAGCCCAAACGTAAAAGTTACCAAAACAACAGGCAAATTTTGATAGTCTAAACATTTACCTGTGGTTGTTGTGAAACTGTCGTCAGGGTGGAGGGTATTTAAGATTCGGCACAGTCGAATATTGCACTCTGACTTGTTTTTTTTTTCTAACTGTTCTTAAAATTTATTGTTTTTTAATATCTGGATTATTTACCGCATATTATGGTCTTAGATACCACAATTTACTCTAGGTAATGTTAAGACAAAACAGTGAAGATTTTGCGAGCTGTTATTGCTTTGCTAATTTCCAATGAAGGCTTGGTGGGTCGTCGATGGACCCTGGTATTGTTTTGGTCTTTCATCTAATATCATACTTAGCTTCATACGTAGTCAAACCTATTATGATGAATTATAGGGCTGCAGAAGATACTACGGGTCGCAGTGCATTCAGACTTACCATTATTAACACATAATATTGATTTATTCTTAAATGTCGTTTTTGCTATTTTTCTTTTTTGATAAGACCTTCCAAAAAGTTTAAATCCAGGTATTATGATGGTCACTTCATAATGTGAATTTTTTATTGCTCAAATAAAGACTTAACTAGTTTGAGATCATATTATCTTCCATGAATTCGATATTTCTTCGCTCGCATAGGGTGGAATTTGATTTTGTACAATATTTTTCCATCTATATAATAAATTGGGCCGACACCAAATTAAATAAGACAATCCCATAAAATTACGAACTAGAGTGAAATTCTTTATTCTGTGGCCTCCGAACGAATGTTATGCCATCAGAACCAAACTTTACTCAATTTTCCTGGCGTAGATAGTTTTTAGCAAAATACAAACTATTTTTAACATTACGTTTGCTCAATAATGGTACCTACCATCCTCGGCCAACGGGCTTTTAATGCAGCTTCCTGAAGATTATTTAGAATTGTGCCTATCCGCTTTCACATTCTTCAAGGCAAGTATTTTGGGGGGAGAAGAAAAAAGAGAATAAAAGGGGTACAAACTTGAGGTATTAGTCTATTTTATTATTTCCTTTTATTTTCTTTTACGCTTGTTGATTTGCATTAAAAAGTACGAAATGGAATTGACGTGTGTGAATAAAATAGCAAATTCAAAAGAGAATTGAACAAAAACTGGTCAGCTAAAACTGAAAAGAGTGAAACAGGACTATGCAACTTCATTTTGAGCTCTGAATTTAGTTTATTTACTCCTGGGGGCTTATTGTGTATTGTGATCCGAAAGTCATAGCGATGCGCAAATGAATTGCGATGCGAAAGGTATTTGGTATTCTGTAAGACTTTCGCATTCGCAATCGAAATTCACTTCAGTATGTGGCAACACTGTTCCAAAGTAAAGAAATAAACGTCAAATTTATTTGGTTTGTGACAAGTTTTACAAGTTAAAAAATTGCTGATTTTAACTATTAAAAATATAGTCGTATACTTTAATTTGCAAAAACAGGAAAAATTGTGTTATTCGCAAAAATGGATTCTGTTGCACTATAGGTGGATTCAGCTTTATAAACAATTTTAGGTTGAATATTTCAAACTGGCGCGTCTTGGTGGTCTTATTGTTCGTCTCCCTGGATAAAATTTAATTATTAAAAGCAAATAATCTATTAGGTAACACAACAATAAGTGTTTTGCGAATGCTGTTTTGCCATCGAATGAATTTTGCTATTTTTGACATTGTTTTCGCAATTAAGAATTCCAACTTGTCACCTTTTTGCATTTCAAATGCGATTAAAAATGTACTTTTCGCAATAGAGAATAGCAACTGTTCGCTTTTATGCATTTTTGAGTAGTATTTATTTTCGCATCGCAATACAGAATAAGCCCCCTGGTCGCTGGTTTTACTTTTCTGTGAATTGCATTTTCACTCACACTTTTTTCTCGTTTTCGAAGCATTCAAATAATTTAATTTTTCTGAACATAAGCAAACAGAAAAATGGTTTTAACTATTGATTTTATTTTTTGATTTGCAAGCAAATTAATTGCTCAATTCACTAGTGATGTTGTAATGTTGTTGATAATTTCTATTTAAATATTTTGTACTACACATTTTTACATATGTTTTTCGAATGTTATATGAAAGTTTAACAAGCGCAATCATAAAAATTTACAAGAGATTTACAAACCATTATTAACCATAGTTCTTTAAAGTTGTATTTAGTTAAATAAAACCTTTCGTAAATCTTTGTTAAATTTCAAAATTTTAAAGCTGGTTCGACCCTAAGTTAATGCTACTGTAACGTAACATTTCTCATTATTTCTGTTTGTTTCTTTACATTTTGGACATGGTTCATATTTAAATACGTTTATTCTCAAATAAATAATGTAAATGTTATATTTAGAGTATTTAAGAAAGAGTGTTAAATAAAATATAAAAGTACGATTAAATATGTTTTATATTCATAGAAAGTTTTACACAAATTTCAAATCAGCGGCAGCTGGAATTGTACACAGCAGACTAGTGATGAGTGATGCCAACTCTTATATTAATAAAAGCACTGTAAGCACATACAAATAGGATAAAAAAGGGTTAAAATTGACAAAACTTCGATTAATATTCCTTATTTATGAAGTTTTTATAATGAAAAGATAACAAATAAGTTTTTATTTTGTTTGATATCGATTGATTTTTATTAAAAAAAAAATAAGTAGAAAAACAAACGTATAAACCATTTTAGCAAATTACATAAAACATATGTATGTAAATACATAAGCGCACATAAAAAATAACGATATATTAACAATGGCCAGTTGTAAGGAGTAGCAAATGGTCTTTTGCTCCGTCTAAACCAGCTTTTGATTGCTTTATCATTCTCTAAAGGTTTTCTATATTTTTGTTTTTCCATCTGAAGTTGATAAACTTCAACAAAAAACGCGTATAGAACTTGCTTTTACGAAAAATTTTAATTTTAAATGAATAGTAAAAGTTTTTGTACGGATTAAAAAAAATAAATGCTTGAAAGAACTCTAGAAACGTTTACAATACTACTCAAAACAGAAATGTAAAAAATACGCAGTTGGTTCAGAAATTATCAGCCGTGTTTAAATAATACTAGTAAAATGTTTTAGTACCAACAATTTTAATTACTTAAAAGGCACTGTGAGAAATTGTAAAAAGCGCTATAAATACCCGCTTTTTAATAACGGGTATTTAATAAAATTTGGTGTATTTGGAAAGCAAAAAAGCACCAAAAAATACCCGAAAAGCGCCAAAATGGCAACGCTGCTAGTGATGTGTTAGCAATCAAAACAAACAAGAAAAAACTTGTTATTTGAATAAAATTTGTGTGATAAAAAACAAAAATTATTGAAATTAGTTTTTTCTTCATCCTTTTGTTGTTTTTTTTTTTAGTTGACAAACAGATTATGATATATTATTTGTTTTAATGAAATGTATCTTTTTATATAAATAGTAAAAATAATTTATAAGAGATGATTACGGGTATGTGTTGGTAATCGTTTTTATGCATCATTACTATTTAACTGACACATGCAAAAATTAGCGATGCCACCCTACAGCTTAAAAATTCGTTGAAACGTTTATTAGGCCGAGTTTTCACTATGTCTTGTTTATTGTCAAATTGTCCAAATTGTTGGCAATTGTATGAAAACGGGTTGTCATATGGCGTCATCTATGTTTGCATTCATGATTAGTGCATTAGTTAATGCACTGTTTATGAATACGAATTTTTGTACTGGTTAACTAATTTGTACTTCGAACCTATTTTAAGATTGACTGTAAGTGTTACTAAAAGTTAAAATATGTAGGCACATATATCAACATAAAAATTATTAATTTTAGTTTAAACAAATAATCAAAAGCTAACACTCAAATCAGAAACAGACTGACAAATTTAAAACAAGAACATTTTAATAGTGCATATTAGTACATTTTGAAGGTTTGACAACATAAACATACGACTGTGCTCAAAATTGTGTTTACAATCACATAGTTGTATCATACAATGTACAACATACAACATCAGTTGTGAATTGAACAAATATTTTCCATAAAATTTAAACAATTAACTTATGTATAACCATTAAAGAGATTAATAGAAAGCTAATCAGTATAGATTTACCACTATTCTTAGATTACCTGTAGTTGACAGTAAGAATTTTGGAAATCCCATCAAGATGCTTAAGTAGTTGCCATTAAAACTGAACTGAACATTTGAACATATGGACACCTCAAACCGAATAACCCTGTTTGAGTTTATAAACCCAATGAAAAATTTCAATTAATTTTCCTGTTCCGTTTGTTTTTTTTTGTCTTTTTCAATTTGATGCTAAAATATTTTGCAAGTTGCTACATGACTGTTATATATATTTTTTTTAAATTTAACAGACTTTTTAGTATTTTTGTTGCTGTTATTGTTCTTTTCGGTTTTTTCTTCAGCAAACTAAAATTCTTATGTATTTTTTGGTATCATTTATCTGACTACTGCATGGACCATTTTAGTTTGTAAGTATGTATGTATGTATATGTTGTAGCAATAGGACTTACTTGTATCTGGGTGTGTATTTTTTTTTTTTATTTTGTTGCTGTTTTTTTGAAAAGGGAGATTAAGTTTTTAATATTTTGACATTTTATAACTGCTGACGTGTGTAATTATTTTTTATATATTTTTTTTATTTTATTTTCCTCCTACCCATTTTTTTATGTTGTTTACAGGGGTAATATTTTTCTTAAGGGAATTTTTTGTGTAATTTAGGGATGAGAAAAACTACTTCTAAGATTCTTAGGATTTTAGTATTAGAAGGAAAAAGTAATTATAATTTCTTAAATAATTTACAATATTAATGAAATATATTTGTTTGATACTCGTTTATTGTAAAAGAAAGTATTACTTTAAATTGGACGTACATATGTGTATGTACATTTAAAACAAACTTTCTCGAAAATCTTTATTATACATAACTTTTGTTTAAAACTTTTTCCTTTCATTCTATAGGTATAACAAAAGCAATTTTCTGCTGCAAAAATTGTTTGTTTCTTTCTATTTGTTCATTTATTTTCCAAGTCTTGGGGCGTTCATTACACTTTCGCTTTCGTTTGGCGAATGACACAAATACAATTTTGTGTAACCCTTAAAATAGACTTCAATTTGCCCGTAGTTCAGTTCAACTCACCAGTTTGTGTGTGTTTAATATTTTTTTTGAGAACTTGCCAAATGTTGCAGAAACATTTTTAGCACTCTCTCAAAAACTCACCACTCTTTAAATTACTCCGAAATGTTGCTATGGCAATTCGCTGCATAAAGAGAGTAAGTTATGTTTTTTCCACTTAAACTCTTTTTCTTGCTGTAAGTCTCTGAAAAATATTATTAAACGAGTTCTTTTTTTGGTTTGGTTTCCTATAAAGTTGTTCCATTAAAATTTTCTTTTACAGTTTTTCAGGCGAATTTTTGTATTTATCTTGGCATTTAATGTTCTACATAATTTTATTAATGTTTGACATTCAATATACATACATATATTTTGCATTTATATGGAATGTTTATCGTATTTGGGTGAAGAGTGCACAAACATCCGAGCCACAAAATATACAGTTAAAACGATACATATATTTGGCGTTCCTTGCGACTTCGTATATATGTATTTGACTCTCAACACATTTTGAAGTTCATTGAACGAAAAGGTGACGGTTTGTTTTTGTTGTTTTATAGTTAAATTTTCAAAAATTAATGATTTACCAATTTAGGGACAACTGTTTTATATTTAAAGTTAGTTTAACTTTTAGTTTTCAGTTGTGTTTTTTAATGGTTTAATTGTCAAAGTTTATAATTTGTGTGAAAATCTTTTTATTTGGGTTAATTTCGAGTTTTCTTTGAGAAAATTTACTGAATATGTTTACAAGTGGAATAAAAACGCACCAATTTTAATCTTTGGGACAATGTAATATTCACATGAACGCGAAGATCTTCACTATTTAGTTTATTAAAAATGGAAGCTCTTCATGTCCATTAGTAGAACTGTTGACTTCACCATTACACAATGATAATGCAAACAAGTAAGAAAGTATGGTAGATCAAGCCCAACCATATAAAGCCCTTCCACTCTATGTGCAAGAACAGTTTTTCAGAAATGGGCGCTATATATCGAAATGATTTAAATTCCGTATTTGCAAATCGATCGTTTTTGCTGACATTTGTATGAGGACTAGGTGAAACAATGGATCTATGGATCAAAATTGCGACTTGTACTTCGTGCACAAGGTTTAAATGGCCAGCCAGAAAGGTGGACGGGCGGACGAACATCGTTAAATCGATCACAAATTCAATATACCCTTCCCACTATGGTCATGTGGGGAATAATTAATTAAAGTACTCTTAGGATGACTTTACTTGTTTGCATTCGCAATGACTTTACAGTCAAAACTTAACTTTTATTTCTCAACTATCATGTGGTGCAAATTAATAACATTAGTTTTCATGTGAAGTTATCTGAGTTCTATACAAAGTGAATATATAGATAAGTCTTAGCCCACTAAAAACTCATTTATCGGAAGACGTTATGAGTTCATGCAAATAACCACATAACTAAACGAAACGTAAATTATTCAAGTTTTAGCTTCGAATACTGTTGACATTGTTCAGTGCGATAGGGACAGAAAGCAATATCTAAAGAATTGAAGTTAGCAACATTACAAAAATTTAGGTTTACGTAGATATTTCAAGTACAGAGTATGGTTTGATTTCATGCAGCTGTGTCTACATTAAAATTATTGTCATAAGTATATAAAGTAGGTATAAACAATATAAAGAAATTCAACAGTGTTAAATCACATGATCTAGGTAGCCATACGTGTTGAAACCACATGTCGTCAAAATCAATATTATCCAATTTAGAAAGAAAGAGCTTTGGCATCATGTCGTGATGTAGAAAAGCAGTAATATTTACTTCTTGGAAATCATTGCGAAATTTTATTAAATTCATTACTTTAATACATAATGTGCTACATACTCGTAGCTAAGGACTATTTAATAAAATGCTAATGTAAATGCAATATGCTTCAATAATGAAAATTTAGAAATTTTAAAAAATTTTAATCTATTTACTATTGACTTGTATTACTTAATTATTTTAACAAATCCATAGAAGCAGATTATTTCAGGACTAAGTGATTCGTGCAGCCTAAATGTTTACAGTATTTGAAGTGTCAGAGTAAAGGTACAGTCACACTTGGCAAATATTTGCCGAAAAAGAAATCAAATATATTTGAACTAGTTTATTTATTTATACAAATTTTGTTTATTTAGGACAAGACACAACAAATATTTAGTTTTATTTTATTTGATGTTGTTTGATCTTGCAAAACTTTTGTTAGAGTAAACAACGTCAAACAAATTTGTGCTAAAATAAGTGCTTACGCTTTTTTGAGTAAATATTTGCCGGTCACAGTACCTTAAGATATCTTAATATTATAAATACTCAAAAGAGGCAATAATTCAGTTCTTACTTCAAACAGAATCTAAAAATTTGACAACATAACAAAACTCTATGAGATCGTTCACTATGAATCAACAATATTGATCACGTGAACTCCCATATTTAAATATGCGAGTTTTCATTTCAATAATCATAACATAGTTATTGGAATATTTGGAACAGTTTAAATTCACTTGCACAAATTATTCTATTAATAAACACTCATAGTCCAGAGATTAAAAATTAATATTTTATGCATTTTAAGTGAAACTGATCAGTAAACTTATTATCAGTTAGCAACAGTTACTATTTTTTCAAGTTTGGTCGAATTTTTAAACTTCAACTTCACTATAAATCTTTATAATTTTTTAATATTAAAGAAAAACTAAAATCTTCTTACATATAAAAATAGTTGTTTTTATATTAATGAATCGCACTAACTGTTGCACAACATTTCGATCATATTCATGTCAAATTTTTAAAAAACATTATCAAGAACTAAAATACCTCCCGGCTGTTCTTTGGCACTTATCCGAAGCTTTTTATAAAAGACAATGAAATAAATCGGTTGAAAACTTTATAGCAGAATGGTGACGTTTAGCAACAGCCAGTAAATAATTTTGCAGACTATAGTTTACCAAAGCAATAGTTGATGATATTACAAACTTTTTTCTTTTTACTAATGTATACATATTTATATTTTGGGTCGGCATCCCCATGTTTTACAGCAGCATACAATTTTGTTTCATCCATAATAAAGTAACACCATTCTGCCCTTTTTAGGGGTTTTCTTTGTACGTTTTCGGCTGCGTTTAATAACATTTTGAGTGTTTTTTCTTTACTATCTGTGTTTAAGTTTTGCTAGCATCGTCCTTTTTTGCCTCATTTTGGAAGCTTTAGTTTTTTCGCAGTCATAGATTCCGCAAATGTCGGATTTTCCAGGAATTTGTGTATGATTTTTTTTTTATTTTTCACTGCTCAAGACTAATAGACAATAACGCTACCTATGCCTAAAAATCAATCACTAAAAAAGGTTCAAAAAATTTGCTGCAGGATGAGCAGATTTTATGTTATTAATGCTTTATGTTCTAATGATGCACTTTAAATTGTCTAGAATAGGAAAATTAGTGCTTTAAATTATTAAAATTAAATTAAAACGTAATTTATCTGCTACTACTACATCTTGCTTGCTTTTTATAACACCAAAAGACTTTAACAAAAACTTTAAAATTCCTCAATAAAAATATTCACTACCTCATTAGAACTGTTCTTATAAGAAATACATAGAAATTAGAGTTGACTCGTATTCAGCAGCTAACAGCCGGTACTTAAACACACTTAAAACAACAACCAATAAGAGTAAACTAAAGAGAAAAACACCCTATTGGTTTGTCAAACTAAACAGAAAATTACGGCGAATACAAAGTTGAACTCTCTTTTTCGAACTAACAAAATAAAAAAATAAAAAACGACAGCAGTTAACGATCAAAACCCCAACAAGGAAAACACACGCACTCGTGCCAGCAAACAGCCCAAGAAAAAAAATAATGAAATAAACGAGGACTCCCAAACAAAACGAAAGCAACTTGTAGTATGTTGCAGCAGTATACAAGAAAACGTAAATTAAGCAGGAGCTTAAAATACACACTCACCCATCTCTCATCCTAGACACACACACACACTCTCATACTAAAACGGCGAATCGTAAAGTTGAAAAACGATGTCATTGAGTAACATGAGTAAAGATGTGTGCACGACTAGAATTTAACAGAGCAAAAACGTTTAGTTGAAAGTAGACTTTTCGGCTAAGTTGACGTGTTTCGTAGCAACGTGCGGAAACGGATTTTCTAAAAGGAAAACATTTTTTTCATGCTTTATAGTAAAATTTAACATTTAAAAAAAGTTTTGGTGAAAATTCGAAATTGCTAAATATTAAAACATTAAAAAAAAAAAAGAGTTCAAATATTCAAAATAAAAAGTGCAAAATTTTCTCAACAAAAACATCACAACGAGAGTTTGTGTCATAAACACAAAAATAACAATAAAAACACAACACAACTAGTGGCATACTTACAAGAGCTTATGCTGAAACTCGAAACCAAAGTATACTTTTAGGCAAATATTATAAAATAAAAAAAAAAAAAATAAATAAAAAAAAAATTAACAAAAAATTGTGTTTTGAAACGGAAAAATAAATAGTGTTTGTTATATTTACATTAATTGTAATATTTCCTAAAGTCATTTACATATTTAAGCGCTTATTTTCACTTGTGCTCAGTGTGTTAATTCCAAGTTTTGTAAAACAAATTTACACTTAAGATTTTATGTATGTGAATTGTAAACGAAATATAAAAAGTAATAAAACAAAATAAATATCAATTATATAGCAGTGAGAAAAGAAAACAAAAAGAAAATCAAAAGTCTAACAAAAGGCGTTTTTTATTTAAGCTGACAACTAGAAAACACCAAAAAATACAAAATAAAAGAAACCTACAGCATGCAAAACCCTATATAACGAAAATTCCTAACTAAATAGAACAGTTTTCCGTTTGTAGTTTATAAATTGTGTGTTGTTTGTATATTTGGGTGATTTTTTGGTTTTGTGTTGCTCAAAAAAAATTGTTTGTTTGTTTGTATGTGTCAGAACTCTTAATGGATACTTTCCTGTTTATATGTATGTAAAGCAAACAGAAACCATAAAACAATCTCTAAACATTATTTCAACAGCCGAATTTGAATTTTTTTTACTTCTCTGCTATATCTAATTTACAAGTAAGCATTAAATTTTTATATTTATTTTTTCATTTTATATCTTGTAAGAAATCATTTTAAATTAAATGTACAATACTGTTTGCTTTTGTGTAGCATACTATTAGGCAATGTAGTATTTATATATGTGAAAATAAATGTTATTCAGGCATGTTTCCATCACACGAAAAACGAAATCGAATGAGTTTTAGAAGTAAATTTTTTCGTAATATGTATTTCTGTATTGAAAAACTTTTATCACATAAAATATAAAGATATTGGGCTACTAAAAAGAATCTTAAAACAAAAAATTTTAAAAATTAGATTATAAATGCATTAAAATGTATTTACAAAACTGATTCGTTTTCGATTTCCATCACATGCCTGCTTGTTTTATTTTACAATATTCAATACAGTGAGTTTTAAGTTGGTTGTTAAGACCAGAAATGATTAATTACAAATATAATTAAGAGATGGCTTTCTCTGTTATTTTTCATTATAACTAGAAATTATGGTTTTACGATTTGTTTTGGTTTGAAATTTTACGGATTTTTGACATATCCCAGAAAATATTTTAGATCATGTTCTAAAGTAACTCGTATAATCAGAAAAACTTTAGACTTTATAAATATACACCCCTGATAGTTTTGGAACTGCCGAGGTCACAATTACTTCTGGAACTCTTTTGGATACTTCCAAAGAGTTTTTAATTAATTAATTGACAATAGTTGTAGACTAATGCCCTTATTCAAAAAACTTACAACAGGTTTATAAGAGGTTTATAAAGCATATTTTGTATGGAAATTGGCTTTATAAACCTGTTGTAAGTTTTTATGAATAATGAGTTAATTCTATAAATCACTTATTAGTTGAAACCAATTGAAAAACTTAAATTTTAATTTTTAATTAACAAATTAGCAATAAAAAAAAAATATATTTATATATACAATGAATCAATAAGAAATTGCGCAGCATTTGGGAAACTAATAATTTGCCAACTCCTTTTCAATAGAATTCGCTAATATAATTTACACTGAATCACATGCAGGCATATTTTAAGGCAAATTTTTAAAATGAATCAAAACAAACAAATACACCTCTATCGTGAATAAAAATTCCACATCAAATTTGTTCCCTTTTATTTTGTTAACATTAAATTTAAATAGGCAAAATGTGAAAAGGGAACAAATTTCATGTGGAATTTTTATTCACGATAGGGGTGATTAACTATTTCACTGATGAAAGAACTAATTCCTTAATTTTTGCTCAGAATTTAAGTTTGTTCTGTAAAGCTTTCCTGAGACTAGTTTCTTGAGTGACAAATTTACACAAAATTCAGTGATTAAATCCTCACAATATGTGCTAGCTCTGCAATTATTCTTTAGAGCCAAGAGGTTAATATATTAAGGCCTCGATTACCATTCACAACACTAAGTATTTTGATGTTGTATGTTGTAAACTGTAATTACGATTCACAACACCTATCGGCTTAATCGTATGAAAAATGCATGTTGTGTTGGAGACAACACGAGATCAAATTTCAAACAAAAAAACTCAACATGCTTTTATAATCTCATTTAAAAAAATTGAAGAATCTTATCATGAAAGTTGCAAAATCGTTTTTTCTTTTTTGATTCAATATGTTTGATCTACATATACAACATAATTAAAAATTTACTAGAAAGCTAGAATTATTATGTATTCAATTAAATAAAGGAAATAAAAGTGAAAGTAATACAAAAAAATTACATAAAAAAGAGTGTTTTCGTAAAGCCGGATTAAAACACAATAAAGTTGTTGAATATTATTTTAGGAATTTTAGGTAAGCACTCTCCAAAATATCTTCAGTTGTCAAGTAAATTTTGTAGATGTATAAAATTTTAAGTTGGCTGGCGGCCATTTGGTCAGCTGTCAAGTGGTTAAGGTTCAGTTTGGTTTTGCATTTCCACATGAATAGACAACACGTTCAACGCTATGTTTTCTTTGGATGTATAGAACTTTGAAATGGAATAAAACAAGGATGGTTTTTTTAAATTGACATACAATTTATTTTATTCTGGCATAATAATTTAAATATCGCTCGGACGTAGTCTATTCTGGAGGTCCAATTTTCGATGATTTTCCAACATTTGTGGCCGTATATCCAGCAATAACGCGGCGAATGTTGTACTCCAAGTGGTCAATCATTTCGGGCTTATCGACATAGACTAGCGACCTAAAACATAAATCACTTGACTGTTGACAAAATGGCCGCCAGTTTAAAAAGTGTTGCCAACTTAATGTTCTAAAAACACCCTATATTAACATTTGAAATATAAATTTAATTTTGTATTTTATATGAACAGGATTTAAACTTTTCTGTACTTTTTATAATTTTAATTTTTGAGATAATTTACCAAAGCAAATTATTCCGATTTAAATAACTGTTTACATATGTGCTTTCGTCACATAAAGATGACGAAGTTTCTCAATAATTCTATTTGGTATGATAAAAAATCGGTTACTTTAACCAGGCTTAAAATGACTTGAAATTTTATAAACATAAAATAATAATAAAATTAATAATCCCAGGAACTACTGTATTAGTTGTACATTTAAATATTTCTAGAACGCACCAATCGTTATATTTTGTTATTGGGATCAATGATTTTGTTTGAAATTGTCACCTTTGAAACAGCTTCTAGGAATCCAACTATTTCCTTGGAACAGTTTTGGAAATAAATTGTAACTACGAAAGTGTTATTACTCATTCTAAATAATAATTCTAGAACTAGTTCTTCCATCGATTCGAAGTTATTTTACGTGGATCTAGTTAAAGAAAATTATATTCTTCAGTGCATTTAGCAATTGTTGTATATTTTCCGTAAATACAATAAAGATTAAGCCGTGCAAATGCATCATATGTTCTATTTTATATTACAATTTTTTAAATTCATATTTTTCACAATTGAATTTTATTTTTTCCAAAGTAAAATCCAAAGTTTCTGCACTCTATTAAAGTTACATTGAAACTGTTTTATGTTTTGTTCAACTGGTGTAGACTCAATGTTTTGACAGTTCTAAATAAATGGTGTTTACAAAATTAATCTATTAGAAATCACAATAGATTGTAGAAGTAAATGCCATATCGCTATGGATGTTAACCAGGAAACTGAAGTGGTATTGATTGTAGTCGTTCTTGTTATAAAAACTTTCTTGGGCTGCTGAAATATTCCTAAATATAGCATTCTGAAATGCTGTTATTCAATAATTGCTATAAATTCTTAAGTCTAAAATCCTTTTAATTTAAATAATTTTCATTTAAATATCTAATTTTCTAATATCAATGAAATTTAATATGATTTTTAAAGAAATTAAATCAAATTTTTCATTATTGCTTCTAATGCTTGGTTCATGATTGCAATCTCATTAGACGCCATAGACAACCCGTTTTCATACAATTGCCAACAATTTGACAACAAAAATGACATAGTGAAAACCAAGCAACATTTAATATTAAAATTTTTAATTTACTGGCTTGTTAGGCGAGTTTTCCTGTAAACATACATAATTTTTTCGTATGTTAAATTAAATAAAATAACATAAGGAAATTGAATATTCAATCTTATATTTTTTTTATATCCGTTTCCAAAACTTCAACTAGAAATTAAAGTAGATGTAGAAACACTGTTAGAAACTCTGATTTAACTAAATAAGTAGGGAGAGCTAACAATAACACTCTTGTAGAAATACAAATTAGTAAAGTAACATTTCTTAACTAGAAACTTGTTTGTTTTTTTATTTTTTATATTCTCTGTTCCACTAAAACAGACATAAAACTATAGGGTGATTTATTTAGAGATTTTTATAAACTACACCACCACCTTAAAGTATACCAATCGACTCAGAATCACTTCCTGAGTCAAATTAACGATGTCTAAATTTGGTACCTGATATATGCAATCGGTCCATTATTTCACTTAACCCCCATACAAATGTCCTCCCGAAAAAAGCGTTTATCAGTCATAAATATTTGATTTATACATGTATCCAAACAAATTTCGTTGTATATGAAGGCTAATCACATCTACAACTTTTTTGCAGATCAGTCCGTAATTGATCGAAGTTTCCATATAAGGCCCTCTTTGAAAATCACTTTAACATGTATAAATATTTTAAAAGTGCTTCTTATATCGAGATAAAATTTAAAACAAAATATATCTATATGTACAGAAATCATGCCACTAAATTCTTGTATGATCGGTCCAGGTTATAGCTGCCATATAGCGCTTATTCTAAAAAATACAGTTTTACACATAAAGGTATGCCGCAACTACGCTACTGGTTTTCAGTAGGTTCTACCTCTATATATCGTCAAATTTCCAAATGCTAATGGGTTTGGATGATGCAAACCATATATTGCTCGAAGTGCATGAAACACGTTGATTACAAGATATTTTTCTCATAATTTGTTAACAATACTTACCAAATCAGAGCCGCTTAACTTTGGAAATTTGTATGGCCTATACAAAATTGTAAAAATAGTAAAAATATGTATAAAATTTTCAAAAAGAAAACATATTTGTCTCAATAGAATATTAACTTTTATTTAATTTAGAAGTTTACAATCCTCGTTTTTACAAAAATACTCACACTGAGTAACAATTTGAATGTTGCTAATACTAGTTATTGAGTCATTAACAATAAAACTCTTGTTGTAAAATATTGTTAATTAAACTTGGTCCTTCGATATATTTTGTTCGATAGAAATTGAATTTAAGTATGACGTAAGAAGAAAGGTTTAATAATGTCAGTCGATAATGAGAAGTTCTCATTTAAATTTCAAAAAAAAAAAATATCAGGCAAATTATTTTCTTTACTAAAATTTGTACTTATTGGAATTGGTCCTTCGATGACCTCTAAATGAATAACCCCATATAATGCTTTGCAGTGGTGTATGTATAAAAAGCTTAACTGACACCTCTTGTGGTAGAGGTGTCTGTTGTACTGATGTTAGTCACACACGTTTTTCCTTTCAGCTTACGTATTCCGTATTTATTTCTCGTAGGCAGTTTTGGATGGATGTTTTTTTTTATCTTTACTTGTTTTTATTTAGGAGGTAATTATCTCTGATGTTTACCTGTTTTCCTGTTTTTTGCAATCATAGATTATAAATGTATTTCAAAGTAGTCGGTTTTCTACGTACATCATATTCTTTATGTGTTGCTATTTTGTTATGTGAAATATGTATGTTTTTATAGATGCTATTGCTTCACAATTTTATTTTCCTTTATGCGTCTAACGTTGAGTCTGATGTTTATGTTGTGGATGACTGACTATGTTGATCATCATAATTATCATCATCATGTGTTTATATTTTATTTTCTTTAGATAATTGCCTTGACTGTATGAGTATTTATTTATCTTAAATGCTTTTATATATATTGGAGTGTTTATGTTGCAAATTCTTCACAATTTGTTACTATTATTAATATTATTATTTATGGTATTTTAATGGAGGGTAGGAAAATAAATTGTAAAAATAATTCACATTTATTTACAGCCAGTTATCTGATGTTGAAAGATACGTATGAAAAATATTAACCAAATATTTCAAAACCGAGTTTTACAGCCTTTTTTTTTTGAAAATGTATAAAATTTTAAACAAAATTAAGAAATACATTTCAAATTTGTTGTTTTGATTATTTTTGCACATACAAACATATATATTTTGTATGTTAAAGTTTCATATGTTCAGACTATAAGATAGTGACAACTTCTCATTATAATAAGTATATCCAGGAAAAACAAGCTCTAGAAAAACTATTAGGAGCAACCTTTGAACAGTTCTGAAACCAATTTATTAATCAATGATATCGGTTTGAAATTGTCAGCCTCGAAAAAACTTCTACGGAAGCTTTTAATAACCCCTTCTTTAACATTACATTACTTAAAAAAAGACTTTAAACTACTGGCTACTGATTCAACTCGCTTATTTAACGTTTGTGTCTTTTGTTTTTATAATATCCCTGATGAAATCCTGCTAAAAAAATATTTGTAAACAGCTTCCAAAGACATTTTGTTAAGTGAACTCAATATTTTAGTTTTCACAATTTAAAAAATTAATATAATGTATCCCTCCACTACTAGTTCCAAATAGCTAATTCTATAGAATTTCTTAAAAATCACAATATTGTTCCTAATGCCGACTTTTAACAGTCATTCTCAAGAAATTATTAAATTAGGGAGTAGTTATTCTATAATTAGTAATTTTGGATTTTTATTGGGAGTACCATTTAATATTCCATTTCAAAATTATAATTTAGGTTCGAGGAAAAACTGAAACCAGCTGACTGGTATATATTTTCTATAAGAACTAGAAAAACTCAATGGCTCAAAAACCTATGGAAGCGAAATTTTACGTTTGTAATCTTTCTAACCTTAAAGTTATGATTACAACATATTTTCCCCTTAATTTGATAACAGTACTCACAGTATTTAGCTTACAAAATCCAACCATTTAAAATTAAAGCCGCTTAACTTTAGAAATTTGTATGGCCTATACAAAATTGTAAAAATAGTAAAAATATGTATAAAATTTTCAAATAGAAAACATATTTATCAATAGAATATTAACTTTTATTTAATTTAGAAGTTTACAATCCTCGTTTTTACAAAAATACTCACACTGAGTAACAATTTGAGTGTTGCTAATACTAGTTATTGAGCCCTTAATGTAAAAACTCTTGGTGTAAAAATTGTTAATTGAACTTGATCCTTCGATACATCTTGTTCGATAGAAGTTGAATTTAAGTATGACATATGAAGAAAGGTTTAATAATGTCAGTCGATAATAAGAAATTATCATTTGAATTTCAAAAAATTATTATGCAAATTATTTTCTTTACTGAAATGTTTACTTACTGGAATTGGTCCTTCGAACCCTCTAGGATGTTTTCTAGTCATCTATATGATTTAGTTTAGCTGCAATAGTTTGAGGTTTTATTCTGAAAGCTTGGATTATAAATAAACGGGTTATTATATCAGTCGATTATGTGATATAGTAATTAAAATTTTAAGAAATATTTTGAAAATGACTTGATTTATGATATTTATTTAAATTGTTACTATTTTGCAATTGGTCCTTTAAACTCTTTTGTTTGATAAAATTTTCGCTAAACTATGACATGTAATAAGGGGTTAATGTCAATAAATAATTAGAAATTGTTTAAATTTAATAAATATTTGGGAATTGAGTTTCATTACTTAAATCTGTACTTAATAAAATTGGTCCTTCAAACCGTCTTGTATGAAAGCTTTGTCTTTATTAAGTATTTTAACAGCAAAAATAACTTGATGTTTTGAAGTTTTTAAAAGTTTCACCTATAAATAATTGTTATTTTAAAAAAAAATTTTACATATTGTTTCTCTGAATAGAATATTTTTTTTTAGCATAACAGCAAAAGTAATTTGCTGTTTTGGAATTTCTAAAGTTTTAAGTCATAATAATACTTGCAACCACTAGTACAAGTGTTTTCATCGAAAAAAAAAAATAAAAATTGAAAACTAACTTTTAAATTATGAACTGAATGTGTCTGCTTAATTTCAAATTACTGCTTTACAAGTTTTCATAGTGAGACAGACATTTTATTTTTAACAACTTTTTAAATACTTGATAATAATTGCTAACTAAAGATACAAATTCAGTTTTCAATTAACTTAAATATTCAAAAATCATTAATCCTATGAAAAATGATTAAATAAATTTCACTTAGACATAATTTCTTGAATTTTCTCATCATTAATCTTAACTTTTTTTCACAAATCCTTTAAGAATTAACTTAACAAATTTCGTACAGACTTCAAATAACTTTTCTTGGCAAATGACGATTTCCTTTAAACAAACAGTAGGCTCCATTAAAATAAAAAATTAAGTTTTTTTCTAAAACAAACAAAAAAAAAACACAAAGCTGAAAATTAGAATTTTAAGCAAACTCTAAAAAATAAAATAAATCCTTATCGAATTTTTCTTGCTTTTCACTGTTTATACTATTTTCTAAATTTCTTTCTGTTGTCGCGTTGACATTTTCCTTTAAATGGTTAAGCATTTAATACTTAACTGTTGACAGTTTTAATACCATTAACAGTTGGAGCACTGTATTCTATACTCTTGACGGTTTTCTTGAACCTAAACTCGCCACCTCTGTCTTCCCCTTTTGCCACCTCACAAAACACTTGCTAGGACAGTTTATTTCTTATTTTCTTCTAGGTGGCACTTGCTGTATATTTAATATTATTATTGTATACTAGAAGTTTTCTTGTTGTTTAGAAATAAATGGCATGAGTGCCACTTATGCCACAAGTTATCGTATCGTTTCATTTCATATACTTATAAATAACTTGTTTATGTGCGTGTATAAATATGAAATTTGTGCCTGTGTTTGCGGCTAAATATGTATAATGAATGTAGTATTGAAAAGTTGATTGATAAGCAATTGATGGGATTTGCTTTATTTTTTGCTTCCTCTAGTAGCAAGTTATTATATTGAAACATTTATGTGAGTGAGTTGTGTTTGAAAATCAAGTATAACTGAACAATCAGCTAATTCAAATTTAATACAATTTAATATTATGTTACACGCGACCATATTAAAGTTGCTAACATATGAGGCAAACATATCCTTGTTATATTAAATGGTAGTCCCATCATTCCCATATGTTTCTATAAGAGAAACTTTTATGCCACAAAAAAAGTTTTTTATGTTTCTTCTTTAGCTGGCTGGGTGGTGGTGGGGTGCTGTCATCATAAATTTGTCAATTATTTGTAACATTTTCTCACTGACTGGGGGTTTTCTTAGTTAGCAGTTGCTATTTTTTTTTAGAAAGTTAGTTTTAATATAATAAATATATTAGCTTCTAAACTGCTGTTTCCTTGTCATGGAAAGATTTTATTAATTTAATCAACTGATGGCAAATTTTGTAAACATCCCTCATATCCCTTTGTTTGATAAATCTTTCCTTATTTAAGATACATAGCTTAATATTGTCAGACGATAATGCTAACTTTTCATTTAAATTTTAGTAAATACTAAACAAATTACTGACTAGTAATCGCTACTAGTTGATATTGGTCCTTCGAACTTTTGCGTACGAAAGTTTTAACCCTAACAGTTAAATTAATTTGCTGTTGAAGTTTTTACAGATTTTTCCCTAAAGTATGACATATGAATAAAAGGCAATAAAGCGATTTTAAGAAATATTTCCGAAACTACTTGCCTTAACTAAATCTCTACTTATTGAAATTGGTCCTTCGAATCCTCTTGTTTAATATATTTTTCTTATTAATGTCGCTTTCTAAGGTTTATTTTATGCATTTGAACTTTAATTTTGATTACAATCGTAATTTATGTCCATCGAAAAAGTTCAAATTGATATTTTCAATTCATATAAATTGGTACAAAACATTTACGTTTTTTATTATAGAATTGTACTTTAATTTTGATTCAAATCTTAATTTAGGTCCTTCGAATATTAGTGAATAATATTAATTTCAAGTAAAATGTTGGTCTACTTTAAACCGTAATAAAATTAAAGATAACTTGGTTTATATGTCATTTACTGCTTAACATAAATAAAATATTTTACAGGTATAAATATTCTTACTTATTTTACACAAAAACTGTATTATAATTTTAGTTTTGAAAAATTGAAAATCTAATTATCAATCATACATTTACAAACATTCAACCTAGATGTTTTTGCACAGAATAATACAATTTAGAATTATATTGGTTTCATACAACTCTGATTTCATATTTTCTATAGCAATTGTACGTATTAAGACATTTCAAATGGGTCCTTCCAACTGAGAGTTGTGTCATTATGTTATTTTAAGAATTTCATTAAAGGTATTAATAAGTTTTCAGCAGTTTGTTAGAACCAAAACTAAAGATGGGTAAATGTCAAGCA
Organism: Bellardia bayeri; assembly: GCA_950370525.1. Lineage (NCBI taxonomy): Eukaryota > Metazoa > Arthropoda > Insecta > Diptera > Calliphoridae > Bellardia > Bellardia bayeri. Next base: position 119,924,897 of record OX493264.1, read on the forward strand.
TAAAGCGTATTTCTAAAGAATGAACCTAGATTTTATGGTTCAATATTTGCTTTTGGATAATACGTGTAAAAGTTTGCTGACGGTTTTTTTTTACTTTACATAAGATATATCATGTTGAAGTTTAATAAAGATGGGTATTGAAATGTATTAAAACCTATTCAAGTTTTAATAGCAAAGACTAATATGGAACCTTTTCTCGAAACGAGCATCTTTTCGAGAAATCACTTTCAAATCAACCAAAAATATTTGGTCCTTCGAACCTTAATTGCAATGTAGTATAGAAACTGAGATTATCTAAATTCAAGGTAATTTAATTTTGGTTTTAAAATTCTGCTTCTATTATAAATAGGAATTCCGCTGCTTAATACAGGAGTTTTAAATATTTCTTTAATTAATTTAATGTTAAATCTATTAAGATTAAATTTATATTAAAGGCTGCATTAATTCATTCTGAATTTCGTAAACAAGTACTTATATATCAGATAAATGTCAGCCATTAAAAAACTACTTCCAATGCAGATGCTATTAACTAGTCATGGCAAAGTAGGCTCCTCAGTTATTGTAAATCATACTGGGTTGTTTTTAAATATTGTATGTATTATCTTAAGGTTTACATTCACAAATCCAACATTTTCATTGAACTTAACTTTTATATACAGCATTTAAAAACTTGCCTGAAAATAGGCCACCTTTATTTACAATGAAGTCAGACAAAAGCATACTTTTTATAATTTATACTCAAACATGAAATTACATCTGAATATGTATGTATGTAAAAATTCAATTTGGAGGGCATTGAAAGCGTACAACAAATTAATGACACTCGCACTGGTTATTGTATCACATTTCTCATTACTGCATGTAACCATGTGTGTATGTGTGTCTGTCTTTAAGTATGACAATTTGTTTTTAATTGTTATAGTCTGCTCTCTGCCTATTGTGTAGCACAATAGCTGTAAAATGTTGTATGTAAGTATACAAACAAACATACAACAATGACTACGACAACAAGAAAGAAATAAAAAAAAACAAATTTATATGAAAAATAGACCATGTCAATGTCTTTAACACTCATACGCAGACATAAGGCGGGAAAAAATTGCATTAAAGGGGCCTTCCTAAAGGCCTTATTTCTTATTGCAAAATCATTTAAAAATTAAATTGCGTGTTACCACAATTTTTTAATAATGCTAGAAGTAGGAGCAAAGTCCTTCTATAACATCTTCTCTAAGGAAGCTTTGTAGAATGCATATCGAATCTTTGAGAATGTGTCAAAATGTCCTTTAGAAGGCCTGTAAAGTAAAGCTCTAGTAAGTTGTCGCCTGGTTAAATACATACAACACATATTAACATATGTGTACTAGTATATACATATAATATAGAAATAAAGGAAATAGCTACATGTTTTTGTTTTTCATTCGTATTTTATGAATTGTCTTCAGCGCCTTCAATGTGATGATGATGATGAGAAAGTGATGTGCTTGCAATTGTTTATAAATATATACCAATAAAATAAAATTAAATTGTATTTATTAATTTATTTAGTTATGTTATATAATTTTCTTTTAATATATTGTTAGTGTTTTCAGGCTTAAAGACCTTTTAAACAGAAATTCTTGCTTTCGTTTTAAAACACAAAAATTTGTTTTCAACAAGTTTGTATTGTTTTTGGTCCTATAATATTAGTTTTGATCCTCTCAGTAAACTTTCTTTAGCAATGACAAATTTTAGAATTTTCTGTTATAAAATCGAAGTTTCGGTTCTTCTGTTTCAATCCTACTTAAAATTTTTCACTGTCGCTGAAAAAGTTCAATTTTATAGTTTAAAATCAAAATATTGTATTTGAGTATTTATTCAATAAGTTTTTTATCTTACCAACCAATTTTTGGTCCTACCAGAATATACTCTTCGGGCTTTTGGTCCTTCGAAACGTGTAGCAAGACTGTGAGTAAGATTGTATAATAGTGTTTATCTTGTTGATTCAAATTTCGTAGTTATTCTGCGGTATAAAATCTAACAAACAAATCCAATGAACCGAATTTTAAGTTCTTCAAATTTAAATTTGTACACTTGTACTTTTGGTCCTTCGAACCAATGGCAGTCCTTTGAGGAAGATTTTCTTAATAGTTTTTCTTAATAGTTTGGTGTTGGTAATTTCTTAATAATTAACTAGCATGAATTCTAATTCTTTGTATTGAATTAAATTTTGAGAATACTTTAAAGATTTCCCTCATACAAATGAAATTGTATGACTGTGTATCCAGTAGTTTTAGGCTTTTCTTATTCTCAAATTATATTAAGAAGAAGAAAAAGGAAAACAACAAACCAACCTGCTGTTTGTGACATTTTGTCGTTTATAAATTGTTTTTTTATTTCAAATATAACCTTTATATGCAAACAGGCATACACACATGTCCTGTATTCATTAATATATGTATGACTGTATGTGTAAGTAAGTTTATATCCCATTTTAATGATTTACTGGCATAACATATTTCGTCTTGCCCACTTTGTTCTTTTTTGGTTTCATATGTACAGCTACGTGCAAGTAATTAAGGACGCGATACTAGCATCTGAGATTGAAGCAAATAATACGAAAGGTTTTATTATATTCTCAAAAATTATCGTAGTTTAGTATAACTAACTTCATATTGAATCAAATTAATTATTATTTATAAATCTGTTATATTCGCGGCTGATACTAATCTTATTTGAAAATATGACTCATATATTTAAAAACAATAATTAATTTGACACAATATTAAGTTATTTTCTAGGAGTAAGAGATAAATTGACAAAAACCTTTTGTATTATTTTTCAAGCTTACATGTTAGTATCGTGCCCTTAATTAGTTGCACGTGACTGTAGCTGTTCGTAGCTGTTCTGCCAAAGGCTTTTATTATTTGGGTTTATTTTAGTTTTCTTCATTTTTCGTATTTCAGTTTATGTGTAACTAAAAAGCGGATTATGTTGTTAGCATTGATTGATTTTTTCAATTTTGTTTTGTTTTTACTTTGAGTAGAATATTTGAGACCTTTTTGGTAACACACAGAGAGTGAGAAACAGAGGGTGGGAAAGGGGTGGGAACAGTAACAGAAAAGTTTTTGTTAGCTTATATATGTATAATTTTCTAGTGATTGTTTAATCTATTGATGTTGTGTTTGGCGATAGGCGTTATTAACAAGACTGTATTAAACTAAATTTTGAATATATAAGAGTTTTGTGTTTATATTTAGGCCATTTATTTATGCCTGTTTAAAAACTTGTTGAGAAAAGTTTAAAAGGCTTAAGAGGAATTTGTGTTTATTGTTTATTTTTTGAAGCCTTAGGATATGCTGTTGGTTTATGTTAAATATTAAAACCTTAATGTAGACCAACCAGCATTAATTAAATGAATAACTATATTTGTTGAAAAGTAGGCAACAATTTACTATAGAACTATTAAATTATTATTATTTGTTTCCTTAAATTATGTTAAAAAGATGTTGTTAAACTTTAAGTTTTGTTATTGTTGTTTGTTTTGCATTCAAAGATTTATGGTTTGGTTTTTAAGCCATAGAGTAAAACAATGACGCAAACTTTAAATGAAAATTATTTAAAATTAAGCAAGTCTACAAAAAGTTTATTCTTTGATGTTAGCTAAAAGATAAATAATGTTATTAAAAGAACTTTATATGTTTAGGACTTTATAAGCTATAAACAAACAAATTATATTTTCAAGGAATATAATGAAATCTGTAATGGTTTCTCATTTAATTACAGTTTTGGTTTAATTTAATGTATTTAATCAATTTTGTTACGGATGTATGTATGTTGTTCAATGCATGACATTTAAAGTTATTAAAAGGAGTATACAAAGCGCATTTACTAAATGATTAAATTCATCTTTCATATGATGTTATACGAGATCTGATCAGAAAATAAACGTTATTTTCAAATTTCATGAGTTACGTATGTTTGATTATATAACTATGTCTGTTATATAACTATGTTGGTAATATCAGCCATTTTGGATTGTCAGTTTGTTTTTGACAGATAAAAAGGTTAGTCGTGTTTTGGTGTGCTCTTCGATTTATTACTATTCGAAAAAATGGATCAAAGAAATTGTATTGAGTTTTGTGTAAAAACTGAAATTAAATGCGCAAGGACTTTTGAAATGTTGACTGTGGCGTTTGGCGAGTCTACATGATCAAAGTACAGAGCAAAAATTTATAAAATCTTGATTATTATCTTTTAGCATAGAAAATCAACCAAGTCTGAGAAAACACTTTGAGTTCAAAAATATTCTACATTAATTGCGTTTTCATTTTTTATTTTCTTCGCTACCACGAACACTAAATTAAGAAGCAATTGTGTAATTTTGTAACATTCACTTGTATTCTTGATCATTATCTGCAATAATTCGTTATTAAAAATCAGCGAAATTGTTTAAGCAGTAAAACAAATGTAAACCAAAATATGAGATAATATTGGGTGTATAACCTAAAAATGCAAGATGACGTTTCTATATTCCATTTTACATGTGCGAAGTGCTGCTTCAAAGCTAAAACTGTGATAAAAAAATAGATTCATTACGATAACATGAAGAATAAGAGATCAAGAAGCTCGGCCAACCGGCCGAATCGACACCAATGCCAAATTGCAGTTAGGTGGGACCAAAATAATCCTATTTATTATGGGCTGTCAGAGTACACAGAAAGCCAATACAGAATGTGAAAATGACTACTTTTAGAAACTATTTAGAAAGAAGTGCTTGGAAAGTTTTGCCTCACCCTCCTTATAGTGCAGACCTTTGGATACGCTCCACAGAAAAAAGTATGCGCAATTGACTTGATCCGTTCTTGGCATCAAAAGATGAAAAGTTCGTTTGGCGCAAAAACCATATTTGCCAGATAGATGAGAAAATGTCATAGCTTACTATGGCCGACACTTTGAATAAATTTATATTTTACAAATGTTTCAAAATAATATTTAAATTTTTTTAAAAAACTCGATATTTTTATGTTATGCGCCCAATATAAAAAAAATTTTAGAGTTCTACACAAACATTTTGGACATTGTCTTGTATATTAACTTCCTTATTCAAAAACGATTATTAAATTTAACAAACGTTTATTAAGCAAATTTTTATATGCAAATCTGTCTTAATAAACGTTTTTTTAAATTTAATAATCGTTTTTGAATAAGGGTGTAAGTCAGTTAAATCGGTTATTAAAAAAGCAGTTATTACCTTTTACTATATTTTGGTACTACGAACCAGTGGTCTGTACTTCGCTGCCAATTATATTTCATAATTTTAACAGTTTAATAAAGAAGTTACATTTTCTTACGTTCTAATTTATAAAAACTTAAAAATGGTTTCAATAAAGTTTTTTTAAAAAATTTTAATTCATGCATTTTCTAGTTTCAAAACAATCGGTTCACTTTGAAAAAATATTCATCAATCGGATGGTTCATTGAACTGAAATTTCTGCGCTTCGGCAATTCCAGCATTTGATTTTTTCCAGAAAAAATCCTGTTATTTTTTGTCCTGCTTAAATATTTTTGATCCTCTTAGTTCAACTTTGAGCAAAAAATTGTTCTTGATAATGAAGATTTTAAAATTGACTGCAATAAAATTAATAATAAAATTTAAAAAGCAATTTTCTATTATATTTTTCAGAGTCGATGAAAACGTTTAAGCTTGTTTGAGATTTAAATATTATCTTATAGTTATACTAGTCATTAAGGTTTTCATCATACAAATTAATTAAATGGTGGATCGAATATTTTTCAGTTAAAAGATAATTTTTTAACATAGTAATGCATTCATTAAGCTGTTGGTCCGAAGTACTTCTTTTTTTGGTTCTACGGAGGCATTAATAATAAGGATTAATCTGAAAGACGACAAACAAGTGGCAAAATATGCATTTTTCTATTTTACAAACAAGTAAATGGATTCAAATGGATTATTGGTGTTAGGAACTATTTTTTGGTTGCAGCAATCCTATTTGTCCTGAGATTTTGTCTCTTCAAGTAAAAATATTGATGGAATTAAAAATTTCTATTTTTGAATCAGTTCTTTAACCAGGAATACCTACAACGATGAATATATTTTTGGATTCTTAATTTAAGAATAGTCTGCAAAAAATGAAAAAATCTCTGCCCTTCGAGATCTATATTATGTTGGACTTTTCTTTGCAACATATTTTTTATTTGAGGAATTGAATAATTATTTATTTATGAACACCAAAACTGCATTTTGCATTTTATGCAGATCGATTTGGTTTCTAGAGAAAAAATGTCTGCCCTTCGAGATCTATATTATGTTGCACTTTTCTTTGCAAAATATTTTTTATTTGAGGAATTAAATAATTATTTCTTTATGAATACCCAAACTGCATTTTGCATTTTATGCAGATCGATTATGGTTTCTAGTCATAGTTTTTAAAGCACATTATCGAGTAAACTTATGGTCCTACGAACCAGAATTTAGTTACTTAAATATGATCCATCATACAGGATTTTATGTGATATTTTAATAGCATTTTCTTAAATAACTAGTTTTTATTCCTAACTTTACTATATGTATTTTGCCTTGAATTTTTTTATAATTATTAATTTATTTTAAAAAAAAATTCCATATACGAGTATGTACATATATATGTATATACATATATGCATTTTATTTAAACCCTTAAACTAATGAATTTCGTTTGCAATTTTCTATTTTATTTTGCGTAAAATTTGGGGTTAAATTTCACATGAATAATGGGATTTTTCAACAAAATCTCCTTTTTCTATTTCTGTGGTTTATAAATGTCACAAAATAAACTCAAAAACTAAAAAAAAAGTTTCCTACAAAATCCTAAAATTTTTATCATAAACAAATAATATTTTGTATGTGTGTGTGTGTTGTATGTGTGTTTATATGTATAAATAAATTGCTAAAAATATAGCTGGTAACAGTTGTTACCAGAAGAAGTATACAATGTTAACAGAATTGTTTTATTGTTGTATGTATTTACTGGTGGTTATTATTGTAGCTATATTTGTTTTGTTAGTTAAATCCTTTTTTTTTACATATTTTTTGTTGGTATATTGAAGTTTACAACCAAATTGCATAAACATGTTTTGTGGTTGCAAACAAGTTTTACAGCTGCTAAAAATTTTGCTAAAATGGAAATGAATTTATTGTGAAAAAAAAACAAAAAATAGATTTATGTATATATTTTTTATTTGAGAAAATAAATCGATTTTTAGGTTTAAGCAAAAGTGTTATTAGTAAAAAAAAAAATTTAAAATAAATAGGTTTTATTTTGTAAATTGGCTAAATGTAGGTTAATTTTAAACTATTTTTTATAACTGCTTTAAAAAAGGCTTAGTAATTGTGGCTGGTAGTTGGGTTAATAAATATAAATTGAATTTTAAATAAATATACAACTCTTACATCGCTTTATTTCGTTAGCACACACTGTCTTACATATTAGTTTAAACATTGCAATTAGAAGAAAAAAGAGTTAGTTAATGTTATTTAAGAAATATATGTGAACCGGCCTATGAAAAGGTGGCTTATGACTCAAAAAAGATTCCACTTTTTTTTTGGTTTCCATAGAAGCTCTTTCACGTGGTGAAAACTAGAAAATTCTAACTTAGAAGTGTATTAAAAATGTAGAGAAAAAAGAGCACAAATAGACAAGTCCACTGTAAAAATAGTTTCATCCACTTCCATTTGATCTTCAGCTTGAAACAATGCTTGTGTTCGTCCTCGTAATTGATACCAACATCTCTTCGTTTTGACATAAATATGTTTGAAAAACCTCGCTAAATTCTTCCTGGGCTGAAATTATTCACAAGCGACACACGTCCTACTCGTTCAGCATTGCTTTTAAATCTGAGCGCTCACACGATTTTTTTCGGTCAGAAACTGGTTTGTTTGTGCTTGGCTCTTTTGCCTTTTTTGGTTGCCTGTTTATAATGCAAAAGAAAAACTACTAAGAAACAGACGAAATGCATTGTATATCTTTAACAGCTGTGTCTCGCAATTTCTTTTTTGAGTCATAAGCCACCTTTTCATAGGCCGAGTCACATATTTTCTCTGTAGTATAAATTAAACTATTCAAAAGTATCTGCAAAATGTTTGGCAATAAGTCTCAAAACATATGCAAACATATCATGCAAAGCATTTCATATATTTAAAACATACTCTTAAAAGTATGCCTTAAATGTGTTTTCGAATCATTTTAGACTTGTCATGAAAACAACGTAACCACTAAATAAAATATGTCTACAGTGTCTCACAGCTTATTTTATGCGGGCACATATTGGTTTCGAAATCTTGAAATTAAAACTAGCCTTTATTGTCTACAAGGCGATTTGGCATAGATGCTACCAGCTTTTGGGTAATACTCGGCGAAATATTCGACTAATCCGTCGGTTGCGCTTATTTTATATGCCCAGCATCTCTGCGCTTCTGTGCTTCTGAATCTGAAGGTATTTAAACTTGTCAATGGTTGCTTCATCAAATGTAAAATTCTTAGTACCAGCATCTGGCATACAGCTCCAAACTATGACCATGATGCTTTACAGTTGCCTTTAGGTTTTCTGTGTTGAGTTCTGTAATTGGTTTCCGCCAAACATACGACATGCCATCTGAATCGAATATGTTAAACTTAGATTCATCGGCGAAAATGACCGAATTCCCAAATGAAGATTCCTTGCAAACATGTTCTTTGGCGAAATGTATCCCAGACATTCTGTTTCTCGGATGCACAAACGGTTTCTTGCGTGCAACTCAGACACTCAAATGATGTTGACGACGAGTAGTCAGCTTCAACTACGGAGTCCAGTTATGTATGTGCCCATATTTTTCTTAAAGTATGTCGTTCATCATGTTCATCATGCACCCGATTTACATGACCGAAGCTCTCAATGATAATTTGGTTGGTGGAAACTTCAATGTAAATGCTTCTATTTATTAAAAAAAAAACTTCTTTTAATTAAGACAAATTGCACAGCATATTTAGTTTTATATTATTTTGATGCTGTTTGCTACTAACACATTTATACGAGTCATAGGCGATTGTAGTTTATCGCCTAAAAATAAAACTAATAATGAAATTTAAAAAAGTTTTTTGTCATTTATTTTTGGTCTAATAACGTAATTTATAAGTCAAAACTAAAACTATTAAGTTTTAAGGAAAAAATACAAACGAAAAGAAAAATAAAACTGTATGTACTTTTTCAAAACATACAAAAAAGTTAGGGAATTATAGTCCTTTAAGATTTAATCTGAGGTCATTATTTTTGTTTTTTCAACAATAATAAATAGTTACTCTCCCATTCGCTCTTAACCCGCTGTCAATGCTTGTCCAAATGGGATGGAGTGAACTGGTTTACATGTACCAACTGTCTCTTTACGATTGACCACAGATTGAAGCGGGATTTTTTGCTAGCCACTGTATAAAAATAGTGTTCTGCTCGCTTAGCCATTATTTAACGATTTTAGAAGTGTGCTTTGCGTCATCATTCAGCTGAAAAGTAACTTCATGGTATGTATAAAATATTATGTATAAATATAAATATTATGTTTGAAAAATACGTAGATACTGTTTTTTTTTTAATTCATGCCTTCGATGCTTAGCAGTGGTTCGTGGTTCTACCACGTAAAGCGGCCCCATATCTAGACATTTCTCCTACGACGATTCATTGTTCTCTTAACAAGCAAGGTGTCTTTCAATTCTCTGGGCTGTTCGGCGTCAGCAATATTCTTTACCTTTGTCCATCTCCAGTCATATACCGTTTAATGTCTGTGATCACTGGCAAACTTTACAATGGCCTTTATATTTTTTTATCAACAATGCAGGTTATAATTTTTTTTACTGCTGAGATGTAATCAACATTGCCATGGACTCGTATTGCTGTACATCGTCCAACGGGTCCACCAATCCTATAGAAGTATTTTTTGTTGTTAAACTTGACTCTTTTTATTTGAGACATCATGACACATCTGTCTACATTTGTTAATAGCTTTTTGCGACCTCTGATTTGTGGTTTGCGAACAATACAACTCCTTTTTGGACTCTTATAACCATTACTAGAATATTGTCTTCAATGAGTGGTCCGAGGTTCCACCATGTAAAGCAACTCCATGGCATTAAGTTCCTTCCGCCGTGCTTCATTGTGTCCTTAATGTGGAGTTTTTGATTTCTCTGGACTGTTCGGTGCCAAACCTTTGGTTTGTGGTTTGGGAAGCATAGAACATCTTGGACTCTTGACAGTTTCTTCATTGTTTATTATAATTTGTAATATAATGTGATTTGTGTTGAATAATTTTCAAAGAGTGTTTAGACACATTATATTAATATCAAACTAATATTTTTCTTTTAAAGTTATAAACAAAACATAAAAATCTAACGAGAAACTTTAATGTTTTGTGCAAATATTTCAAAAGACACACTTGTGCAAATTTGAGTTTTTTTTCCTAAATATTTATTTCACGATAATTATTATTTTCCATTTTGCATTGTAAATTAGTTTGTTTAGCATTAAACCAAAAATAACTCACAAAAAACTATTTTAAATTGTCTTTATAAGTTTTATTTTTATGCAATAAAAGTACACAAGGAACAAACATGTACTCATTTGTGCTGCCCACTGTATATTGCATACTTTTAGGGTTAATGTGATATAAAAATTATTTTAATTATTTTACAACTATTTTTGTTGCCTACCTTTGTGAGTTAGCTTTAAATACTTAATATAAACAAACATTGCATAGTTTTGCATTAATTTCTAAAAGTTTTTCAAATAATTTTTTGTGTTTACAAAAAAAAAAAATATATATATATAAAAATTTTTATAAATTTAACTTCCGCTCACAAAAATGTTTATTGTTTTACAGAAACTTATTAACTTTCAAAATAATAATTATCATATTTTTAGCCTGTTGTATTTTTTATATTTAGTTTAACTTTTTTTCTTTTAATAATAAATGAGAATTGAATTTCAAATAATTTTCAGTTTAAGTTTCAGTTTCTTTTCTTTTCATTATGTTTTGTTTTGTTTTTCCATCCTCCCAACACTAAGCAATTCAACTGACTTTTGGCTCATCTTCAGTTGTTTTCCAAACAAGATTCCTTAATTAATATCTACTAGGAAAAAAATCTTCTTATCTTCTTTTAATGATTTCAAACTTAAAAGCAAGTTGAAAAAAAAATATCTTTAGCTGTCTATGTAGAAAATTATAATGTGCCTGCCTGCTTATTTAAAACCTTCCACGACTAAACTTTGGGGTGGCGAAAAAGTTCTGGAAGAGTAAGTTGTGTTTGGTAGCATAGCGAACGTTTAGTAATCAGAAACAATAAAATACGCGTAAATAATTTCAATGTTTAGTTCTATTTTTAGTGTCAAGTTTTTACTACTTTATGTTGCTACTTTACTCCTACTTCTGTAATTTAATTTATATTTTCTTTTTTTTTAATAAAATTATTTCATTAAAGTTGTGTCTATCTCATTTAAAACAACCGAAAAAATATGAAAAATTAAAAGGAAAAACGAAATCATTAGTTAAAAGTTAAATATAAGACTTGTAAGCTATTTAATACTTTTATATTTCACAATTGTGTAAGGGGTAAAGGGGGGTGTTACAACAAAGTTGCTCCTTCCTTTTAAGTTTGTTAAGTGTGTATGTATGTAAGTAAATTATTATTCTCAAATATCTGTTGCTACGTGTTTTGTTGTACTTGTATTGTTTTGTTATGTTGCTTTTGCTGCTGCTGCTTTACATATTTATGAATTTTTATTTAAAATTATCAAAAGTGGTGGAATATTACTTTTACTTTATGTCTGGCAATATTAACAGTTTGTGTTTAGTCCTTAAATTTAGTGGGTAGCTGGAGTGTTGTCTGTAAGTAATTGTAATTAACAATTGAGTGTTTAAAGTTATTTATGGTCAATGTTCCTCGTCAGTTCTACAACTATTACACGTTTGAATAGGATGCTTAAACATTTATAGTCGCTTAGGGGTTTCCAGCTACAAAACGGGAAGGTGGATTTTTTGCTGGAGCAATTAATTTTTTGTGAATTTATGAAATTAAGCTTAATTGTTATGGTGAGAAAGACATTTAGTTAAAAGGTTGAGTTGGAGCAAGAAAAAAATAGGCAAGCAAGAGTTTTTTTTTTTTTAAATCTTTTATAACTTTTTGTAAAATGTTTAATAATTACTTGTAAAATCTTAAGATAGTAGGTTCCTTCAAAGGGAACTTTTTTTTGCAAAATAAAATATGCAATAAGAATTTATATGAAAATCATGCGAATATATTTTGCATTGCATACATGTCAAACATGTCCAGCACTGATACAAGTGTCGATTCTTGGTTTCTTTTAATGACATTTTTGCTTTAATTTTGTTTACAAACCTTAAGATTTGCTTGAATCCTTTTATAACATTACTTACAATATCTTTTGAAAGATTTATGTGTTTTTGCTAACACTGAAATCGATTTGTTTTGCATTTTCTAGAAATTTGTGATAGAATTTCTTTCAAATTTGTTTTCTCACTGACAGAATATCGGAAAAAGAATTCACAATAAATTGCTGCTTTATTGTAGCTGGATATTTTGTGAACATCGTATAGTTTTACCCATCTAAGTACTTTCCTTTTCTGCTTACTTTTTCCTGTTAATAAATATTTTCAAATTAAAATTTTCCATTAATCATAATGGCGTTGAGTGTTCAATTAATTCTTATTTTCTTTTGCTTTCCTTTTTCTGCTCCATTAACAGAGTTTAGCAGCTTAAAAAAAAAACAAAACAAAAAAACTATATTTTAGAACTTTATGTTTAACTTGAACTTCAACTTAAGCTTTAAAAATCTTTAATAATATCTGGTATTAACCCTGATTTTAAATATTACAACACATATATATTTCAATAATTTGTGGCAATAATTTTTTTTCCTGTTAAAAATGTTTACATTTTCTTTGTTAACAATTAAAGTAAAGAAACAAAAAAAGAACTGCAAAAATAGTTTGTTGTTGTTGAAGAAGTTCTTGAACAATTTTTGTGAACTGCTTTTGGCATTATGAATGCTGAGGTTGTTGTACAACATTGTTTTGTTACACCCAAGTTAACAACAAAGTATGAACACAAGTTGGTATGAAACAAAATTGCTGGTGTTTTTTGTTCTTTTTTATTTTACATGAAAAAAACAACAACAAAAACTTGCTAGCAATTTGGTTTTTACTTTCTTGTTAAATTCCATTAAATTATAATAACAAATAATTTGTTTCAACTTAAATCACTTTTTAAAATATTTCAGAATTTTATTTATTAATAATTTAATTTAATCTTGGTTATGTCTAAATGAATTAATGGAATTGGCAGTTAGTATATTTAGCTGTTTTTATAAATTTAATTAAAGCCCAAAAATATGCTTTAGATGTTATTGACATTCTTTGTGTGATTTTAGGCTTAAGTGTTGATTTTATGTTCAGATATACATATGTATGTATGTTTCTGTATGTTTGTGTTTGTGTTTAAATATTGATTTTTGTAGGTTCATATACATTAATACAGACAACAATAATGCCAGACCAGCAACAAACAATTTTAATTAACTTTTATGAAATTTAATCATAATTAATAATATTTAATGTAACAAAAAAAAAAGAAAAAAACACACACTTCACATGCACATACATACTTGCATGTTTATTATACATATTTATTTATATTAACGCTTAAACAACAAATAATAAAGTGCTTTTGTTTAATGCCCTACAGGCTATTATGGTCGCTGAGGCAATTGAGTGGCGGCATTTGCTAACGCAAATATGGGCAGTGTAAAATTTTAATCAAGATTTAAATTAAATAGAAAATATAGTTTTATTCTTAAAAATGTTATTTATTATTATTGAATACATAGAGCCATAAATTCAGTCGCATAAATGTTTCAATATTTATTTAACCAAAATAGCAAATGACTTTTAAGCCACAAATTGTTACTACTATCCGGGTTTTCAATAAGAGCGCTACAAGAGATTATTTTTTTAATAAAACAAAAACGGTATTGGATATCAATGAAATTCTTTATTCGTGTGAAAGTGCGTTCGATGCCATTATGTATGAAACTCGATTTCTTTTGCATGGCCACAACGGGCACGCTTAGAAGTCCAGACGCTGAACCCAATTTTCGACGGTTTTCAAGCATAAATCGGCCGATACTGCTGCAATTTCACGTTCGATATTCATACGAAATTCATCAATCGTCATTGGCTTGTTGGCATAGACCAAAGATTTGACGTAGCCCCACGGGAAATAGTATAACGGCGTCAAATCGCACGACCGAGGCGGCCAATCGACTGGACCATTTCGTGAGATAACACGGTCTCCAAACTTGGTTTCCAACAAAATGATTGTGACATACGCTGTGTGGCTGTCCTGTTGGAACCACATGTCCTCCAAGTCCATATCATCCAATTGGGGCCAAAAATATTCTGTTATCATTGAACGGTAGCAATTACCATTCACAGTAACGTATCGGTCTTGATCATCACGGAAAAAGTACGGCCCAATGACGCCGCCGGCAATGATGACTCGTGGAGTACGTGTGGAGTGCTGTCTGACCAATAATGCATATTTTGCTTATTGACGAAGCCATTCAGCCAGAAATTAGCCTCATCGCTGAAGATGATTTATCGATGAAAATCCGAATCATTTTCCAGTTGTTGCTCAGCCCAATTCACGAAGTAAGGTTGTAGGCCAAGATCTTTTCGCAAAATTCGCCACAACGACGTCACAGAGATGCCCAACGTTTGAGAACGACGTGTGAGAGACACATTTGGGCTTTATGCAACTGAAGCCTCAGCGGCAGCAATATTCTCGACACAACGGGTACTTCATTGTCTCACTGGCATGGGAACATTTTGTACTGTGCCTGTAGATTAAAATTTTTCCACTAGACGCTCAATTGCTGATCTGGTAGGAAGACTATGATGACCATAAATTGGAAGTAGCGCTTTTAACTGACTCCGAATTTCGGTAGTAAATTTTAATAATTTCGAGTCATTGTTGGCTCGTATATCTTTCTATCAGAAAATGGCAAACCTTACTGAAGAAAAATGTTAAAAGAGCAGCAAAAATATGGCGTCGTTTGCTGTACCTATCGGTCTACTTTTGTAGCGCCTTATTGTTCATATGTTCATATATTAATGAATATTTAAGAAAAGCTAAAAAATAAATTAAAATTAAGTTTCGCTTACAAATATCTATGTTTAGTTTTGAAAAATCAGTAGCTTAATATTTTCCAATTGCCCGCAGCTGTGGACAATTATGCAGGTTCTATTATGTCAATCTGATTTCTTTGATACCAATGAATTTGAGCTAAATCGAGTCTAAACTTTAATTTGTATTGATGAGTAGCATTTTTCTAATACGTTGAACTGTTATCTTCGATACTAATCTATCGCAAATTTTGAGTAATGACAGTATAAAATGTTACTAAAAAGCTATTTATTTATATAAATATCCGTTGATAAACTAACAAAAAGGGTGATCTGTAGACCAAAACTCTAAATTGTTTGCCAAATCATGAACTGTTTAAACAAATTAATCTATGTTTGTATGTATTTCCTGTCGAGGGAATCGGGGAGATGATTCGCTGCAACATTAACCGTACGATGCATATCCAACTTTTTCTACGAGAACACACATCCGGGATACTTATGTAGCTTAATTTGGCTTTTTCTAATGTTTAAATGGTCCAACTTCATTAATAATATTTATTTTTAGTTTTCAAATGCGTACATTAATATTTTACAAATGTTTTAGTTTCTTTTTCATGCAAATATTCTACCTGGTTTAAAAGATATAGGCAAAAAAGGTTACATAAGTTACAGCAAAGTTGCAAGTGGATACATTTGTACCCGCTATAAAAAGGCAGTCTTTAATGTTTTGTTAAACCTTTTTTCTAAAGAATGCATACCCATTTTTAACTATCATTAATTGCTATCATTAAGATTTGGATATTTAATTACAAGATATGTTTAAAAACCAGCATCCACAAGTATTCTTTTTGCTACTCTCATACTAATATTCTAAATTTTGCTTCAGTGAACGTAGTATCTTCTTTGTAAATTCTTTTAATAACAATTTTGCTTTCATTTTGTTTAGGATCTGTGTGTCATCGTTTGTTTACACACTGCACAATTTCATGTTCGGACATGAATTTTTCTCGGCCATCAAAGTAAATTTTCACACAAAATAACTTAATATTAAAAAAATTACAAAGAAAACTGTAAACATGAACATTGACACGTTTTCCCCACACATAAAAGCATTAACAAATTTGTGTCCGTAATTCTGTCAAAGTTTTGTGCGAAACGAATGATGACTTGAACCCCACTTTATCGAATTTGCAAGGAATTGGTCAAACGTACATATATATAAAGGCTGTTTATATTGTTTGTCGAAATTACACTATTTATGTTTATAATACAAATTACTGAATAGAATGAAGGTTCCTTCCACCAGATACTTAAATACAACTTTTGTTGTGTAGCCAGATTTTAGGAACTCTTTGATCGAAAATTTCTATAAACCATATATTTTGCATAAATTTAGCTAAATTTTTTTGATGCATGTTTGAATATCCGAAATGTTTGGTTGTGAGCTTGATGGCTTTAAATACTCTTCAAAAAATATAAGACAATAGTGTTCAATTACAAGAGCCAATTCTCATTTCTGAAATGAGTTTAGGGCAGCCAGAATAGTCATATTCTGTCGCGATGTTTAGCCGAAAAGCAGGCACTACTTGACCAGCCACAAAACCCCCAAACAGTCATGCATTATGGATGCATTTATTTCACGAGAAATATATTTGGGTTTTCCAAAAGCCAACTGCAAAACTTGTTTTAACGAGCAACAAAGCCAGCTGTAATAATGCTTTTTATTTTTATTATAGTTGCATACATTTTACGGCTGAAATGGCGGCAATTTTGGTGAAATTTTTATAATTAAGTGTAGTGTGTATCACAGTATTAACTGTCGGTCTGCATATCTGCAAGAAAAACACTCCACAGATAGACGGATCTGCAGAAATACGACACTTAAAAAAAAAAATGTTTCTGATCTTTTACAAATCTACTCAAGTCGATTTCACTAGTCAATATATAAAAACTTTACCAATGATAGCGCCCTCGTCCTATTTTATGCAGCTTCAATTGTAATAAATAAATGAATACAAGAGTATTTATACTCAAAAAAAAAATTTCACACAGATAAAATTAAGTAAAATGTATTTATAAATTCATTCATAAAATAAAATAAATATGGATTTAAACAATTGTATTCATAAAATAATACCTATACTATGAATTTGTTGCGCTCTCAATTTGTTTGTATTTTTGCATATATAGCTGGCCTGTTTCATTGATTCATTCAGTCAATTGTGTAAAATTTATATACATTTTTTTTTTATATAATTTTTAAACACATACATACAAGCAAATAGCATGAAATAATATTTATCAGAGATTCATTGAAAAATTCATTACAATATTGCAGCAGCACTTAAATATTTAATTAAAAAAAATCACTTAAATTTATTTTTCTTTTGTTGAAATAAAAAATCCTAAAATATTAATAATTCTGGTGTACATAAAGCTTGAAGTGAAAGATTGTGTATAATATTTAACAAATTTATTGTTAAAATTTAAATTATGTGGGTAGTAGTAATGTATTAAGTAAAGGGTGGTTAAATTGTAAGGGCCGATGTTGAATGTGAACCACACCTAAACGCCAAGCTTTTTTCCGAATTTTATTGAACACTTCTCTATTTCAGACTTACTCAATTTGAACCATGGAGAGCTACACAATCCAACAACGTGTTAAAGTTATCCAGACTTATTATGAAAATTGGCGTTCAAATCAAAATGCATATCGTGCACTTCGTGATTTTTTCATCTTCAGTGATGAGGCACATTTTCACCTCAGTGGATTTGTCAATAAACAGAATTGCCGCATTTTGGCGAATGATAATCCAAGAGTGATTGTCGAAAAACCAATGCACCCACAAAGAGTGACTGTTTGGTGCGGTTTATGGGCTGGCGGCATCATCGGGCCGTATTTTTTCCAAAATGAGGCCGGTCAGGCAGTTACTGTGAATGGTGTTCGCTATCGTGAGATGATAACGAACTTTTTATGGCCCAAATTGGAAGATATGGATGTGGACGATATGTGGTTTCAGCAGGACGGTGCCACTTGCCACACACCTAACGAAACAATGGCTCTTTTGCGCAACAAATTCAATGGCCGTGTTATCTCACGTAATGGCGATGTCAATTGGCCGCCAAGATCATGTGATTTGACACCGTTGGACTTTTTTCTTTGGGGTTATTTGAAAGAAAAGGTGTACGTCGATAAGCCAGCAACAATTCAAGAGCTAAAGGATGAGATAATTCGGCAGATTAACGGCATAGAACCTCCATTATGCCTCAGGGTCATCGAAAATTTGGACCATCGGATGGAGGTGTGCCGCCGTGGTCACGGCGCTCATTTGGCCGATATTTTATTCCATACATAATTGAGTAATACCAATATATCATAATAAAATAAAATTACAATAATTTTCTAAATAGTTTGTGTTTTATTCAAAATCAATTTGAAATTTAACCACCCGTTATAAGTTAGTAAACTGGGGAGTTTTATGGTTTTAAAATCAGACAAAATTTAAGACTGCATTAATGATATCTTTATTTGGTAACAAAATTATAACCTTGTGCACTTCATTCAACAAAAAATCAATGACTTTAGTATTATTAACCTGTCTTAAAGAGCTATAACTTTAATATGATATAGCTATAAGTTTGATAAATTTAAGAAACTGTTCTTAGAATCCCAGTATTTTAAGTAAATTCAGCTCATATTTAGCACCATTTATGCAACCACTTATATTGTAGTTACTTGGAAGTTCTTTAAGAACAAGTAATAAAAGACCTGACTCATAGTTATTAAAACTTTTTTAATAAAGTTTTTATCACAAACTTTACTTCTATCTCCTAACCCCCTCTATGCACTCGTTGCTGAACAAAAATTATATTTCATATTACAAAACAAAAACCAAATGTAAGAATGCATTTCAACCTTCGAGAGAAATGTAAACAGATCTGTTACTAAAGTAACCGTTAAAATTTAACAACAAAATAATAATTACTTTTTGAGTTTTTTGGTGTTTTGTAATTTCGTTTTTCCTAAAACTACAATTTCATAATATGTTTATAAGCCGGATGTAATTTTAAACAATCACCCCAATCGTAAATAAAAATTACACATGAAATTTGTTCCCTTTTATGTTTTTAACATTGAATTTTAATAGGAAAATTGTGAAAAGGGAACAAATTTCAAGTGGCATTTTTATTCATGATAGGGCTGAATGTTTGTTCTTTTCTACAACATTTTAATACAAGCTGTTTTTCTATCCATCGTCTGTACAAAACTACATTAAATCTGTAGTATTTTTGCCTTAACGAGTAAAACGTGTCAGAATTACCAAATGCAATAATGTTGGCTTCTCAATATAAAATTTGTAATTCTAGTCTAAGTATGAAAGAACTGCCGTGTTTAATATTGATACATATTTTAAATAAAAACTTTAATTAATATTCATTATACGCCTGCTAGTATCATGTAGTTTATATTCAGTTTTAAATGATTTTAAGTAAATTTATTAATATATAAAAAATTACTATTGTTGAGAAGGGCAAACAGTTCAAAAACTACTGAATATTGTTTATTGTAAATAACGCATTGCAGCGGTTTTTTATTGCTGCATGTTGATGAAAATTTGGTTCCAACAAGATATTGCAGCATCTTGATTATACGGCTTTAATGAATAATTAATTGCAAGATATATTTGAATAGCAGCATCCACACATATTCTTTTTGCAGTTCTGAGTAAGCGGGTACCCACATTATTCGAATTTTATTGGGAGATTTATTTAAATGGTTACAGATGTTGAGCTCTATCCGATGACTTTATTTTATATTTAGGATTGCGAATATTGTTGATTTACTATCTGTGCAAATTATAAGTTTTAAAGCGCAGTGATTATGTAATAAAGGTTTCCAGCTATAAACGCAAATGTCTGAATTTTGATCCATTAGTAAATAAAAACTTTTAACCATTGCAAATGGTAGAATCTTGAATTGCTGTAAAGAATTGTTAGTAAATTAATGGTAAAATTGTAATTTTTTCGTATTCTAAAAAAAGCTTCAGAATAAATGAAGTTGATTTCAACTGCCACCAAAGCTCTTCTCTGGTAATTTTTTATTTAGGTACCAGCGTTGGCAATAAACTTCTGGCGTTACATGTCCTAGTACTTTTTTTTACGTAACAGCACATTTTTCTTTATGGAAATATTTTTTAAAGTACGGTCACACTTGGCACTTAGACTCACATATTCATGCTACGTTTGTTCTACTGCTGGTCAGCTTGTTTTTATCTGTGGTGTGGTGGGACTAAATTTCCAGAATCTTTATTGTAGTGGCCTGTAAAATTTCACGTCATGGCCACTGCAGAGTTTTAGCCAGATTGAACGCATCTAGTACTGGGCTTCAATGCTTATAAATCCCTTTTTTTATCAGCTCTAGTTTTCGAGATATTAATTTTTTAAGTAAACTTCCTAGTTACGCAATTTATAGTAACGTAACTAATAAACGGTTCATTCTATGCAGTAAAAATAAAAACCGAAATTCGTCTAAAATTTTGTCTTTATGCCGCATTAACATTATTTTGATTATATGTAGTAGTCTCGAAGAGATATCGCTCAATATGGATAAAAAAAAATTTGTTATTCCTTTTTTTATATATCAGAAATTTACAACTGTTTTTACAAAACAAGTTATACATACAACAGTTCAAAAAATTAATAATAAAATCAAAACTACTGTGTTCATATTAACAAGAAATATTGAATTTTATGCAGGAGGTATCTGCTTATAGAAAAATATTGGAACTTTTGTTATTATGTATCTCTACTTTTTTATGAATTTTTGAAATTTTGACGGTGCTGTAGCTTAATTGGTTAGCGCATTTGATCGTTAAGCATGAGTTGGTATTAGTAGCCCGGGTTCGATTCCCAGTCGCTGCCACTCAAACAATACCAATTTTTGATAACTCTTAGTTTTCTTTCTATCTATCATAACTAATATTAATCACAGCGCCCTCCTTCGGTGGTATAGCATTCAAACGCCATCGAAGTAAAAATAATTAAATAAAGGCTATAAAATCAAGCTTTAACATTATTGCGCCTACTCACCACCAGAGGCGCTGCAATTCTGCACTAAAAACAAACATAATGCGCAATTGCAGAGTTGTGATATAAAAAGCTTTCTTCTTTTACCACCTTTACTTCTTTAATCTATCTTTTTTCCAAAGAAAGTAACGCAATTATATGTAGGCATATTAATTGTTTAAAAAAAAATAACTCCTGAAAAAGATTTCCAAAGGAAATCGAAATATCGAGTTAAATTATATATAAAAATAAAAAATCTGTTATAAAAAACAAAAAGTGATCTCAAGCTTAATAATTATTTAATAAAAATCATAAAAAATATCGAAGAAAATAGAATAAAATTAATTGTAAACTATGAAATTTTTCAACAAAAAATTTATATCTCGAAAACTAGAGCTGATCCAAAAAAAAGTGAGTTAGAGGAATTGGATCCTTATATAAAATATATACAAATTGACTAAAGGTACGGTCACACTTGGCAAATATTTGCCAAAAAAAAAACGTACATACATTTAAACTCGTTTATTCATTTAAAAAACTTTTTCTTTTTTAGGCCAAATCACAACAACCATGTATTTATTTTTGATGTTGTTTGATTTTGCAAAACTCTTGGGAAGAGTAAACAACGTCAAACAAATTTGTGCTAAAACAAGTGCTTACAGTTTTTGGTATTTATTTCTTGTATAAGCTGATTGGGCCTAAATTATTCTATTGTAAATTAAAACCACATTTAATTACAATTTTTTCCCAACGTTTCGTCAATTTTTTGTTGACTTCTTCAGGGGAACATTAAACGTTTTTTTTATTAATATTTTAACTTACTTTTAATGTGTGTATATATTAAGATAAATAGAACATATTTTTTATTTATTTTTTATTATGTATGGTACACTGAAGACAAATTTTTGTTCTTTATTATTGTTCAAGTTATCCGTACACGCAGATAAAAACCATAGTTGTGGTAAACATAATCTAAGAGCAACATATTATGATAAGATTTATAATTGTAGTCAAAACATATTATGATGAATATAAGTGCCATGAAATATCATATTATGTTCAATTATCATAGTAATATTTCATCATAATATGTTCTCGTTAATCATAATTTCATAATATAAAATCATATTATAGCCTAATATAATCATAAAATTGTCATACATGATCATATTATGATCTAATTTAACCATATTATAGTTTAAAGTAATCATAATATGATCTAAAGTAATCATATTACAATCTAAATTAATCATATTATGATCTGAAGTGATCATATTATGATATATAATAATCATATTATGATCTAAAGTAATCATATTATGATATTTGTTTCTAAATAGAAATAAATATTTATGCACTTTCAACGTACATATATAAAAAAAATTACATTTGTTTGCAGTTATGTTTAATAGAATTTTATTTTGTAATATTTAAGTTCATTTCTTTTATGCACACTTTATTTAGGTCTTTAGCCATCATTGACATTTTTGTACTTTGTACTTTTTTATTGAAACATTTAAATCCAAATAAATAATCCGATATCGCGCAGACAAACAGCTGATGACTGAACTGACTCAAAAGCATTTTACAAATGGTAAAAACAAAATACTATTAAAATTAAACATATTTTGTTTGCATTTTAAACTTACTATGAATGCAAATATAGAAACTTATCATTTAATGATTATTTGTAAGTTTGAATCGTTGTAACTAATATAATATGTTTGAGTAGTTATCATTCATTAGTTATGGTAAACATTTTTTTAAAAATAATTATGTTTCAGTGAACCATATTCAATTTTATAATTGCGATAAACATAAAAATGTTTATAGTAACTAAATTATCGTTAAAATCAAATTAAAATAACAATTATTTGTGTATCACAACAATACATTGTTACTAAAAACACAGTGTAGTTGTTATAACAATGTCCAACCATGTTTTTTCTCTGCGTGTAATGTCATTTACGTTCTTTAATTTAGTACTCATTTCGTCTATAAGTGTGTTAGTTAATTTTGTTTGGAAAATTGTTATTTGTCAAGGTGTTTTTGATGTGTACAATATTCTCCTTTTATGAAATTGTTCGTCACTTATTTTTATCACTCTGGTGATGAAATTCTTTGCTGCTTTTGTGGGTAAATATTTGCTAAATGTGACCGTACCTTAAGGCACCATTTCTTATCATTTAAATGTAATATTTTTATATCCTTTATTTAATGAATATTCATTTCTTTTTTATCTTTTATTTGTAAACATTATAAATATCAACTATTCACTAATCATTCCAAGTGCAATAAATTAATTATATATTTACTTTATTATCATATCTTGGCTTTTATTTGCGTTAATATATATATATGTATAATTTTCAAGAGATACATTTAATTATTATCTATCAAACCGAATGCAACAATGCTATTGATGTTGAATAAAATGACAATTGATAAACTAACTGTCAAATAACTGTCATTACATTGTCAACGTATTAAAGTCTATAAATGAATATTTATGCGTGCCAGCACAAGCAGTACAAATTTACCTACAAACGTACAGACAGACCTTAAAAATTAATAAGCTTAAACAATGAATTTAACACATAAACATAAAGAATATTAGACACACACACACACACTGACACATAAATACGCTAAACTCCTTTACTCTACATCCATACTTGTTTAAATGTTCTGTAAATAGACAATGTTAAATGTCTGTGTACGGATACAAGTACATATGTATAGAAAAGTCAATTTATTTATTACTGTGTATGTGCGTAGGTTAGTAACAGCTGTCATTAGTACAACTCATTAATAACCGTCGACATTTCGAATGCCTTTTGATAACCATTTTGATGGCTTTTTTCTGTTTCTGTTTCTGCTATCTACCACCAACAAAATTGAAGGTTTGTATATTTACACTTAAATGTAAATTTGCTAAAAAAAAAAGAAGAAATTAAGCAGTGGGGAACCAATCATATAGAAAAACCAAGCATTAGCTTCACAGCAATCAGCAAATACATTAAGCTTAAACTTGTCATTATACTAAAACAATAAAATATACAAGCAGAGAGAAAAAACCTGCATATACAAATATATACATAAATTTGCAAATAAATAAATAAATAAGTAAATGTTGTTGGACAACAAATAAAAAAAAACCAGAAAGAAAATAAACAAAACACACATACTACATACATGCAGGAATATAATAAAAAATTAAAATAAATGCCCTTTGTTGTTTTTGTCATGCCCCGATGACAGTTGACAAATTGCTTGAGTAAATAAATAACCAAACAGGAAATTAAGGTAAACATTGTAAAAGATAATAAAAATATACATATGTATTTATAC
Source organism: Bellardia bayeri (assembly GCA_950370525.1). Classification (NCBI taxonomy): domain Eukaryota; kingdom Metazoa; phylum Arthropoda; class Insecta; order Diptera; family Calliphoridae; genus Bellardia; species Bellardia bayeri. Next base: position 119,949,519 of record OX493264.1, read on the forward strand.
ACATACACATACATTTATCAATTTATTATTACACACACAGCAACCTTAGTTAAACTTAAATCTATAAGGAGGAGACTCATTAGTCTTTGTTTTTTTTTCATTCTTTATTATTTCCAAATAAAACCCCAATTGTTATTGACTTTGCATAAACGAACAAACAAACAAGAAATACACAAATAATTGTTAAGCCATAAAAAATAATTTCCCAACATAAATTTCTTAATTTATGACCTTTTTGGTTGAAAGTGTTTTCAATTAATCGTTTTGAAATTTTGTTTGTTTTTTGCTGTTGAAATTAAAGTCTTAATAATCACGTTAGCGTGTAATAACAAATAATCGTTCGCTGTAGTAATAGAAATCAAATATAATACTTCAAATATAATAATTCCTTGCAACTACATGCCAAAGTATAAGCTAATATTTTCCTTGGTTCGCCTAATACCGAAAATATATCAAAAAAAGAAATACATGCATGTGAATTCCCCACCCCCTCCACCTCTAGATCCCCTGATCTTGCCAAAACTGCTACGATCCTTATACTAGACAGATCAGGGCAAATTCAGACAACTACTATAGAGTGCTTCTCTGTCAAGCAAGTAGCCAAAGTATAAAGTGATATATTTTTCAAAATTTTTGTTACAATATCGGAACGTTTATTGTATCAAAGGCATTTTTAAGATGTTAACGCTCCACTTCTTACTTAAATTCTTGACAAAAAGAGAAAGCTCTGGCTGGTTTGCAATCAGAGTTGCAAAATATATTTTTTGAAGAACACTTTAATTTTTTGAAAAAATCTTTTTTTCTTGGAAAATACCTAATTTCACCGGTTTTATATTTGAATAACCTAGAAACTTTTAGTATTCTGGAAATGAAAAATTATTATGTGGATATTTTAATATTTTTAGCTTTTATAAATTTTATAATTTTTATAAATTTAATAATTTTTATAACATTTATAAATTTTATAACTTTTATAAGATTAAATATAATTTTAACTGACTGACTTTTATAACATTTATAACTTATATATCTTTACTTACTCTTAAACCTTTTATAACTTTTATAACTTTTAAACCTGTTATAACTTTTTTAACTTTTATAACTTTTATAACTTTTATAACGTTTATAACTTTTATAACGTTTATAACTTTTATAACTTTTATAACGTTTATAACTTTTATAACTTTTATAACTTTTATAACTTTTATAACTTTTATAACTTTTATAACTTTTATAACTTTTATAACTTTTATAACTTTTATAACTTTTATAACTTTTATAACTTATATAACTTTTATAACTTTAATAACTTTTATAACTTTAATAACTTTAATAACTTTTATAACTTTTATAACTCTTGTAACTTTTATAACTTTTATAACATTTAGAACTTTTATAACATTTATAACTTATATGACTTTTGTAATATTTGAACTTTTATGACTTTATATCTATATATCTTTTACAACTTTTATAACTTGTATAATATTTATAACATTTATAACTCTTATAACTTTTGTGACTTTTATAACATTTAAAAATTATAGGAATAGGAATGGTACTATGCTGCTGGAAACCCTGTCATAGCTCCCAAAAACAAATATGTAGTTAAATTTCATTTGTTACGAAAAACAGTTCAAAAACTTGTTATTTCATTTGAATAGTTTATTATTATTATGTTCTGTTTTAACAAAGTCTTTGTTGTTTTATTTTCTTTATCCTTGTGTTTATTATATTTCCGTTTGTTCCCTTAAAATGTTTTCTTATTTTTGTTGTATTTAATGCATGCTTTAGCTATACTATTACGGCTGTATTTTAGATTTAAGAATTTTATAACTTTTGCTGATAGCATCAACGTATGTATGTATGTACAAAGAGTATTGCACGCACCAAGTAGTGTATTATTACATTCTTAAAATAAACTTTGTTACTTCCTTTTGTTTATTTAAATGTATTTATTTATATCCGCCTAGTTGGCCAATCATCTTTCCTAGAATAGAAAACTGGCCATATATACTTTATTTGTTCCTTGTATTTTTTATAATATTTAGGCAAACACTTTTAGCTTTAATGTGCTCTCTTTATCTCCTTAAATATAATCATATTTTTCATTTGTTTTTTTTTTGTGTAACATTGTGTGTGGGAGAATAGTTTCCATATCCGTTTTGCTTATTGTTGATAGAGTATTTTCTTAGTATGTATTTGTAGCCTGTTTATGCGTTGAAGGCATGAAAATGCTATTAAATGAAATTATCTTATAAAAGCCTACTTCCAGGCTTGTTTCTTATATTTTAGTCTTTTATATTTTTTGTTATTTTTCTTGTTCTGAAATTGAAAGTTTAAGTACTTGAGTGCTTGTGAACTAAAGAAAAAATATATTTTTATATTCAATTAGGGAGTGGTTTTACATATCTTTCTAAGTAACAGCGCGAAGTATGAAATTATTTATATAATTCTTATTAGGATTAAAGTAATACTTTCGTAAGTAAGTAAAAAAATTATGAGACAGTATGGCATATCGAAACAAATTTGTTTTGTAAATGACTTTTTGATTAAATATTTAATAAAAAACTGTTTCAAAAGTCTGTCAGATTTGAATATACTAGTACAATAATAAAATATTATTGTATATTGTTATCAAGTTAAGCTTTAACAAATTTAATTTAATATACTTTCTTTAATATTACTTAGTTTTTTTAAAATGTATTTTTATTTTAAACCGAAATAAATATCTCATTAAAAGTATCCCTGAAATTATGCCATAAATAATAATCATACATCAAAAAAAAACCTTTCTCGCACTCTATATATCAAATACCTACGTAAGTGTATGTGTGTTTGAGTAAAACAACATAATTTTAATATTCTATAAACAAATAAAGCACATAAATTTTATTAAAGAAAAAAAAAAAACATTATTACGTTTTATATCCTCAAGGAACAATAAAATATTTTAAGTCTAATATAAAATTTACTGGCATATTTGCTAAAAATAAAACAAAAATCATACGCCCAAAATCTGTTCAAAAAAAATGTGGCTAAATAAAGAGAAAAAGCTGAAATAGTATTAAATAATTACCCTGCAAAAATAACCAACAAATATGCCAAACATAAACAATATTCCCCATAAGGTTATCAAGGTCTTGACTGGCTTGTTACTCTTACACATTCATGCATATTTACATTTGTAAGCCTTAAAGTATGCACAGTTTTTAATAATATGTAGTTACATACGTATGCTAGGTGCGGGTATCATTTGAACATGTTCAAAGAGGTGTTAGATAAATTTTATCACTTTTATGTTTCTATATTGGATTTTATGTCTTTTTTTGTGTGATTTGGTTTAAAAAGGGATATCTCCGTTTTTTTATTTAAGCGGCCTAATCTGAATTAATTTTGAAATAAATACCTACGATAAAAACGACTGAGGTATTAAAGATTTTGCTCATAAATTTATGGCTTTTGGTGTTTTAGAAGATTAAAAAATTAAACCCGTTAAAAAAATAATAAAGGAAAAAAAAATATGAGATTACAAATAAACAAAGGTCAATATCACATAAATTATTTGTTTAGAGCTATGTTTTGACAATTTGCAACAAATTGTTAATATGTAATTACAATAATAAGGGGGAAACAATTTTGCTTTATTTTTGATGTACTTTTTATAATAATTACGTGACTTTTATATAGTAATATGTGATTAACCGATTAATCTAAATTTCTCACTAGCCATAAGTGAGAATAATCAGTTAATTTGAGTTTCGTTTAGTACAGTTTTAATATTTTTATTTAAAAATATTAAAAAAAAAAACATTGAATAAGCAAATAATAGCAACAAAGTTGCATAAGATTAAAATTATTCAAATTACATCCTAATATTACTTACAATGAATTTGAAATTATCAAAAATTTAATAGAATAATTTATAATAGTTTTAACACTTAAAAATTGTATTACTTTTATAACTGTGGTAATTCTATTAGTTTTATAACTTCTATTGGTTTTATAACTTCTATAACTTTTATAATCAAATAAAAATTCCTTTATTTCAAGCTCGAGGTCACCTTTATTTATTATACATAAAAAGGTCGAACAAAAACTACTTGAATTAACATTTATAATTTTTATAAATTTTATAACATTAACAAAATTTTTTTAATTTTATTGCTTTTTTTAAACTTTATATTACTTATAACTTTTATTGCTTTTACAACTTTTAATAATTTTTCAAACTTATGGTATATTTTAAATAAAATCTTTATTCTTGATATTTCGCTATGAAAAAAATTTTTCCTGAAGATGCTACACAACGAAGTAACAAAATATCGAGAACAAAGATTGTATTTCAAAAGGACCGTAAGCAATTATTGGAATATCAATAAACAATGTCAAATAAACTATAATAAGAAGTATTTTATAACTTTGAAAACATTTTTAAAATGTTTAACATTAATAACTTTTATAACTTTTTTAATTTTTATAACTTTTATAACTTTTATAACTTTTATAACTTTTATAACTTTTATAACTTTTATAACTTTTATAACTTTTATAATTTTTATAACTTTTATAACTTTTATAACTTTTATAACTTTTATAACTTTTATAACTTTTATAACTTTTAAAACTTTTATAACTTATATAACATTTATAACTTTTACAGCTTTTATAACTTTTATAACATTTATTACTTTTATAACTTTAAAAATTTTAATAACTTTTATAAATTGTATAAGTTTAATAAATATTATAACTTTTATAACTGTTATAATTTTCATATCTGTTCTAACATTATTAACTTAAACATACACTACCCTGTTTGATAATTTGGTCTTAAATGCGGTCTGTGGATATATTTCTTTTACCGAAAGCAACAATTTACTTGTGTAATATTAAGACTAACTTTTTTTCATATTGAGTTTATTAAAATTGCATTAAAAACTACATATATTTGTATTAAAATCTTTAAGGCAATTTGTACTTTAAACGATTTTAGTCCGAATTAATATTTTTTCTCAAATTTGAAAACTAAATTATTTTTTCTCCTTTATCCAATTTTGGAACATCGGGCTCACAGAAATATTGAAGTGAACAAAATTAAACCCTGAACATTCAATTTCAAGTTGTTCCAATATTGGAACACCGGGAAAATTGGGTTGAACACTCTTTGGCTTAACATTGTGAGAATTATTGTTTCCGAATGTAACAAGGGCAACAGGCCCTTCAATTCTAAAGCTTAAAAAACTAATAACTTATAATTTTTTTGCATGAGACATGACAAGTTAAGCTTACTGAAACTGTGTTTGCCATGATGGTAGAAAATATTGCTTTGATGTTAATATTCTGTTGCCTCAGCCCTTTAAAAGTTTTGTATTATCATTATATTTGGCTTTTAATACGTTTTTTTCACGCTATTGAGAAAGCATAACTTCTCAACTATTAAAGCCTTAAATTTTGTTAAATAAATTTAAATTATTATTTAGAAATATACATATGTATTTATTGTCATGTATACATCAGAGAACGGATTGATTGGTTAATTTTAGATTTTGAATACAATCACAAAAAACCAACCTCATGTTGATAACATAAATCAATTCTGTGAAGCAATACATGTCATTATTCACAAAACGGAGTGTAACGAAAAATGATGCTTGCATTGCATGTATTGTACAAATGTAAATGTATACTCCCAAAAGCAACGAATACTTAACGATTGGTACGAATGGTTAACGATTGGTATGAATGGTTTCTTTTTTAGTTTTACTAGTTTACTGTCTAGTTTACAAACCAACAAATATTTATTTTTCTCATTAGGATTTGTATTGTTTTTGCTTTTTCTTTCTGTTTTCATTCACTGAAAGCAACGAATACTGAACGAATGGTGTGAATGTTTTTAGTTTGTTCATGTGGCATTGAATTATTTCGTTGCTTGATGTATAACGACATAAAAAAAAGCGAAAATAGCAAACAGTAATAAGGAATAAGTAAACAAACAGCAATGCACATATTTATTATTGAGTTCTGTGATATTAGCTTTAAGTTAAACTTGACTTAAGTTTTGTGGTCGTTTATTGTATATTATATTTTTATTAATTATTTGATTATTTATACCAAAATTCTGTTCGTGATGTCCCGTTTTTTAGTATGTTAGTAACTAATTAATAATAAAAATTAATATCCAATGATAAAAAACATAAAAGCTATTATTTAGAATGAGACCCCTGAAGAAGTTAGAATAAAACTAACGAAACGTTGGGAAAATAAAATAAAAATCGAACAAGTTTTTTATTTACGTTTGGAAACAAACATTTGACCAAATTAGCCTGAAGGAAACTCCTTAAAAATTATCATATTTATTATTGTTGAGTAAAAGCAATGCAAAAGCAATGAATTTGCGAATGGTCTCTTTCTGTTCTCTGGTACACATTTTTTATTATCATAGTACGTATGATTATTATTTAATACATACAAGTAACTAATAATACTTATACGTTCATGAAAATAAGCCCAGCAAACAAAGAAGTTTGTTTTTGTATTGAAACCAAAAATCTAAGCGAGAATAATATGTTAGAAATAAAATTTTATATCACATGAAATAATTATGCAAGCTACCTTAAAATCAATGTTAACAACACTTGTACACTAATAACTACATGCAACCTTATTCATTATGTCGAGGAGTCTAATAATAATTGAAATTTCTGAACATTAAAAGAAGTTCTTTTAATTCAAAACCAACTTCCTATTTCCAAAGGCAAAATACAAACTATCATTATGTATGATAAAAGATTATTAAAATTTTCCAAATGAATTGATTTGTCTCATATACACAACTCTCACATCATGCCTCTGTTCTTTCACAAACAGCCAACGTTTTCTTTTTGATAATATCTCTATTACAAACTTCTTTTATTTCTTGCAAAAACTCATACTTATTCTTTGTAATACATACTTATGCCCGGTTAAGCAATACAATGAGGAAAAAGTTCAACTTTACTATAACAAAAGTTTAACTTGTCATGTATTATTTTTCTTTGTTGGCTTCAATACTCATATACATAAGTATTTTGTCTTTTACTTATATAAATACATACATCCATACGTTTCTTATATACATATGCATATAGTGGTTTTAAAAGGGGGCAGTTATTAGGGATGTTGGAGCCATCTACTTGTTTCTAGGTTTTGGTTATTTGTGTTTATGTGTGTAGGTAGATTTAAATATCATGTCATTTATATTTGCAGTTATGAATAGGATCAATGTGTTCAGGGGGCTGTGGGATTTCTAATATGGTTTTGCTTTTCACTTGCTATTAATAATTATGAACAAACTGACAGAAAAAGGGTTTAAAACATCTTGCCACTGCCCTTTATTTGTTAGCAAAGAGCTTGTAAAATATAAAAACATGCTTTAAACTTTGTAACTTTGAAGATGAGTTTTTAAGTTGCTGTTTTTTGTCATTTTATTTTAACGTATTTCTTATTTGTTGTCTAACCAAAGAGTTGAGGTTTATTAAACCAAAAGCAGTTTATGTGAATGTAAAGCTTGTCTCTATATGCCATCTACTTCAATATATCTGCCATACATACATATACATTGATGTCAAGTAGTATTTGTTAAGCAAAAATTCTTTTGTTATTAACCACCATGTGAATATAATAAAACAGACAGGTTTTATCTGTAAATGAAAATGTTTAGATTAAAGCAAAAATTAGAGAAAAAAACGTATTTTTAATAAAGAGCTGGAAGTAAAAACCTTGAAAAGTATTTGAGAAAACCAGGTATGTGAATTTAATAAAGATTTTTATACATATATATTTATAAAAAATAAAGTAGACTTGAAGTGTGCTTTTGGACAAAATTTTCATACAAAATTTTCTTAAAGTACATTTGAAGTCTACTTTAATTTTTTATAAATATGGCAGTTAGAGTTTAACGACTTTATTAGCAATTATAAATTTAATTTTTCTTAGTTTTTTTAACAAAGTAATAAATTTATTTATTTTTCGATGTATTAAAAACAAAATATCTAATTTAATTTCTATATTTATTTTATTTTCAGGTAAGCCTACTTTCACTTTGTCTATTAAAACTAATCTTCCTTGAAGTTTGGTAAGTTGGTTGTCATTTTTAGAAAACAAATTGTTTATCTATTAGCTTGGCCATGAGTAACTCATGGTATTACTTAAAGTTTTGTTATACTTGTATTTGAAAATGCAAATACATATGAAACTTTAATTGAATTCATTTGAAATCTGGAAAATGCTGCAGCTAAAATTTTCCAGAAACACGACTAGACTCATAATAAAACAAACAAGAATAGAAATATTGTTGTCAAATCTTATAATACACTGTATTGCAGCAGTTAGAAAATATATATTGTAATGATCAATTCTTAGCGATCAACTCTTTAATCAATAATAGAGATTTCAAACATGATATTTTTTGACAATAATTTTCTTTAAAATCAGGTTATATCTATAAACAAAACTCTAATTTACTTTTTGAAACAATCTGCACAAATAAAATAACTCTGATAACATTCTGCTATAAATTTCTAGTCTAAAACCCATTACTTTCACTTATTCAACACACACAGCTACACAATTATTTTTACACAGCGTTACAATATTACTACGACTATTAATTACTGACACAACAATTAAAACAAATTGTAATGATGCTGCTATTTAACAAATTCCTCAGAGTATATAAAATTTAAGTAAAATAAAGAGAAAAAAAAACACCAAACAATAGATTAACAAAACCTCTTACCTCCGACAGAGTTAATTCGTTGTTTAAAAATGTTGAAACAGCAGTGCTTGGATGAAGATTTTTCGTTGACATTGCTTACACTTAATTAAACTTAATTGAAAGGTTAAGCTGAATACCAGAGATTACGCTCTTCTTATAATCTTAAATTTATTTAAATTAGTAAGAGTAACAAAACTATCCAATAAAAAAAACTGATAAATTTAATTATTTTAAAACATTCTATTCACTTTCCAAAATGTTTTGCTCATCTGCTAATCAGGTAGAATATGGATGTAGACTCTGAATAATACAAAAATTTTATATATTACTCAGCACTCTTAAACTTTGCTTTAGTTTTTTATTTACACAAAGTTTTCTGGCTTAAAATATCTTTTTTTCTTGCTCATTGCAATTATAGTAATTATATAGGAAAAAAGCTTCTAATTAAATGTAAGCATATCCATACATTGTAGTAAAACATGTAAACAAACTAAACTGATATATTTAAACATAAAGAGTCTTCTCAACACATACACTCCTGCAAAAAACTAGAGTTACTGCAAGCTTCTCTGTTTAGTAATTTGATCTTTGTTTCAAATTCTTTATAAGAGCACCTAAGATAATCCAGAGGCATTCTAAAGAAAATAATGCCCTGTTTATGGACAACGTTTTCTACAGAAAATCATGCCCTGCTTAAGAGAAACATTTCTTATAAGAAATCACGCCCTGTTTAAGGAAAAATTTCTAAAGGAAATCTTGCTCTGTTTAAGGACAACATTTTCTACGGAAAATTATGCACTGTTCAAGGGCAACATTCTAGAAAAAATCATGCCCTGTTAAAGAGCATTATCAAAGAAAATCTTGCACTGTTTAAGGGCAACATTTTCTAAAGAAAATCATGCCCTACTTGAAGGCAACATTTGCTATAGAAAATTAGCCCTGCTTAAGGGCAAAATTTCCTAAAGAAAATCATGCCCTTTTTAAGGGCAACATTTTCTAAAGAAAATCATGCCCTGTTTAAGGGCAACATTTTCTAAAGAAAATCGTGCCCTGTTTAAGGACAACATTTTCTAGAGAAAGTCATGCCCTGTTTAAAAACATTTTCTATACAAAATTATGTCCTGCTTAATGACAACATTTTCTACAGAGAAGAATGCCCTGTTTATGGGCAACGTTTTCTAGAGAATATCATGCCCTGCTTTAAGGCAACATTTTCTAGAGAATATCATGCCCTGCTTAAGAGCAACATTTTCTAGAGAAAATCACGTTCTGTTTAAGGGCACAATTTCTAAAGAAAATAGTGCCCTGTTTAAGGACAACATTTTCTAGAAAAAATAACGCCCTGTTTAAATGCCCTGCTTACGGGCGACATTTTCTAGAAAAATCATGGCTTTCTTAAGAGCAACATTTTCTATAAAAAATCATGCCCTGTTAAAGGGCAACATTTTGTATAGAAAATTATGCCCTGCTTAAGGGCGATATTTTCTAAAGAATCTCTTATTAAAGAGCAAACTTTTCTATAGAAATATTTAGTGCAACATTTAATAATGTGCTGGAAACATGCGCTATTTCTAATGGCTTATTAAAGTCATTCTTTTATAAAAAATCTCGACGATTAGGAAAACAATTTCTTTAGGAAATCATACTTTTTATCCCTATTTGAAGTCCAAATTTCTGCAGATATTATTCTGTGTCAGATTTTGCCATAATTAGGTTAACATTCTTGATTGCAGTTAAATTTTCAATAGAGATTCTAGGATATGTATTTACTTACTATTTCCGCAGTGTACCCATCTCTTTCTATCTTCCTTATACAGACAAACAATTTATACTTAAGCTTAAGCTTAGTTGTGCTAAAAAACAAACTAGATCCTTTTGTAGTACGTATGAACAACGACAGACCTTATCATGATTTCATAAATTATAGTTGCAAGTATGCATGTGTAACATACATACGCATACACAAACAAACATACAATTATATATGTTTGTAAAATTTTCTTATTTCAGCTGTGAGAGTGAAAAGGATTATTACACGTACTACTTTACTTATAATATTCCACATACAACTGCACTTACACATACTTCGACATAAAGCCTTTTGTACGGCGTTTTTTGTGTGTATTTTTTGAGTGCGTGTCTGTATATTTTGTTCTTCTCTGGCTATATTTCTACTAGCGCTACTTGCGTTACATTGTCGCTGAAAATGTTGTCATTACACGTTCTCATTCATGTACTTAATGTTGTTTGACTAGGATCGTGTTCAGAATGGTTTTCATACAAATTTTAAATAAAATTTATATCAGCGACTAAGTGTAGAAAAAAATAATACAGTACATACATCTATTATTTTGGGGTTCTTTATTTAATTCCATACCAGTATTGCTTGTGTTTTCGTGTTTTTATTTCAGATGCTAAATTAAAATAATATAATAAATTCTGTTGTGCAAGACGATACGCTTTTTGTACAACAAAATATTTAAATTAAATGAATTAAATTTTTCGCTTGCCTATTTATGCTACAATTTGAATGCCAAATTTGAGAATTTGTGTGGCATCCTTGATGTAGGCAATGATTTCTAGGAATATTCATTTTTAAATAACTGTAGTCTCTTCTATAGCTTGAACTCATAAATACAGCTTTGTCTGTTTTTTTTTTCTGTTAAGAACAGTACAGAAAATTTCATTTTATTTTATTTTAATACTTGAGACACATTTTTTCTAAGTGTTTCAAGGTATTCGCCATGAGTTAAACTGGATATGCAGTATATTAATGCTAATGATGTTTTATATTTTAAAGAAGAACTTCAATTTATTTAATGTTGTAGTTAAATTTTATTGTAATAATTGAACAGAAATACGTAGTTCTTGTAATTTGTGTAAATCTAAGTAAATCAAATTAAATTCTTACTGCCGTATTTGAAGTGTGCTTTTAGACAAAATTTTCATACAAAATTTTCTTAAAGTACATTTGAAGTCAACTTTAATTTAATGAATTTTAACATTGCTATGTAATTTTAACAATTGTTTTAAAAATCTCAATCTACTTTGAGGTTTCTAAAGGCTTTTTTACATATATCCGTAACAAACTGAAATTCTTAACTCTGCTTAATATTTGCAAAATAAATAAAAAAAACATTTGGTTCTATAAAAAAATATTACAATTTTCTTTTATTTTTCCCAAATTCGACATAACAATGTCATTTCCAATTGTGGTTTCTACAAAACAATCTTCATTACATATACAATTCTTAATCAATGTTGACTGCTACCTAAGCTACGTACAAAATATATACAAATATATATCCGTATAATATAAAAAATGTATTTGCAGACAAAAAAAAAATAAACCTTAAAACTGCATAAATAAAAATAACTTAAACATTCAAAAATCTATTCCCTTTTGTGTTTTTAACAAAACTTAAATCCTAAGATATATAATTTTCCATAAAAGAAAGAAAATAATTGTATGTTAAACATATACATATTTCATATCAATTACAATGTATGTTAACCTAAACCAAAGAAAAAACGACAAAAAGATAAAAAAAAATATTTGATATATGTAAAGAATTTTTTTGTATGCACAAATAGTTGGAAATAACTTTACAAACATTTTTGCACCATTTTCTGTAAGGTGCTTAAATGGCATAGAAAATGTACTTAGGAAAATGAAACGAATAATAACCAAAATGAAATGATCATTTCTATAGATAAACTTTCCTTATACAACAAAATTATCTGTATAAACCTGATTCTTATAAAGCTGATATATAAAATCATGCCGTTTTGAAGCAACATTTTCTCCAGAAAATCGGAAACCGTTTAGAGGCAACATTATATCCAGAAAATCTTGATCTGCTCAAGGGGAACATTTTCTTCAGAAAATATGGCATCCTCAAGGACAACATTTACCAAAGAAAACTTTGATCTACTACAGAGCAACACTTTCTCCAGAAAATCTTTACCATTTTCTCCAGGAAATTTTGACCTGCTAATAGCGCAACATTTTCTCCAGAAAATTGACCTGCTAAAGGCAAAATTTTTTCCAGAAAATCGTAACCTCTTTAAGGGCCACATGTTCTCCAGAAAATTTTGTACTGCTAAAGGGCAGCATTTTCTCCAGAAAATTTTGACCTGCTAAAGAGCAAAATTTTCTCCAGATAGTCTTGGCCGCTCTAAGGCCAACATTTTCTTCATAAAATCTTGACTTCAAGTTTAAATAACTGCATGTGAGCATTGCTGGTCTTTATTAAATAAAAACCTCAAAAATAAAAGTTTTGCATTTTGGCCGTTTTAGTACTCTAACTTTTGGACACTCTCTCACATTTATATTAAGTAACTTTTGTAGCTGTAACAGGAACTAACAAATGTGTATACATAAGATATAAATACACAAAATGTGTATGTGTATAAACTATAGTATAAACACAAATGATAACTAGGATTTCAAATGAAAAACTACTGCAATGATGGCCAGAAATTTATAGAATATTTATGCATTTTGCAAAACTCTATGATATTTTAAGCATCTAAGTAAAAATGTATGTATGCCGTTGTGTGAGGCTGTGTGTATTTATTTTTAGTTTACTTATTCTAAGCATTTTTCATACATACATTGTTCTGTTGTCATTGCTAAATACATACATTGTATATTGTGTGTAGCAGCAGTTTAAAAAAAAATTATGAAATATTTAGTACGTAAGTAACCATAAGATTTATATGAAGTTGTATATACTTTATATTAATATATACATACATACATACATACATAGAAATACCTCAGTTACTGTTAGGACCTTGTCTCTTTTAAGCGAATTCATTTATCTATGTATGTACATATAGATATGGGCAATTTCACAAATTTACGGCACATTAATGTCGATTTGCGTATGTATAAACCGATATTTGAGCATGTAAAATTCCTTCGCGTTAATCATTTCTACTGCGGTTTTAAGTTAAAAATTAAAAAAAAATATAAAAATTACAGTTTTTGAGGTTAGACAAATTTTTTTTCCTCCATAAAATTTTAAATCTTTAAAATTTTTTCGTGCGTTTTCAGTAAAGTCTTCTATTCGATGTACGTTTCAGCGCAATTAATACAGCGCTTTAGTTGTCACAAAGCGAAATGTGTTTGGGAAAAACTGCCACTACAAGCGCCGGCGTTGAAAAAAATTCTTTTTTTTTGCACTTTACCAGTTTAGTCTGTCGCGAAGCATCTATTTAGATACCTAAACATGTTCCCGTGCCATGTTTTGATATAAAAAAAAGCTTAAAAAAATGTTTTTTTTTTGCAAACATTTTCAAAAGTTCATAAAATTTTTGCGTTTAAAAATTTTAAAGTGCGTTTTCGTCTCGTAGGTACCCTTTATGAAGTTACTCACATCACGCAATACACTACCCAACTTAAAAGACAATTCGATTGTCAGACGCAAAAAAGATACATTTTTACAAAATTTGCGCTAATTTTGTGATATCCGCGATACGTTATTGGTGCGCTGACACCAACTTGATATACATACCTCAAACTTTATAAAATTATGCAGTTTTTTTTAATTCTGCGCCTAAAACTCATTTTTATTAAACGGCGTGAAGACCCTATGTGAAATCTTAAAAAAGTTACAAATTCGGAAAATTTTCGTTTCATTTGTAAACCACATGCAACTTTTCACCCAGCAGCGATATCAACAATATTTTTTTTGTGGATATATCCTCCAAGTCTAGTGACTATATTTTGTATTGGTTTGGATCTGAAAGCTAAAAACTATTACAAAGAAAACGGAATGGATGAAAAAACTCTTGCAAGTTTCAAGTCGTTTTTTTAATTTTTCGAATTTTAGATGACCACCAATTCTTAAGGTGAAGACTTTTCAACGCAAAACTTTGCACGTTATATCCTTCAATTGTAGTCATCCAAATCCTGTACAACGTCTTTTTCAATTCATAAAACTTAACGGAATAAGAGCCATAGTATGTCGGTTTCAGCAGGTGAGCAAAAAATTTGAAATAGCCCATATATGTATGTATAAACTTGAAAGCAAATTCTATGAATGTTTGTGTTTCTGTTTTTTTTTTTGTTAATAATGCTGATATGTTAGGGATACATGAATTCTTTGTTTTTTTTTTTGCTTTTTGTTAGAAAATAATGTTGACGATAATGACAAACAAGCAAACAACTGATTCTTTTGTAAAGCGCAAGTTATTTTCTATGGATTGCATACATTTTTTTTTTTTTCATAATTTTACTTAAATAGCAGCGTTTGCATAAATGCTTTTGCATTTTTTCCTACTACCACTGTTGCTAGATTTGGTATATTCATATTTATTATTCCTGTATCTGGGCATGTGTTTAAGCAACTTTCTGTACAATATCTCTGTGTAGATGTGTGTTTGTTTATGTTTGCAGCTTTTCAGGATGCTTAAAAGATAATCCATTTCGGCATAATAAATAAGGCAGTAATTGCAAACTATAAAGCATGTTTACACATACAACAACAACAAATACAAACATACTCTTACTTTATATATGTACATACATATGTACGTAGATGTGCATTCACATTTTCTTAGATCTACACTCGTCCATTTAGTCTTACAAAACATTAAAGTATCATCAAAATTCTCTAGAGTTTTTAAGAGATTTTACCATTTTTGAGTAAACTTGTGCAATAGAAAAGTTTTCTGGTTTTTTGCTTTTGTTTTCTATCATATGCAACAATTTTAGCATTACAACAACAACACATACAACATAGATTTTAGTTGTATTGTTCGTTATATTTAGCAGTACTTATGAATCTGTTACATGTTTCGAAGCTTATACATAATTTATACATATTTTGGGTAATATTTAAATAAAATTTCTTTTGTTTTGGACCTTTTATCACATCAATATACAAACACCTTTTAAATCACTTAAAAAAACTTGTTTATTAAGTAATTTCTTATATGGAATGCATGATTTTTTTGTGTGGCACTGCTCTCAAAGATACTAAATATTATCTCATAAAACATCCTAGATGCTGTGATGATTCGGCTTTATTAGTAATAGTTTATTCTACAGATCGGATTCACAATCTTAATATAAGTCAATAATGAAAACGACAAGTAGTAAATTTGATCATAAGATTTTAAAACATAGAGAAAACTCTGCAGCCAGACTCTTCATTCCGTAGAAAAATATCAGGAAACAAATGCTACATTGCCGAAAAGGGACTCAGTGCGGACTAAGAAACAATATGTTTCCACAATTTCGCTCTTAACGTATAAGTAGTATAATAAGTAAAGAGTTATTTTGTAGCAACTTTCTTTTCGGTAAGTTTTTTTTGCTGCTCAGCTGTTTTCGTGTAACATATTAATGTTCAGTTTAGTCTAAAATTTTACCGTGAATCGACTTACAAAGTAACAACGCTTGCAGATTATTGAATTTTATTATCAAAAATCATGCTTGGAATATTGTGTTCAGCCACATTTCTGTTTGAACGGATACGAATACAAGCATTGTCGTATTTTGTGTGAACATCAACCAGAAGTATTGCAAAAACTGCCAATGGTGTTTTATGGGCCAGTGGCATCATTTCAAAGACGACGAAGGCAGAAACGTTACTCTGTTTACAATTTATTTTCTTTTGCCTAAATGGAAGAGCTGGCCTTTGCTGACATGTGGCGTCAACAAGATAGTGCTAGTGGCTAGTTCGGTAAACAGTTAATTTCTCGTTTGGAGCCGTCTAGATATTGTGATTGAATGCCTTTAGACAATATTTTGAGGCGCTATGTTAAGGGCCATATCTATAGCGACAAACCAGCAATGGTTGATGCTTTGAAAGCTAATACTGAAGAATTTATTCATGAGAAACCGACAGAAATCGGACTCAGTGTGTGAACCATTTGAGGCATAGCAGCCTCAAATTGAAACAATAATTTTATTATATAATTTTATTATTGTTTCAATACATAATTTACTTGTTCTGAACACAAAGACCTAAACTCAAAGACAAATTCTAAGAAAAATTCGCAGACATGAACTTTATTGCTTTCAAGGAAAGGCACAATATTCTAATTTTATACTACTAGCAATAAACCAGTTCTTAGAATTTGTTGTTTTTATCATCATCCCTAATGTCTTTGAGTTAAAAAAATTTAAAAAATTATTTTTGTATGTAGAATTTAGTTATAAACAATAAAAACAAAAAAAAATCAAAATAAAATTTTTTATATGAAAAAAAACATGATTTACAAAAAAGGTCCGTAGGGACCTTTTCACACGGCCGTGAAGTTTAGAACTTTCACTCATCGGAGGGTTAAATAAAAACCGAAAGCTCTTAAATAATCTCGCTTTAGTATAAGTAGCATAAGTAGTATAAGTAGTATAAGCAGTATAAGTAGTATAAGTAGTATAAGTAGTATAAGTAGTATAAGTAGTATAAGTAGTATAAGTAGTATAAGTAGTATAAGTAGTATAAGTAGTATAAGTAGTATAAGTAGTATAAGTAGTATAAGTAGTATAAGTAGTATAAGTAGTATAAGTAGTATAAGTAGTATAAGTAGTATAAGTAGTATAAGTAGTATAAGTAGTATAAGTAGTATAAGTAGTATAAGTAGTATAAGTAGTATAAGTAGTATAAGTAGTATAAGTAGTATAAGTAGTATAAGTAGTATAAGTAGTATAAGTAGTATAAGTAGTAT
This sequence comes from Bellardia bayeri, assembly GCA_950370525.1. Lineage (NCBI taxonomy): Eukaryota > Metazoa > Arthropoda > Insecta > Diptera > Calliphoridae > Bellardia > Bellardia bayeri. The sequence goes on from OX493264.1 coordinate 119,966,959, forward strand.
AAGTAGTATAAGTAGTATAAGTAGTATAAGTAGTATAAGTAGTATAAGTAGTATAAGTAGTATAAGTAGTATAAGTAGTATAAGTAGTATAAGTAGTATAAGTAGTATAAGTAGTATAAGTAGTATAAGTAGTATAAGTAGTATAAGTAGTATAAGTAGTATAAGTAGTATAAGTAGTATAAGTAGTATAAGTAGTATAAGTAGTATAAGTAGTATAAGTAGTATAACTAGTATAAGTAGTACAAGTCAGACGAAGCCTATTTTGAAAATCCAACGGTTACTGTTGCAGACACCTTTCTGCGTGTTCGTAATGGAAATCTGTCTGATATAATTTTTCAAACTGTACACTTTCCAAAACAAGAAAAATTCTAACGATATTTTTTATAAATAATTAGGTTCATCCTCAGATTGGCTTTCACTGGCGTACATTTACGACTGCGAACCAACTAGTTTCACCAAGTCTAGTTTGTTCACTGTTTGGAATAATCAGATCATAGGTAGTTATTGAAATTGTAAAATATTTTAACGAATGTAAATACTTACATATCTTTGTACCATGCCAAGTAACCGGTTATATCGCTTTGCAAAGGTGGAGCATGCAAAATAGTGATCATGACAGATGTCGAGCGGGTCATAGCTCCTTGGGCATATGACGATTACAGTTGAGAATCATCTAACCTGTGTAGAGTAGTCAATTGATCGTGCCGTTCAGGATCGTCACAGATAACCATTCAAAGTAGCAGAGATAGTTATTTATTTAAATTTTCCGATGCCTGCTGAAATGTATTTTAAACAATATTTAACTTATTTCTTATTATTTAACTTTTAGTTAGTAAACTATTTTGAAAGAAAGAAAACACTACAATCTGCCAAACTTTAGTTGCGGCAAACAAAACTCAACACAATTAATTAATTCCCAAACTCTGTGTCCCTACTGAAATTTCTCACAATACACCAGTGAATATATCAAGCTATAAAATATGTGTACGGAATATTCTTCACTACTGTATAATGTTGTAAAGCAAAAACTATCTATATTTAAGGAAGTTTCAAGTTTTATGGAGCTGTTTCGTTGCCTGTTGTACTAGAAATTTTGGATATATTTTTTTGTTTAACCATATTCTACATACTCACATGCATACATATTTACATACATACATCATTGATAGACATATTTACCGTATCTACAATAGATGGATTTATGTACAGGCCTTTTTAGTTTTCAGAGAAGGGAAGGCTGCCTCAAAGAAAATGAATGCAGTTTTAGTAAGAACATAAAAAATACAGAACGAATTTGCTGATGTAATTTTTTTAAACAATTTTTGGTTAATTTAATTTGTAGTCAGAATGTGAAGAAATTTTTTTTTTGACTTTTGGGTCTAAATAAAATTCTATACATAACTTTGGGGTATGCCTATTATCTTGTAGTTTAGTTTTTGTTATTTTTGTTAGTGTATATTTTCCTTTTAATGTATGCAAAGTCTCTATGCAAAAAGATACTATGCATACATACATACATGTGTAAACACTATATAAAATACTGTAGCATTCTTTTAACTGTCTACAACTGCATTTTTCCCCATTTTCTCTGTAATATATCATAGTATAGACCTGTGTATATGTGAGCAAAAAATTTATGGTAAACTAAGCCTCTTACAATTACCAACCAAATATTTCTCTTTCCATGCAGAAATATAATGCATCATTAATTCCATTTAACAATTTTTTATTCTTTTTTAAACTAGAAAATGGAAAATGTTATTTGCACAAATTTTGTGCATTTTTTTAACCATATTCATATTTGATTTTATTTATTTATTTCAAAGAATATTTATTTCTAAAAATTCTTTATATCATTTCATGTGGTCACTAATGGAAAATTTCTATGATGTGTGAAATTTTTAACAAAACTAAAGGTATCTTAATAGCAGTTTTTAAAATGAAGTTGAGAAAAAATTCATGTTACACTTGTGAGGGACAAACAGTATAACTACAGCAGTTGAAAACTAATTGGAAATACTGTTTTTATATTACACCTTGATAAAATGTATTGCAAAATATTCTATTAAAACATATAATATGTTTTGCTGTTGTACATTTCTTTTTTTCAATTTAGTTAAATTATTGTAAAGATGAAATCAAAGTCTGCTTTCACACTCTTCAATTCTGACTCGTCAAGGCAAGTATTTTTTATGAGAAGGGAAAAGAGAATAAAAAGGGTACAAACTTGACGGTACTAGTAAATTTTTTTATTTACTTTTGTTTTTTTCTTTCATGCATGTTGATTTGCTTTAAAAGGTACGAACATTAAATTGACGTGTGTGAATGAAGTGACATATGCAAAAAAGAATTGAAGAAATCTGGTCAGCTAAAACTGAAGAGTGTGAAACGAGACAACTAATTAGAAATGTGGATTATTGTTAAAAAAAATTTCAACTTAAGTGCTATTTGATAAAAATTTCGTTGATTTTCGGTATATTATGTTTTTGTGATTGATAATAAAACAGGCAAAAGCTGTATTCCTTCGTATCAGCGTAGCGTAGCTCGTAAAAGAATTACGATAACAGATCATGTTTTTTAAGGCTTTACAGCGTCAAAAATTGTTTGCGAAGAATTCCATCAATTTTCATCATCCGGTCCATCAAACAATTGAGGAGTAACGTAAAAACGACATTTATTCCGAACAAAAAAATTTTTTACTGAGAGTTTTTTGCAGTACGATTCACCCATTTCGAACGATTTTTCTGGAAAATCAAAGTCAAAATCAGTTTTAGAAGTGGTAATACTATGGCCATTGACTTATTTTGCTTTTGTTTATAATATTAAATTATTTTAAAATATGAATGAAATGAATAATTTAATTTCACAAACACCACAGATAGAAATGTAACCTATTGACAACTCAGTTAATTTTTGTTTAGACAAAATCAAGGCATATTGATTATAAGGTAGCGTTGAAGACACAGCTGATTTTTTTTTTTGTACTTTTGTGATGTCAAACGTTGTTTATGTTTGCAAATTTATAATTGTCAAAATGTTTATAAGTGGAAAATGGGTTTTTGTTTTTCGTACCAACTATATAAATAAAATATGCTTTTTTGACCTCCATGGTACCATTTTTAATATTTTTTAAATAATCATAAAACTTTACCACAAATTTACTTTATCGAAAATTCGATATATCTATATGAACGATATATATATATATGTCGCGATTATCTTAAAATATTCTTATTTATGAAGTATCGAGTCATTTGCGAAAAGCTAACCTTGGTAAATATATATATTTCCAAAACAACTAGAGTTATTATTGTAAGAATAAAAGAAATAGAAGAGTTAACTTCTAACGAGTTTTAAATCCTGATTAACTACATTTTAAGCTTTAGTTTTTTAATTCAGCCTCAAAATCATTCAATGTAAATGAATATGTCAAAGACTCATATTGTGGCGATAATTCAACAAAAAATTTATTGTCCTAATAATCATCTTATAGATGCATATTTAAATATCAAATTGATATCAATTCCAAAATGCACTATTACACAAATAGTAACCTACATGATATACAGCCTGGCCCACGATGTCGAATGATAACGTTCGCTTAGATTAGACTTAAGACACAAACTTGATTGTGGAATAAACAAACTTGATTGAGTGAAAAATCTAAGCGAACGTTATCGTTCGACATCGTGGGTCAGGCGGTTAATTCCGTTCGGAAGTGGAATTTATTCCATTTTTTGCTTCTATAGAAAAAGCAAAACGAAAAAATTATTCGGAATGAAACCAATTGTTCGTTTTACTTTTTCTTTAGAAGCAATATACGGAAATAATTCCACTTCCGAACGGAATTTAATTCTATGACATGGCTGATATTTATCTGTTTCATCTGAAATACCAAGTTTTATGTTTTTATGACTCGTGGTAGTACCACGGTACCAACTGTGTTTAAAATGTATCAAAAAAAGTACAATTGTACCATGTTTGCCATCAGTGACCTGAATAAATACGAATAAAAACAACGAATGTTTGTAATTTTCAGTCAGCTGTTTTTGACATCAAAGAAGTCAAAGCAAAAACAAATAACCATGTTGTTTTTGTATTGTTGTACTTGTAATATGCCTTGGCCAAATGTAAAATTTAAACAATTCAAGCTGAGAGTTGTTTGTAAAAAATATTTTGTCTCTCCCAAAGAGAGGGAAGTAAGTCTTCATATGAAAAAACTTTGTCCAAACAAATACTATGTTCAGAAAAAATGGGTGAATCCACCTTAAGTCTCTCAAATAGAACCAATACGGATATTCTCTTGGTGTCTCATATCACCAGCGTGCAATGGATGTGACGCTGTAATAAGGCACAAAGAGTTTTCAACAAAATATTGAATATAATTTTAACAGAAGTGTAATCGTTTTAGGTTCACAGTCAGATTAAAATAAATGTTTAAAATAAGATTAAAGTTTTTAAGTTACTTTTATTCCTTTTTAAAATTTTTATAAATTTTTAAAATATTTAATATTTTAGTCGATAGAACGATCTATATAATTAAAAAAGTTTATACACTGGATTTAATTTTGGCATAGTCTCTCCAACATATCGGCTGGTAGAATTTTTTTTTTTAAATAGAAGTAACACTCAGGCAATTAATATGTCTATATATTAATTGTATTATTTTCTTTGGAAAAGGATACAGATATTGTTTTGAGTGGCAGCGGCTGGGAATCGAACCCAGGCCACAAATACCAATTCATGCTTAATGATCAAATGCGCTAATCAATTAAGCTACAGCACCCTCAAAAACATATTGGCTGGTATAAATAACATAGCCTTAACATAGCCTCACAAAAAATAGTCTAAATGCATTAAATTGCAATATCTAGCCAGTCAATTGTGCGGCCCTAAACGTGAAATAAACTGTTTATCCAACTCGCCTCTCAATTGGGACATTACTTTGCGTGCTGTATGGCGTGTGGCAATGTCTTGTTGAAACTACATGTCAAGTTCGTCCATTTCCATTTTTTGCAAAAAAAAAAAATGTGTAATCAACGCAAGGTAGTGTTCGCTATCACAGAATAGTTCCTTGCCTTCATCTTCTATGAAAAAGTACAGTCTAATGATGCCACCGGCCCAAAATACGCACCAAACTGTGCATTTTTCGAAATGCATTAGCTGTTCTTGCAATGCTTCTGGCTGCTCTTCGCACCAAATACGAAAATTTTGCTGGTTTACGTACTCAATCAACCTGAAATAAGCTTTTGAATGGATACGATAGACTTTCTTAAACGAGTATGAATTTTGATAATAAAATTCTATAATCTGCAAGCATTTTTCGTTTGTAAATTATAGAGCAAACTGCACATGTTTAATAGTAACATATAACACGATAACAGCTGCCAAAAAGAAAATTGTTAAAACATCATCCTTTAAAACTGATGGAAAATTTTAAAAACTATAATGTTTTGAACATTAGTTAAATAGGTTTCAAAACAATTCCAATTAGTTGTTAACAACTGTATCTATTAAGAGTATTAACAATAGTAATAATATTACAGAATATTTTACTTTCGAAAATCTGTACTATAACTAGTAAATTTACAAAATCTGCACTATAAATAACTAATTTCTCAGAAACTTACTATTGTACAAATAGCATATTTCCAAACAGTTTACTATAAATAGCAAATATCCGAACAATTTACTATAATAAGATATTTATATTTACTTTCAAAATAAATAGCTAATTTCTAAAATTTAGATTTTAAATAGAAACTTTAAAAAATCTTGAATTTGTATTTAGCAAATTTGTGAGAAATTTAATTTTGTATAAATAGCAATAACAGTTGACTATAAATAGCAATTTTTAAACTTTTTACTAAAAGTGGGAAATCGTTTCCAAAATCTTGACTATAGATAATAAATTTGCGAGAAATTTACAACAAATAGCAAATGTTCCAGAAAATTTACTATAAATACCATAATTTAATAATAGTTTGTTTTTTAATTTATTCTTCCCCCCATTTGTTTTCCTGAAAAATTTTATATATTTCGAAATTTATTTGTCTATTTGTGCAAGCAAATATGTATGTATGTATGAGTATATTCATTTGTTTTCAATATTCTTTGATTTTTACTAAATGTTTAGTCATCCGTAAATTATTTTGTGAATTCAATAACCAATATTCTCTCGTATGTATAAAATTCATACACAAAGAATGCATACATACACACATATGTATATCAATATATGTATGTATAATATATATGAAATTTATGAATTGTTTAATGCATGGTTAGAATTTTGTTGCCTTTATAGTCGACTACCTACAAGCTGTTTTCTATTAACGTCATCATAAATCAGGACATTTTGTAGATAAATAAATATGTATGTAAGAAAATTATTTCTTCAAAAGGTAAAAATGTAATAAAAATTTTATTAGCTTATATTTTGTGTTAGTATATACTCGTATACATATGTATATAAAGTTAGAATTTGTATAAATATAACACATGATACATTTAATTCGTTATAATTGCCAAACTGAAAGTGTAGTCTAATGGAAGGCTAAAGTTAAAATTAAAATAAACAACCTTAAGTTATTAAAAAACTTTACCCTTCATCGTACACATGATACTGGGCAGACTTTTTTCAATTTTAAATGTTATTATAATATATTTAAGACTGCGAAACTTGAAATTTCAGGTACCGTTCGATAACTTAGTTCACTATAAACATTTAAAAAAGAAAACCGGGAAAGGACACGTGGGTCGGGTCAGACCCTTATATAATTTGTATTTTAAATGGTGTGTTTTGTATATTTGTTGCTGGTTTTAATTATTTTTTGTCCAGTTATCTATTATTAGCTATTTATTTATATCTATTAAACAAGGTTAGGTTAATTCGTATAAAAACCAATAAACATATTAACAAGTAACTCCATCTAATTAAAAGTTTTATTGGAATTGTTCTTACACTTTTCACCACCTCTGCCTTATGTTTGTGTTCACGATAATGAATAAATGTTGTGAATACATATAAATATTTATTCATAATTTATTTAACAATTATAATTCATATCTACATATATTTAATTAAAAAAATTGTTTTTTTTTAGAATTAAGTACATGAAAAACTGAGTGGGTCTGGCTAGACTCATGCGTTACGAATGTAAAAATCAGAACATGTGTAAGACGGAGGGTTAAATAATATATTTTTTTTATAGAATTAAAATATATGTTAATATTTTCAAAATGTACTGCCTACGTTTAGGCGAACTGTTAAAGATTTCTCGACTTTGTATTATAGCTTAAAGCTATGAACACACGATTGGCAAAATGCACCAATAACCACCATTTTTTGTATTACAATCGTAAATTGGTACAAGTGACAATCGAGGATAATATTGTACATATTTGTTTTAACCAATCAAAAGCAACAACCGTTTGGCAATAAAAATGTCAAAAGTGTACCAATATTTATAGTGTTCATTAGCGGCAATCAAAGTTCACAATACGCGCCAATATTTTTTTGTTTGGACCAGCACTCAGTGGACGACCCCTACTCTTGCAATGCATTGTGTTGGAACTAGAAAAATAGGTTATGAGAGGGAGGATAGAGGGAGTAGTATTTGTGAAAATTTGATTTGAATTTTCCTATATTGAAAGTGGCAGGGAATACTTCTGCTGGTAGTTTATTCCACATACGGACAGTACGGCTAAGGACGAATTTTCCCTATAGTGTGTTGTGCGATCCAGTGTCTAGTCGACCATGAATGGATGGGCCCTGAAAACTACGTGTTTCGGGAACAAGTTCCCTAATTTAAGCAGAACACATTCCATTATAGTATTGATAGAACAGTGAAACACAACTCACATTACGACGATGCTCCAATGAATCATTGATTCATTTTCGCTCTCTCCCGCACGCGGTTGAGTAACTCCAAAATAGACTTCGAAGCACCGGCCCATACATGAGAGTTGTATTACATTTTCGGTCGAATATAGGTAGTGTAAATAGTAAGGAGATCAGATGGAGTGAAGTATTTTCTACGCCGTTTTAAAAAACCAAGGCACTTGAATGCTTTTTAAGACACTTGAAAAATTTGTTTGGTCCAGCGGACATCACACTGGATTCTCATGCCTAGAACGTCAACAGCGACTTATTCCTTAATATTAACACCGCCCATAAAAACAGATGAAGCAACATGATCTATTGTGCGTTTGTGCGTTAATATATTACATTATCCATAGCCGCTAACTTCGTTTTTTTAAGAAAACATTTTATGTACCAAAACAAGTAAAAACCAAAATTTATATGTAAAATATATATGCTGGAAAATACAACAGCTGATTGTTGTAAAAACAATCGTATGAACGACTGGTAGTATTGAATGTTACAAAATTGTTATTCACCAACTTGTAGCAATAAAATTTGTATATAATGGAACAAATATGTGACTGCAAAAAATTTGATTGCAAGAGAATTATTATTGTGCACAATATCAGCACAATAAAAATTGGGGCAAATTGATGCAGTTTGCCAATCGTGTAATCTTAGCTTAAGACTTTTATAAATATTAAATATAAATTTCTTGAATAATTTTATATTTATTGCTTTATTTAAACTTAAATATTATTTAAACGTTGAGTCTTTAAGCAGACTGTCTTGTATTTGATTGAATGCATTGAATTTATATTTTTATTATTATTTTATTTTAAATATCCTTATCTGTTTGTTTGTTAATTTTAATACCACATTTATCGTTATTCCTTTTATTAAACCGGTTCAATTGTTTTAATATTGAAAATTATATACATATGTACGAGTACACATATATATTAAATATTAATTTACCATAAATCTTTAAATTCTTTCCATTTTTCCCTTGCCACTTGCTCTCACTCTTTCTCTCTCCCTCTTTTGTTTATCCGTTTGAAACGTGTGCTCATATAAAAACACCATAAATCACATTCAAATGTCAACAAATATAAAATTTATTTATTGTTGGCAAAAAATAAATAAATATTTGTTGGTGGGAGTAAAGTCTGTCAAAGAAATAAAAAAAGTTTTGCATATAGGTACATAATTTAAATATTTTTGAGATTTCCAAATGTAGAAAATTGTTCAATAACATTTAAAGTCTTTAAGAATTAACTGTTTGCTGTTTATAATAAATTTCTCACAAATTTGCTATATATATAAATTTTCTCACATACAGTCTCAGATATTTTCTTGCTTTTTGAAATATTTTCTAGGTGAAAAACTGTGTTTGATCTAACATATGTATGTACATATTTTCTTTAGGAAAAAGTGTATTTGATTTCAAAACATTTTCTTAAGCGAAAATAGTTTCGTTTTACGCAACATTTTCTCATAAATTTGACAATCTGTTTTCAAAGGAATCATTCTAAATGGCAAACATTAAATAAATCCCTTAAGTTAGGCATCATTTGTTTTATGTTTTAACTTCCTTAATGAACTTGATGGAAGAAGTTTTCTGCTTGCACTAAATTATATTTATTTATTTAAATGCAATTCAATTTGTTTAGTTTACAAATATAAAAACAAAACAAAAACTTTATAATTTCACTTAAAACCTGGAATGTTTTTATTCTGCCCCTAATAACATGTTTTATATTAAATTAAATTTTTTTTAAACTTTTTAATAACTAATCAAGTGCCTGTGTTGATTTGTTTTTGTTTGTTGTATACTGTTAATACGATCTAGTGATAATACAATAATTTTATGGCTTTTTAGCAAAAATAGGTAATTTTCAATTTCAACCAAGCAACGAGAAAAAAATATTTGTGCAGCTAAAAAAATTAAAACTAAAACTAAACTCACGTAATTTGTATAAACTATTATAACACTGACGTGAGTAGTAGTTATGCTTAAAAGGGTGACAGTAGAGTTTAAAACAGTAGCACAATAGTAATATGTTGTAAAATAACACAAAACCCAGGTCAAACTTTGCTACTGCTTGAGTGTTTATATTAAATAAAAGGTTTCTGTGTGTGAATTATTTTACACAAATTGTTAATGCTACAGTGCCAGCAACAAATGGTTGCTACTACATACCTTAACAAATAAAAAAAAAACAGGGGGATATTTCTGTTTAAAACAAAAAACACCACAAAAAACTTTTTTTATATAATTTATTTAACATGAATAGGAAACACAAGTAAAAAAAGCAAAATTATTTACGGCAGACTTATGACATACTGAAAGTGAATTAGGTTAAAAACTAAATTCCTATGAATTGTTTTTTTTTTTTTTTTTTTGTTACAGCACAACTTACTGTAAAACTAATTAAATTATTTTACATATTATTTTCTCTTTTCAGGTCTTTAACTACACAACGAAATTTAAACAGAATTTAAATCATTAAAATAAAATACTGCCTTTCGGTATACAAAAAAAAAAAAAAATTCACATGAAATTGTTTTATAACAATTATTAAATGAACTTAAAATAAACAAGTTTTATTGTAAAAATATAAATATAATACACATGTAATACGTACAAATGTATAAATAAATGATTTTTTCACAAAGCAAACAATTGACAAATAATTGTTATATAAAAATGTAAAACAAAAATCCCCCTAAACTATGCTATATAAAATAAAATTGCCTGCAATTAACAACTTAATATAATCAGTGTTGACCTAAGGCTGTAATTTATTAAAAAAAAAATAACCTGTGTATAAAGTTTAATCACACAAAATGTTAAAATAATAGTTAAACAAAAGTTAAATTAATAAAATTTTATTAAATAAAACAAATTACCAAACTTAAAAACAGTGCAAATACATTTAAAAATCATTTACTAACTTATTAAGCCTTAAAGTAGGCTTCATTTCTAACCATCTACATAAAAGAGCAAGAGAAAACAAACTTTTAATAAAACACACACAATAATGCCTTTAACCAATTTTAACAACTACAACAAACAATATTATTATGGTTCTTCTTATATAGAAGATGAAGATAATAAAACATTAAAACAACTGCCACCAAGAGCAACTATATTAACTAAATCACCAGCCGCCACCACCAGCAACACTTTTACTAAAATGCCTGCAAAATATGTTGTTCACACTAATAATGCCAGTGCTACTGCTACTGCAACACATACAAATGCAATTGCAACAACAAAAACACTAACTAAAAGCTCATCATTGTTGTTGACATTATTATCACCAAAATTAACAACAACAATAGCATCAGCAGTTGCAACAGCAGCAACTGCATCCTCATCATCATCTTCAGAAGGTGTTGCTGCATCCTCATTACCCTTGTCGTCTTTAAAATATTCTTCTGCCTGTTCACTCACCGGTGGTGCTGTTGCAGTCTATCCACAAATGAAAAAGTATTGTCGTCGTTTTTTATTCGTAATTAGCCTAGTTTGTTTACTGCACTCTAGTCTATTGTGGAACACCGCTGAAGCTGCCATTTCAAATCGAGGTAAGTTTTTGTCTGCTGTATATTTTTTTCTTCTATAGTTTTTACTAGAGTTTTTACGGAAAAAGAGCAGAACATTAAAGTGTTATTTATGTATCTATGAACTGTGCAGTAAGGGAAGGCATAGTAAATTTTAGCTCGCGGAAATGTTAGTGTGTATTATAAACTTAGATTAGGCTGTTAACAACTAAAAGATAAATTTTATTCTTCACACTATGTATTTCTAATTTGTTAATCAGTTGATGAGGTTGGTGACACTGGTATAAAAGTATTACTAAACACTGATAAAAATTATAATAGAGATTCCAGAATGTATCTATGTCAGATTCTTAGACATTTATTAGACTAAGGCGGTTCAAAATTCTAGAATAATTTCTTATATACCCACCACCAATGTACCTATTATGGGAGGAATTTAGGTTTATTTTAATTGAATTTAATTTCCATTATCCATAATCAAGAATTAACTCTTTGTTTATGTTTTTGAAGCGTGTAACATAAACCGATTTACTTCAACACATAAATTAAGTACAAAAAAGCCATAGGCAACTGATTTTTGTTTTTTGAAACGTCAAAATTGTCCCTGTCAAAGTCAATAGTATAATTTTTACATACTTATAACTGATCTGTGTAAAATTTCGGTTCGATATGTATGTTTATGTAAGTTAATGAGTTTTCAGGAATAGTCCTCATAAGGGAACTATGACCTATTACCGGCCAATCATCATGAAATTTTGTGTGACGATTTACATGTCTCTGCGAATGGTTTGTGTTGGATTTCAGCGTAACAATTGTTTTTATAAGAGACTTATGCGCATTTAAGTAATTTTTCAAAGCGAACTTTATATACGGTCAAATATGGACCCATAATCATATAATTGGGTATAAATATTTAATAAAAATGGAACGATGCAAACAAAACATTGTTTTGAGATTTTAACTTGTATGAATCTTATTATTGCAGCATTTTGTATGAATGCGGCTTTTCTATCGACATTTATGTACCATAAAGCCATATTCCGGGAAGACATTATGAACCGATTCCTACAATTTTCAACAGAATTTGTCCTTCTATAATAAAAAATAAAGTGTGCAAAATTTCATGACATGATTATATTTGGAGAAAATAGCAAAATATACAGAGGTAGTCTAAAACTTTGATCTATAACTCGGATCCTGCTGGACCGATTTGGCCCATTTTCAATACCAACCATTTTGGTAGATCATAGAATATTTGGTAAAAATTTCATTATTTTAAGTAGTTTTTTATTCGTAGCTCCATCGTGATTTCATTGGCATTTAATAAAAAAAAAACGGATTCCAGATATTTTCTAGACTTAAAAAAGTCACCTTCGATTGAAGAACATTTTCTACATGGAAATCAGACTCTAAGTTTCTGAGACAGTTCTTGACGGAAAACTGTATTCTACAGCAAATTTTCTAATCGAAATTATAAAATCAAATCTATAGCAGATTATCAATTATATCTGTGTTAGATTCTTTGATATTTATTCGAAAATACGGATTTTTCTAAATGTAAAACAGTTCCCATTCTGAGATTTTTGCCTGATCGAAAATGGTCTGTAATTTAAAAACATTTTTTGAACGAAAAAGGGTTTCTAATTTCAAAATATTTTCTTGATGCAAAACAATACAACAAAGAAGACTAAAAGAAATTATAAAATAGATTGAATCATTAAATTCTTAGATATTTAACATGCAAATATTCACCCCTATCGTGAATAAAAATTCCACATGAAATTTGTTCCCTTTTATTTCTTTAACATTGAGTTTTAATAGGAAAAATGTAAAAAGGGAACAAATTTCATGTGAAATTTTTATTCACGATATGAGTAAATGCTGCTGATTTCTATACGAAAAATTTGTCGAAAAATTTATAATTACAGATACTGATATAATCTATAGAAGGCAAACTCTCTCAATATAAAATATTTAAACAGGCGACAACAGTCATAGGTTCTATTACCTGAATGAATTAGTCTCTGATTGCAATTCATTTTCCAGAAAGCCAACAGTCCCCTAGGGCTTTAAGACAGTTCATAATTGGAAAACAGTTTTCTTCAAAAAAGTTTTACAAAGTGAGACCAAAGGGAAGGATTCGTACTATTCCTAAAGGAAAACACATTCTGAACAAAACTGTAAGCCTATTGCTATAGCTACAGGCTGTATTTCAATGCTGTTATCAATTTCAAATCCATTCATAATTTAAAAGGCGGTCAAGTGGTAAGAATCCGAATTTTGTTCTTAAAATAAGGCAAGTTCTGAACTAGACCTTAGGCCTGTTTCTATACAGCATTAATTTATAGTGTGATCTCAATTTTAAAGTTCTCGAATTCAGAGACATGGCAGAAGACATGTTTCTTCCAGACAGTGTCTCTGAATTTAAAAACATAATATTTCTCTTTTTCATGAATGAACAGTTTCAACTATATTTTAGTTTAACTTTTATTTTTAATTTTTTATTTATTGAATCTGCCTTTTTTTATTAGGCGTAACAATAAGTATTAAAATCTTAAACTAAATTAAAAACTAATTGCGCTGTAGAAAGAGCCTATGGAACAAACGGGTCAGATCTTAGGGAGGTGGTAGATCAGTTCTTCGAAGCCTTGATCAAGTTTAAATTGGCGCGAGTAGTTTAGCATGTGAGATTTTAGAGAATTTATATTGAACTCGTCCTTTACCAATGATAATTGTAAGTCCTTTTGGATATGCTCATTTCTTAAGTACCAATTTCTTTTATCTTATGGAACTAGGAATTTTAGATTGAGCTCCCTGCATAAAAGTTATATATTGTATATACCCAGCAAACCATATGAGTCCGAAAAGAGTCTTTTCTGACTCCTGTTTCGGACCGTTAACACTCTTTATGAGCCCAAAAAACAATCATATTTGCTCCGAAAACTTTCAGAAAAGAGCTTAATTACGTTCGAAAATGGTCCGTCAGAAAGAGCTCTTAGATAATATCAGAAAAGAGTCTTTTATGAGGGTTTTTGGGCTCTTAAGGAGCTCTTAGATAATGTCAGAAAAGAGTCTTTTATGAGGTTTTTTTTTGGGCGCTGTGTAATCTTGTTTTTATCATTCTTGTGTGTTACAGCTATGTTTTTTTTTTTTTTGTTCAAAGCACAAATAACAGGACAACAGTGCTTTAGTACACACATAATTAAGTGGAATTTCTGAGTCATACTGCGTGCCGACTCAGGACAGTAACAATTTCGCTCCGAAAATGCTCTTTAGTTGGACTCTTTTCTGACTCATTTTTTCTGAGCGCTCCGAAAATGCTCTTTTGTAGGACTCTTTTCTGACTCCTTTTTCGGAGCGCTCCTAGAATGGTTGCTGGGTATCTACACTTAACTTTCAATCAATATTAATATTATATTAATTTATTTTGTGCCCCTCTTCATGCGATGTCACTGGTTGTTTACTTAAATTAAATAAAAAGAATTTAAAGAATGTTATAACTAGAACAAATATATTCTATTAATAGAACAGAATATGCTATAATAAGATTTATGATATTATTGTTATTGTTGCTATAAAGACTGTTACAATTTAAGTAAACAAATCAAGACATGCACTATCATGGTCAAGAATCAAGAAATAGAGCAATCAGATTTTGGCAGTCGAACAGTAAAGTTCACTTAACCAAAATCAAAAATCATAATAAAAATTTATTAATTAATAATAACGTAATCAAGGATAGTAATCCAATACGTTCAGAAAATAAAAGGATAATAATCCAATACATTATTAAAATATAATTTTAAATTTAAATAAATAATTATTAAAACGGAAAGTATAAAAATCTAATAATCCTAATAATTACAGAATATAATTTATTTTAAGTTTAAAAAAAAAATTTACACTAAATAAAAAGTTGGCTTTATTTGACAACGTAATTGAATTCCATATGTCCCAATTAGTTTTAACCCTTATGTGTGCGGCAAAAAAAAACACCTTCTAATGTGCTGCAAGGTACATGGGTACCTATGTGAAAGTTAAGTAGAGAAAAAGCATTTTCGCACTAAATACATTTTTGGAGCGTAGTTAAGAGATATATAATTTTTCTTAACGTCTTAAGGTTTGCAAGCTACTAACAAGTTCAAATAAAATATGTACTTGCATTGCTTTCTCATATAAAACACGTAAAGGTACCCGGGTACCTTGATGCGCATTAAAGGGAGTTAAAAGTAAATTGGTCTCTCAGGCAAATTACAAAAAAAGTCAAGGCGTACGGCTGCAAAAAAAACTAAATTATTTGAAAGTTAGTAGTTCTCAAAAAGTTTCAGATATACAAGTTATCAATTTCAATGAAAAAACTTTGGCAAAGGTACCTTGGTGCACACATAAGGGTTAAGATGTATTTATACATTCAAGGCATAACTTTGAATGGTTACCGATTAGTCAGTGAAGACTAGAGGCTTTACCGTCATGTACAGATTCTTAGCTTCTATATAAAGACTTTTAATGAATACTCTTTTAATTCTTAAATTTTAAGCAATATTATTAAATTCAATTTTTCAATAAATTAAATTTACATCATACTACGGTTTTATGGCCGTGTTATGGCGATTCAAACATACTTTGACGTTTTGCAATTTTTAATGACCGATTATCTAGTTGACAATCTATGTGCATACAAATGAATATCAAAAGTTTAAACATTATTTTTACACATTTCAACAGCTAATTAGAGTGTTTTTGACGAACGTAGTATATCATATTTCATTTTAATTACATGTTAATAAATTAGTAAATGTCGTTAAAATAGTTTGAAGAGATAAATAATCGAATTTGTATGTATTATATGCATACATATGATATATTTTCAATTCCAATGAATTTTATTGAAACTAGTTAAAAATGAGTGAACGGTACCCACTAGCATGAAGTGAGAATAATTACAAGTGATTAGATTTTTAAATATTTTTTCAACATTTTCAAATTAGAACATGATCGTTAGCTCATGTATGTTTTAATGAGTAAAATCAATAGATTAAAATATGGCTATAATTACTGTATAGTTTTAGGCATTTTTAATGCAATATTTATGATTTTCTAATTCATGTGAGTTTTAAATTGTAAAATTTCTTTGCATTTTTTGGATTTGCTTTACTTTTGATCATAAAATAAACAATGTTATATTTAACTGTGACCCACCTTAGGCTATATTGTGCAATATAAAAAATATTGCCTACTTTAAGGCATCAGTATAAAACAAATTTGTATTGTTCACTTGAAATCGATTACGTAATAAATTGTTAAATGAAAACAACGAACAAAAACACATATCAAATTAAACTTAACACATTTTCAAACCTCAATAAACACAACAATTTATATTTGTTATATAAAATACATATACTTAAATTGAAACGAAATTGAATTGATAAAACAATAAGTACAGACGTTCTCGTCCTTATCCATAACCTTCGTATTCATGAATATCAATAAATACAAATCATATTTTTATAGAGTACCACTTAAATTCAGAATTCAATTCAAGTTATATTCTATTAAACCCATCAACGTATATTCCTACTTTTCCAAACGCTCTGCTTCGTATGGAATTGTGAAAAGTAAAGAAAAAACATAAATAAATACTTACTATGTATATGAAGATTGAAGTAAAACATATTGTTGAATATTTTATATGGTAAATATTTTCATATTTATACATAATATATGTTTGTTATGAAATAAATGTAAGAATTGTTTGTGTTCCTGTTCTGTTTTTTTTTTATTATTTCTTCTTCTATTTGAGTAAGATTTTAAGTGATTTCACCTAAATTTCATAAAAAAACAATAACAACATGTAGCATCATACATTTAAACATTTATACAAACATACTCTTACATATGTACATAAATATGCTCAAATATAAACAATACACATATGTACATATGTATGTATAAGCAACAACAAACATATAAATTGAATACATTCATAAAATAAACGTGCCTTTTTGCCAACAGGAAGTAACTAAAGAAGATGAACAAAAACCAAAACTTGTAAAGGGAATTTCATCAGTATCACCAGCATCATACATTCATTCTTTCATGTCCCGGTGTACAATAGGGAAGCAGAACAACAACAACAAAAACGAATTTACAATAAAAATAAAAAAATAAACTATTTATTTGTTATTGTGGTTGTTTTGTTTTTTGCTGTTGGCCATATAAAACACAGCAGAACATGGAAAAAATTTACAGTATTGGGAAAACAAACAGACATTTATAGCGTATACAAACATAAATTTCCATAAGGCTTTGGGAAAAAGTAATGCACATACAAAGAAAAAAACAGCAGAGAAAAAAAATCCAAAAACACACAAAAATAAAACTACTGAAATTATGTGCATATCAAAGTAACGGACATAAAATATGTTGAAATATCCAACAAACACACCAGCACACAAGTTACAAAACATTTCACATTAAGCCTTACAATTTCTGTTTCCTTTTCCACACAAATGCACACATACATACTCACTCACACTCAGCCACACCACTCACTCAGCGCCCAGCAAACAATCAAAAAAAAAAAAAAACGCGTAACTCGAAATCTGTTGTCTGAGTCAAAGCCATGCATACGAATACCGTTACTTTCTACGCTAACTTTTGTTTGTGTTTATACATCTGTGTGTGTGTGTGTGGCTTTGTAACAGCTGTATTTGTGTAATTTGCCTTCATATTTGTTTTTAGCTTGTTTAGCTTGTTTAGCGGTTTTGTTTGAAATATTCATCGATTAGTGTCATATTTTTTTAATTTTTTTAAAAGACAATTTTACAATCGCTTTTGTTTTACGTGGAAATATAAAACAAAACTAGACTAAACCAATTATTTGTACAGTGTGATGCATTACGACCTGTTTTTTAACTTTAAATAAAACACTTAAGAATGAACAAGTTTTTTAAAAGTAATTTTATGTTCCAGCTGTACGCTGTAGATGATTTTTCCTTCCAGCATTGCGGCCGCTAACTAGTGAATAACAACTTTTGTTTTCACATAACCTCAAAAAAAAAAAAAAAAAAAGTTCTAGGCGATCAGTTAACTGCGAAGGAACGCGAAATTAGCTGCCCAAAAAAATAATTTTCCAATTAAAAACCTTGTTAATATCGCACATTTTTCATAGTACGCTGACTTTCGTAATACAGTTGAATAGTTTGGGATCGTTGTACTTTTAACTTTCTATGATGTATTGTCAAACAATACGGAATATGTAAGTCCAAAGCTTTATTAAAGTGACAGCAATAGTTACATATTGGTAATTAACTCCTCACAGAAAAATTCTTCCTTAGACTTTTCAGACAAACTTTTAACAAATCAGCTTCGCATAACCTCAAGTCGCTGATTTTCTGTAACTGTCCCCTTCTATTCTTCGTTATAGTGGATACCGATAAAGTATTTGTAATACCATATTAAAATTTAAAGGCTTTTGCATCTAATCAAGATATTGACTTGAATCAGTTTGAGTAAGACCAGAAAATACTTTATCTAAATAAAATAGAAAAAATATTTGTCAAATTATTACCAATATTTTAAAATTTATTAAAATTTTTAGAAAAATTCGGTTTTTTGATATTCAACAAATATGAAATATGTAATTATATCTTTATTTATTAAGCTAATGATATAAATTTTACAACATAGATTAATTTTGTCATACTAAATAACGAAAGCAAATTTAACAAAGAATACAAAGAAAATCCCGCAATTCCCAAAAAATTAGACGAAAAACCATTTTTAATCAGGGCTGATGAAACACTTTAAGAATTAAAAAGGAATAAATAAAAGTTTTTAAAACAGTTTTAGAATTTTATAACCCAATTATGAAATTTTAATTTAAAAGGCCAACTTCTGAATGGTGTACAGGCCACTGTAGATGTTTTTTTTTATATAAGAATGAATGATCTCATTCTTTTATATATGAATGGCCTTGCAGAAAAATATAAATTTGTTGTATATTATAATTAAAAAAAAAAGTTAAGCCACTTTATTGCCTCAAAAAATAGCAAAAATGTATTATTCGTATCTTTAAAATTGAAAATCATTTATTTTTGAACCAGGAAAAAATATTGCTTTAAAATATTTTGCATCTGATGAGAAATTTTATTGTTTAATAAATAAAAGATGAATTTCAGGAAAATCGATCTAAAATTCTGACCGTTGTTTAACAAAATTCCGAAATTTTAGTTTTCAAATGGGAACAATTCGTAAACCATTTTTTTGTGGAAGCCCTCAGCTAGATATTTAAAAATATGCTTGTTTGTGCTAAATACACAGAAAAATAATTTTCAGGCATAAATCAACCAATTTATATACAGTAATGATTGAAATAATAAAAAAAATTAAAAAAAAATTTATTGATACAATTAAATTTTTCAGTTTTGATTAACAAATTTAATTGGATCAACTAAAAAATGTAATTGATTAATTGGTTAATTTATGTTTCTAGCTGGAGGAAGAACTCGTGCGTCATTGTCATTATCGCTTAAGGGCAATTACTCTTGCATTTTTTAATGCTTGGCGTTGTTTAACTGTACCGCGTTACATTTTTTAATACAAGATTTAAACATTCCAGTATAGGTATAGGTCGACTTGGGACTTACTTAAATCGATCGTGGAATAACCAGGAAATTTGAGGGATTAATTCTACGCCAACCAAATTTATATTAAATAAAGTAGCTCAAATATTTAACTATCTAGCTGAGGGCTTTCACAAAATTCTAAATTTGTCTAAATAAGACAAAATCCAGACTAAGTATATTTCCAAGGTGCCTTATTTTGAGTTCCTGCAACTACGACCCTTAAGATTTCATGAAATACATCTTTAAAAGAGAAACTTGCATCTTTATTAAAAAATTTCGATTCTGCCCAACTGTGCGATCTAAATAAGTTGGCGTACTAGTTTCATTGGTGTCTTGTTTTATTTAGGGTGTCAGAACTTTTAATCTATGGTATTATTTAAATGGAATTCTATAAGACAAAAGACTTAAGACAAAACCGTAAGCTAGGTTTTGTAAGGCAGTATTGTAATCACTGTATCACAACTCTATACCACGCACAAAAATATTCTCTTACTTGCTTAATGCAAATTAAAAGTTCTCATGCCAATAATCGTTATAGATCCAAACTTCCTTTAAATTGTTTTTGTTCCACAAAGACTAAATAGATTTCTAAAAATAAAACTGCAATCCCACTGTTTAATTTTCAATCAGCTCCGCTCACTTTTCTATACATTTTTTCCATTTATTATTAAATCCATAAATGACAATGTTTTTACGTTTTGCACGTCTTATTTTACCAATACATTCAATTCTAAATCGGTGGCGTTTTTGCGCTTTTGTTTACATATTTAAGCCATTACAAACAGAACAATAACGTATTGCCGCTATGACAAATTATATGAATTTTAAGCTTATTTTTTCGTTCAACAAAAGACACACTAGCAAACAGACGTGGCTTATCAAATGAAACAGTAAAGGAGGCAACCAACTAAACGAGAGAGAGAGAGGAAGAAATACAGGATAAAAATAAGCATGTTTTTTTTCTGGCTGTTGTTAGTTTTACTGTGTAACATATTGATAAATGAAATCTACAAATGGAAATTGAAAATATCATATTACCAAGAGATTCGTGGGGATATTACGAAAAATATATAAAGAAATATTTACAACTACACAAATTGACATACATACGTACATACATAAGTATTAGCGTGTAGAAATGTATAGCATACATAACAGGCGAAATGTGGAAAAACAAAAAAACAAACACACCTTTATGGTATAACTGAAAGTAGATGAATGAATGCGGATTGGTAAAGCTTTTAAGCCACGTTGTCACAAACAAAAAACAATTCAATGCATATACATATTTATACGAGTATAGGTATGTATATAAATGCTGCCGTATGAATCTGCGTATGTATGTATGTATCTGTGTGTGAGCCTTTGTTTAGCTGTCTAACTAACTAATATTTATAAAATTGTATCACATGTTTTGCTTAGTACCTTTTTTTCATTTACATAGACTTTTTTTAACCAATTGGGTATTGTGCTCTGATTGTTTTGTGTATTTGTATAATAACCATTTGCACAAACCTACATTCGTTTCTGTTTACCGATCTAAATCTTTATGTACATATTACTTTTTTTTGTTCGTCTTCCATAGATAAATCAAATTATTACAAAACTACTTGTACAAGTGTGATTTAACCAACGATACCATCGTTTTTGAGCATATTAAATATTGAATGTATAAGAAAATAATGTTAATTTAACACTCAGACGAGTATAGTAAATAACTTTTGGGGTTTGAGTAAATTATCAGACGCATGTTGTAATCCAATGAATAAATACATAAATTGTGGGTATTTGATTATTTCATCAATTTAATGATAAGATATTTTATGCAAGACATTAGAAGACTCTACTTGGCCTTTATACATATGCTTTTTCATTACGATTGATAAATGTAATATTTTGGAACTTTATACAATGTATTGCTATTATCGTTAGATTTTTTCTCAGAAATCCTTAGATGGCTGATGATACTTGCAGTAGAAAGTTGTTGATACGGCATAATAAAATTTCGTTTTCTAAAAATATTTTCCATAAAAACATACATTACATACATTTAATAATATTTCCTTTCAGTCGGTCCAAAGATTACCATTCAATCTGTTTTTTTTTTGTAGGCTTATAATTTTAGATCAGTTTAGCCAGAGCAACATTTGCAAACTCTTTAAATTTGTTTTGGAAAACTTGATTCAATTCCAGAAACTCATTGGACGTTGCCAAAGCAATTAATTCGAAAAATTCATTGGACATTTCGTGGTGATCTCAAGCGTCCATCAGAACAATTAATTCGATAATGTAGCGTGCAGCTAAGAGTCAAAAGCAATAATTTTTAAGCCAAAATTCGAAGTGTTATTGCCGAATTACAGCTTTTATAGCACCATTACCACCCACCTCGCCAAAGCACTCGGAAATTATAACACGAGTTGCAATTTTAAAGCAACGTTTCCCTTACAATCATGCGAATAAAAGATCGAGATCTATATCAACATCGAATCATTAGTAATATCGATTGTGATTTCTTTGCTAATTTTCTAATTTATGGGCAAAATTATCGGGAATTATTCGAACATACATATTTGTTTTCAAATTATTTTCTTACGGGAATTTTCGCATTGTTTGGTTTGGCGAGGTCAAATATCTAGTCATAATGCCAGGAGATCAAAATTTGCTTGTATTGGAAGATCAAAATTTCTTGATTTTTTCATTTATGTTTAGACCATTTTAGTTCGTAGGCTTAGTCTTTAAAACAAATACTACAAACAATTTGTGTGCAAAACAAAACAAAATTGTAGAGGCTACACGCAGAGAAAAAATGTATTTGTGCATGTTTACCACGACTATTCCAAAATTTTTTCAATTATTTTTAAAATATTATGGTCACTGTAATTATTTATATGATTGCGGCAACCATACTATGGTTAAGTTATGATTCACATGATTATATCAATTATATATTAATTACAATAATTATGTAATGTTTGTGGTGATCAGTTTTATGATGAAAGATTATATCATGTAATGTTGTTCTCAATCATAATCAAAGAGCATGAAAATGAATTCATCATAAACATGATTGCCACAAATACATACATAGTTAATATAATCGTATATATGATTGTAGTAATTATCTGAAGCGTAACTTAACCTTATTATGGTTACCACAATCATATGAATAATTACGGTGGCCATAATATTGTTAAAAACTTTTTAAAAATGTTAAATTGTTTTTCTCTGCTCTTTAATTTTATCTGTGGAAGTTTTTTGCTTTCCAGTGTACAAATTCTTTTAAAAAAATTAACTTTAAGTAAGTGAACACTCAACTGTAATATCCATCTCCTTAAAGTATGCCCCAAAAGATTAATTATACTTAGCCTGAAATATGACATTAAAAAAGCGAAATGATTTAGTAATGTACTTGTAGGCTTTATGTTTTCTCCTATTTTTATATAAACAGCAGAACAAAAATTAAAATAAAACAGCAGACAATAATTAATTACTTGTTTATTTACAAAAACGCTGAATTTAAATTATTTTTTTATCTTGCTAAACTACAAAAATTTATAATTTAGTTTTATTATTTGAAATACATTTAATGGTTTTAGTAATTATATTAAATAATTTATTTGTTATATAGGACATTTTATTGATGCAATATAAAATGTTGCTATCGGTAGCTATTTGAGGTCCATTGTTATATATCTTTATCCACAATGATTAATAATTAATATAATATATATCCATAATAAGGTTGCTGTTAAAGTTTGTTAAAACTTTGTCGTAAAGCAGTGCATATTGTATAGCATAATCGCTGTTTTTTTAAATACGAATTGGATATTTAAACTACGAAGTTTGAAAACCATATATTATTTTTTTTTTGGTGTAAGGTTTGCTTGTATCGTTTTTCAATGTCCGATCTTCCATTGTGACTTTAAATGTTTTTTAAACAGTTTTACAAATTTAACTATAAACTGTAAATTACTTAAATTTCTTGCCTATAAGCCATATGTTTGTTCCGCAATCACTCCTAAACGGCAAAACCGATTTTAATGAAATTTATAACGTAGATAGATTTATGCTTGGAAGCGTCAATAGGCTGTATTATTTTTCAATACTTGGACCTGGAACATTGATAGATCCATTCTTAAAAATGTAAACAGGCTATATATTTTTTAAAACTTAGACCAGGTCGGGATAAAACCGGGAAACCTGGTAAAGCCAAACGGCTAAACTAATTAATTTTATTGAAATATAGAATGCAGATCTATTGCAAGACTTGGATCAGGAAGTAATAAATTGGGTAAAAACCGGAAAAATTTAATATGACGTTATACGGGGAAGGTACAAAAAGTGGAAAATTTTTAAAATTCGTCTCTGAAATAATGATTGTCTTTGTTATGATGAAACGGCATTTTTATTTTACATTTCTGTTGTTACAAAGTTGTGTATTAGAAGAGTAGTTCTTTGTAAGTCTATCTTCAAGAGAATAAAAACGAATAAGAAGTGAAATTTTGTGCTTAATCTTAATAAGTGATCTATAGACTCGATATTAAAAGACAAATACTTATTAAAAAAATACAAACTGTAAAGATTTGTGTTTTTGTACTTTTTCTGGTACCATTCGTATCTGTTGTTTTAAGACAACAAAATTTTTGAAAAGTTATTTTTTTATAATACGACACCTAAATAGTAATAAAGGTAAAAAAATTCTTTAAAATGAATCACTAACAGACTTACAGTTCTAAAGTTCTTACAATGAAATATAACTTAAACCTAAAATTAAAGGACCAAAAAGTGAAAAATTGTATAGTTGGTACTTTTTGAATACTTTGTTATAAATTGATAAAAAAAATTTATATCGCTATCTGCAATCAGAAAAATATTTATTAGGAAAGGTCTTTTTCGGTAGCCAACCTTTAAGGATTATTAAGTACCTACATAAGGGATGAAAAGTTTAATAGTCTATTAGCATTGATGACCTTAATGTTTTCTGATGTTACCCATATTTATTTATATAAACAGTAGTCTTACATACATAAAAATACCAAAAAAGGGAAATCGAGTCATCTGTTCCTTTAATGATGAAAAAATTTATTAGCACACAATTTTCAATAGCAATTAAGATCTTATACATTATGGCCAAAGACGTGAAAATAACGAAGGCTATTAAAATTTTACATGTAAGTTTATTCATTTTCAAAAATATGTACGATTAACTAGCTCGAATATATGTTTAGAATGGAAAATTATGAAAACAAATTTAACAGTTATCATCAACCAGAGATTTAAAATCTGAATGTCAACATTGCAGTGTTCAGAAATTTATTTTTTGAAATAGTTAATGAATTTGTTTCGAAAAAATGCTGTCCCATAAAAGAATTTAAGTTGTATGAATGTTTTTTTCTCCTACAGAATAAACTGCCACTTTACACATGAAACATGCTTCGTTTGTGTGCTATTCTTAAAATAGATTACCAAAATCTTCAATGATCAGTGGCCAGCAATAAAAGATTAATAATATCCCGGGTAGCGCCGGGTACAAAAAGCTAGTAACTTAATAAAACTATTCAACTTAACAAAACTATACATTATTTCAGCAGCACTTTTTGCTAAATAAAGTTTTGGTGTGCTTCGAAATGTGTCAATAATATTTAATATTTTTAACTAACAGCCTAAAAGTAGGCAATATTTCATCTCTAAAAATGCAGAAGCTGTAACAAAGCCTTACTTACATTTGAAGATTGTGTTTGTGTGCATAAGTATTTCTTCTAATAAAAAGGAAAGCTCATTTAAGTGCATGTATAATATAGAAAAAATAAATTCTCTTTTAGTTATAAACAAACGTAATTCTGGTTAAATTCATTTCAACATAAAAGGTTTTACACACATACTTTTCTGAACCATAGAAAATTGTTTATATGGAAACAGGAAATGGAATATTTTATTTTTTTAACTCAAGTAATTCAGCTCAAATTCTTTTTTTTTGCTAGAAAATATACAAAAAAAGATAAAACAAGGGGCATAAGTGAGTGTTGCTGCTGTATGTGAATACAATACTTTTTAAACGCTCATAAAATTTGTATGAAACCACCTTAGCTGTATTCTTTTAACTTTGTTTTTCTTCAACTTAATTGTTTAATGTTGCCAGCAAAACATAAAAAAATATATACAGTTTTTTGTTGTTGCACATAACGCTCTTTTACGCTCTCTAGTGTTTTGTCTATGTCTGTGAATTCACGTTGCTAAAGCTGGGGTTTTTTTTTTGCATTGTTTCTTGTTATATTTTTCATTTATTCGCAATGTTTTTAAGCAACGTGGCGTATGAAAAGTTTCATTGTCTAAAAGTTGACAATGAAAGAATAATTGTACAACAGCAGCACAAAAAAAAAGAAATGCCAACAGATGCATATGAAGAATAGCAAAGAGAAGCATATATGAGAGCAAAAAAAATCTACGAAACAATAAAAAGAAATAGCAACAGCAACAAAAATAATTCTATACATAAGCAAACAGGAAATACTAAAGTTTAAACAATGAAGCAGACTAGAGCAGTGGAGTAGAAATAAGCTAAACACCTACATCCTTCGATGTTTCCTACAGAAGCGTATGTAAATGTGAGTAAAAACACACACAAAAGCTTACGAGTGTGCGTTTGTGTAAAAATGTTGCCATAGTATTTTACTCACACACACATCCTAATATTCTGATGCACTTAAATAAAGTTTTAGTTAAGAGTGTATGTGTAGTAGTTATGACAACAAAAGCGATAATATAACAAGGCAAAAAAACTTAGAACAGCAAACAGAAATATAGCAAAAACGGAAAATTAAAATATAAAAATAACATTTTGTATTATTTACGTTTTGAACATTAAAAATAAAAACTGCTGGGATTTTTTTCCCTCGTTCAACCGCGCATTTGTGGTGTTAAAACGTGCACTGAGATTTTTAAGCTGTATTAGTGGCTGTATGAATGTGTAAATGGGCACAAGCCTCCCAGCTGAAAAAAATGCGGTAAGGTGGCCTGCCTAAAGGCCTTATTTGAAAAGGAAACCCAAACGCATTGCAAAATCGTTTAATTTTTACACAGTGTATTATTGGTAGTACTTCTAAAAAGGGCTATTTGCATTACTTCCTGTAAAGTCTTCTTTAGAATGAATACATAGTCATTGCTATTGAAATGCATGAAAGTGAAAGCCTAATTGAAGTTTTGCTGAATCAGGTTTGCTTAATAAAATCAACATAGAATCCTAAAGAGATGTATTTTTATAAATATATCAGAAATATAAAACTGCAAAACCATTCATGTTTGATTTTTACATACATATATAATGACAGTTTATAGAAGAAGGAGCAAAATCCGTCTATAACAATTTCTGAGGGAAAACAGTGTGCTATGGGAATCTTTTGGAAAGTGTAAATATGTGTTTAGAAGGCCTAAAATTAAAATACCCTGCAATTTTTCGCCCTGGGCTAAGCTTTCTGCTCCCATTTTTACATTTAAATAAGTGTGTATGTGTATGCTGGTGTATACGTTTTGTTTTTACAGCTTATTTCCTGTTACTTACATTAACAGTTGTGTTCAAATTGTTAGCAATTATTATTCTCTATAAAACAAGACAGTTTTGTAAATTTCGAATTTTTGTTTTGAATTTTTTGTTTCTACAACAATATTAACGAAAACAATATTTGTTTAAAACTAGCTACATGGACTTTTTTTCATCAGCTCTGTATTTGACGTTGTTTTTTTTAGCCTTTGCTTGCCATAATATTTTGTTACTCATTAAATAAAAACTAAATCTTACATTTAGTTTGCTGCTGCTGGTTAATATTTTTTTAGCTTTTAGTTTTCTGTCTCCCTCCATGTAATGATTTGTGTATTATACCCCTTTTTTTATTTACTTCCCGACTAACTAAATCAAGATTAAATACAAAACTGGTAAAAAAAATCGCTGCTATTAGTTTTTTTCCTGTTTCAATCCTTTTTATTTGTTAACAGAATAAATAAGCGTTTTGTGTTCTTTTCTTTATATTTTTAATGTTCTACTTTAGTGGCCAACGTGTTTCAGTTACGTTTTTTGAATTTAGTGCTTATTTTTTTCCTTTGACTGAGAAGATTTAGTTGCATACACAGAAAAATAAGAAAAATAACTATAATGCTTGGAAAGTGAAAAAAATATATTGCTTATTTTACAGATTTATAAAAGAATTTAAATATAAGAAGGATAGTTATTATAAACATAAAAGCACAAATGATTTCAGATAGATGTTGCTAGTTAGAGAGAATTATTTACCCGAAATCTAGTGGCATAAATGTTTTAATATTTCTAACTACTCATTTACTTACATTTTTTTTTTAATGATTTACGCTTAAGGTTTATTGCTATGGTTTTACAATTCCATAGCAGTAATCTTTGGTAATTTGTCACTCACAAGAAGGAAAGTTGATACCAGCTTGTTAACCGAATTTTATGTGAACAATGTATTATATAGATTTTTCTAAATAACAGAAAAGTACATGTTGTAAGGGTTATTAATTTTTGAAATAATTTTTTTTTGAGTGTTTTTTGCTACTTATTAATTAACACAGTTTTATGCAAATAATCTTTGCTTTACAAAGTAATGCCTCAAATATTTATTTGAAAATCAAGTAGTAACTGCAAGTTTTGTTTTAAAAATATGTTTAAATTATTACTTTTTGTTAATAGTGCTATTAAAAACATTAATATTTTAAAGCCTTTGAGCACTAAGTTTATTTTATGCAAAAGAGTTTTAATTAATTTTAAATGCGTTGTTATAATGGTTGTAGAAATGGTCTTATTATTTGTAATAAACCTTGCAACATTAAGTTGCACAAAAAAGATTTAAAATTCATGAGCAACAAGAATTGTTAACGATTGCTCGCTGATAAGAGTTATAGGTTTAATAGTGACATGGGTTTTAATAATAGCTTAATCTACTAAACAAAGCATTTATGATCGCCAGATTTGTACTTAAGAAGCAATTAATAAAAAATGAACACTACAAGGTGGCCCAAAGGTAAACTTCCGATGTTTTTTGGCTGTAATAAAAAAAAATTAAAAACTTTGATTCTTCTTGTGGATTATTTTTATTTGGTCTTTTAATTTTTTTTACATCAATTCGAGAATATGATGTCATGTAAATGGCCGCCGCCACAGTTGATTGCAATTTGAGTCCTTTTTATGGCATTTTCCATCACTTTGGTCAAAACTTCCGGCGATAGGTCCTCACATTCTTGACGGATATTGTCTTTAAGAGCTGCAAGAGTCTGAGGCTTGTTGACATAAACCCGCGACTTCAAAAAGCCTCACAAAAAGAAGTCCGGAGCGGTCAAATCAGGCGATCTTGCTGGCCAGTGCAAATCGCCAAAACGGGAGATTAGGCGCCCGGGAAATGCATCCTTCAGCATATCGGTTGTGACACGTGCAGTGTGTGCCGTTGCACCGTCCTGTTGGAACCACATGTTTTCCAATCTCAATTCATCAAGTTGCGGCAAAAAGAACTCGTTGATCATTGCTCTGTAGCGCTTACCATTCACAGTAACCGTTTGGCCCGCGACGTCTTCGAAGAAAACAGGTCCGATGACTCCTCGAACCAGCACATCATACAGTGACTTTGAGCGGGTGTAATGGCTCTTCGTGGGTTACACGCGGATTTTCAGTGCCCCAGAAGCGTAAATTTTGCTTATTTACGTACCCGCTAAGATGGAAATGATTATTTTTGATGAAAAATCATCTTCCTCTTGGTTGTGATTAAGGATGGCTTGAGCGTATGTTAGACGCGATTGACGTCAGCAGCTAACAGCTGATTCACCGTCTGGACTTTGTACGGAAACATCTTCAAATCTTGTACCAAAATTTGCTGTAAAGACCGTCGACTGATACCCATTTGCGTGGCACGTCGTCTGCTCGATGTCGACGGCGCTTCCATGACATTCTCGGCTACAGCAGTAATATTCTCTGCAGAATGGCCAGGAAATCTGCGACGAAATTCACGTTGTGCCAGAGTCACCGACCGATTATTGGCCAAATAAATAGTCAGAAATATTCCGCGTTCTGGAGCAGTGTAGCGTAACATTGTTTATTAACGTGTATTTCGCATGTGTTTACTACACAAATGTCAAAACAGAACTGACATTAGGGGCCAATCGCAAAATTTATAGCATTTTCTGATAGGAGGATTACTTTTGCGCCACCTTGTACCTTGTTTCTTGGTCTGTCAATAGATCTAAGTATTATGTTTATAATTGTTAACAGTTATTTATATGATTGCAGGAAACATAATACTTTAATATGATGTTTAGCACTATTGAAGAAATCGTATACATGATAGTAGTAATCAAGTTTATAACAAATTTAAGATTAATACCATATTATTATGGCAATACGGGTATGATATGTCACAAGCATAGACTAGCTTTCAACAATCATATACATGATTGCTGCAATCATGAGAATTGTAATAACATATAATGTTTGCAGTGGAAAAAAGCTTTCAATAATATTAAATTATGATTGTGGTGATCATGCTTTCTGTAGAATTTATGGTATTGAAATTTAAATAAATCCATAATGGAAAGGTAATTGCAACTAATGGTCAAACATGACTTAAATGCAAAATCACACATAAATCAAAATCGTAACTTATGCAGCCCATACACGTCTCAATTCAATCGTCAATTGAGTCTTTCAGATTTAAAAGATGCACTTGTGAGTGTCAGTACTCGAATGCTGAACGTAATGCAAGAAAAAAATTAAATAAAAAATCAACAACTTGAACTCGAACTGAAAAAACAACTTTTGAAAAGACTGTTTATTTAAACGATACTATCCAATAAATCTGCGAACCATTAATATACATTATGTTAATAGAAAGAATTTACGCCAAATCACAACATCCACTTAAGCTGACTCTGGTAGTTCCAATGGATTGCTGTTTTTTCGTTTTACTTTTTCACTACACTCTTTCTCCATCAACAAAAAGGTTACTACAGCCTCAACGATATTAAATTTGTTTAAAAATTGTTTCCACAAAAATGTATACACCACCAAGTTGTTAAAAAAACAATTACTACAAAATGTAAACAAATCAAATCAGCTGATTTGATTATGAGTTTTGCTTAAAATCGAAACAAGACAAAACCAAGACAGATTCATGCCACCAGTTCTAATCTAATGTCTTGGATTCTATAACAACCGTGATTATCATTTCGTTCTTCTGTGCAATGAATGATAATGAATGAATAAAGAGAAAAAGTCTAAGTGTCATCAGTTTATTACTCCATTCATGTCGAAAATTACACAAATGCTAAAAATAACTTGTATTTTCTAATTTTTTTTTTAACAAGTCTCAGATTAAAACATTTTTAAAGTACACTATAAAGGTTGGTTATAACAAACGCTCGAAGTGTTTAATAAAAGCAATCCAACGCATTCGATTTTCTATACGTCGCACCATAGACTTAACAATCCATGTAAATATTTCCTTTTAACAAATCTACTGCTCCTAATACAATCAGCAGCAGTGTACATACTCCATACAACCATGCACCCAAAAATTTAGCTACTGCAACTAACAAACTAAAAAAATAGAATGTTGCAATCAATACAAGTTGACTCTATAGAATAAGTGTGCGAATGCCAAATATCAGGATGTGTGTTACTCCATTTAGTATAAATACACAATGGGAAAAAATGTAAGCATATAAACTGGCAATTTGTTGTTACACCATCAATATGCAAAAATATTGTCAACATTTTTTTTTTTTGTAGATTTCAACAAAGAAGGGAAACAAATATGGATTTCGTTTCTTTTTTATTGTGATTTTCCGACATTCGTTTACACTGAATTTTTGTGAGGCCAAACGAATCCACCTTGTATAGAAAATAATAAAAAAAAAATAATTGTTATGAAGACAACAATTGTTACTATTTTGATTTTTTGTTGGTATACACATACACACATATGTATGTATATAGTGTGTATATCTGTGGGTGGTACAAATGCGTATACTCTGTGATTGTGTTCTATTTAAAAAAAAAAAAAAAACAAAAAAATGGAAGTAAAAATAAATACCTTATGCATGAACAAACATGAGAAGGCAATAACAGTTCATAGTAAATTATTGGGTGTATAATTTAAAAATGTGGAATTTTTTCATATCTTTAGTTTTTATTTGAAAACATTTGTAAAATATAAATTTGTTCAAAGTATTGGCACAAATAGTTAGACGGGACAAGGTCTGGGTTATCTTAATCAGTTTTGTTTTTTAAAGGGAAGTGACACTCAGGCAATTAATATGCCTATATATTAATTGTATTACTTTCTTTGGAATAGGGAAAGTTAGCAAATGAATAGGTAGGTGGTGAAAGTAGAGATAAGCTTTTTATATGACATCACTGTAATTGCGTTATGCTTATTAGTAGTACAGTATTGCAGCGCCTCTGGTGGTGAGTAGAGGCATTGATCAATGCTTGATTTATAGAAATTATTTAATTATTTTCTTTGATGGCGTTTCAGCGAAGAAGGGCGTTGTGATAAATATTATTATTATTATACAAGCAATGCTTCGGTGAAAACATGATTCCCTTTTATAGCGTTTAAGTAGCATTATTTTATAGTAGGCGGACCGGACAAGTTCTGCGGGCTAATTCTCGTATTCGTATGCGAATAAATTTTCATTCGAACGTTCGAATTTTTTAACTTTTGCGATTCCCTCATTCGATAGCGAATAACATGTATCGAAATTTCTAGTGATAGCGAATGATCATTCGAACGCAACCTTGCGAGTTTTTAATTCGTAAGCAAAGAAGCAAACAGAAGAAAAAAAAAAGAAAATGTTAGTAAAAAATTTGTTACTTAGTTTAAAAAATATCAAAAATTTTATTACTTTTAGGTCAATACTATCAAAAAACACATACATACATAAATGCATACATATGTATAATTAATACATATATATATGTATGTACTTATTTATACTTACTCATTGTTTGTCAATCTTAAGGGGTCGGAGGTGTTTCTTATTTGTTTTCTTATGTCATTAATGTTTGCAATCTCGTCAGAATCAAAAGACGATGAGTAAAAAAACATAACTGGAACCATTTTTAATTTAAAATAATTTCTTTAAAAAATTTTGCTTTTACTTGAGTTAATTTTTTCAGAACCATATGTTTTTTGTTTACATTTTCTTTCAGTGTTGTAATACGTACTTATTTAAGTTTTTTACAACACTGAAGCAATGAATCGATTCGATTCGTATCGAGTACCATTATTAGAAAATTTTGCACTGTCAAAATAAATTTCGATTCGAAAACAATTTCGATAACGACTGCCAGAATTAGCCACCTGAAGTGTAATATGGATGAAGCAAAACTTTCCAACCACTTTATTCTGAATAGTTTTTAAAAGGTAGTGCAATATGTGGCCGAACATTCTCATGATGTAACATTACGCTATCATATTTTTCAACCAATGCTCGCTTCAAACATATAGAGCATTTTCTTAACGCCATCGATGTTTGTCTGTGGTGTCAGTTTGGCTGGTTAGTTGGTCTTCTTTTTCATTGCAAATAATGATTCAGTGCAAAAAAAAAATTTTTTTCGACATTGTCGAAGCAAAAACAAATTTTCTTTTCTACACTATAATATTCAATAACTAATTGAGAATAAATGACTGATATACATATATGTATCATTCAAAATGACACTGAAACTACTTAAGACAAAAATCGTATTCAAAAGATACCGTCATTTATTATGCATCACGCATGTTTTAGTTATACACCCAATATACAAATATGTATTGTTATTGCACGTCACACAATTCTCTTATAGTTGTTAAAAGGTAATAGTGGGTGTCGCTAGTTTACTCTGGATTTATGTTATAAATATACATTTGATTGTTACTATTGTATTGTAGCAGTAGGAAAAAAAGAACTACATACATATATAAAAATATATAGCTATATACATGACAAAAGCATACATTTACACCTATAAATGATTGGTGGTTAAGCTTTATTCTGGGTATATATGAATGTTTTTTATATTTCTTTTATTAAATTTTTTATTGCTAGTTCTTTGCCAACAAAAATATTTGTATTTAAAGGCTTTAGTTGGGGTTTAGGTATATTTTGTCCATTCTTATTTTACTTAATGAAACCCTGTCTATTTATGAAACCTATATACTCGTAAAATTTATACGTCTTTCTAGAATGACACTAAATGGCTAGTGTATGAACTAGATCATAATATTAAAAAATAAAGCAATTTCTTGTAAACACTAACTACTACAAGAGGTATCAGACGGGATGACTCTTTCGTGTAATTTCTTAAAAATTTGGCCTAACCAAAAGTCCATTGCGCCTCACATATGCGGACTCAGAAGAATATTGGCAAGGTTTGAAAATGAATCGCGAAAATGGATCTCACAATGAGTAAGGACAAGACTAATTTTTATTTACAAACCCCGGAGAAACAAAAGCAGCGTTGCTTAGGTCAAATGCTGTAAGTGGATGTTAGTGAAAATGGGAGTTAATTCACATTAAAATAATGGGAAAGACAAGTAAGAAAGTATAGTTAGACCGACACCCACCCAGAAATTTATACAGAATGAAATTTTCTATAGAAAATATCCTGCTATTAATACAGAGTGAAACTTCTTTTTTTTTATAATTAGCAAATACAAAGTGCGAAGTTTTTTGACTAATCTGCAGAAAACACCCAGAGTCTTTGGCGGGAATCGAACCCGCAACCCTCTGACTGATAGTCCGGCACACTACCGCCTAGTCTATTAGGGAGATATTAAATATTATGGACCGATCATCAAAAAATTTACTGCCATGACTTTCGTGAATATAAATAATATGTATGTTGTACTTTATCTTGATATAAATACTTTTCTTTATTTGGATAACAACATTTTTACGACATTTATGGTCGTTAAAGTGATTTTCGGAAGTGGGCCTTATATGGGAGCTACGACTAATTATAGACCGATCATCATAAAATTCTACAGTATTATTTGTACATTCACTTGAAGTAATTATTTAAGTGGGCTTTATATGGGAGCTATGATCAGTAATGACCGATCTTCACAAAATTTGTAGACGTGATTTGGCTTCATTTACTACTTATTTGTGGTGAAACTTGTTTGGATACTTGCATAATTCATGCATTTATGAACGTTAAACTCCTATTTCGGAAGGACATTTGTATTGGGGCCAGGTGAAATAATGCAACAATTTCCACTACTTTAATCTCATCCATCCTTGGGCCGAAAAAATATCACATACCAAATTTTATTAAAATCTCTTCAAAATTGCGACCTGTACTCTGTGCACAAGCTTTACATGGACAGCCAGCCAGCCAGACGGACGAATGGACGGACATCGTTAAATCGACTCAAGTACTTTAAGGTGGGTGTTGGACCAATATTTATGGGCGTAACAAACATCAGCACAAATCCAATCTACCCTCTCCACTATTGTGGTTTAGGGTATAATTATGCTGGCAAACAGATGCTACTTCCTGCGCAAGTAATTTAAAAGCAAAATATTTTCTGGAAGAAGTAACACAGTACTGAACAAGAAATTTTAATTCTGCTAAGATTCTGCATGTAGCTGATAAATGGGTACTAGGGATAGCATATAAAGCAGTTCTGTATGTATTTGACAGGCAGGCCATCTGTGCAAGCCCCAAATGGAATGAACTGTGATCTGTATTAGCTTTACTTCGTTTATTTATGACAGATCACAACAAATTTTTTCACTTGTTAGTTATCTAAAGCTAGATAAAAACTAAATTTCGCTATGCACCCCTTAACATATGCAATTAAAAGCATTTACTTTCCAGCAACTCCAATGACCTTAACATACTCTTGCATGTACACAACTTTGGTTTAACTACTTGACTTCATAACGTTAATGAATTTACTATGTTTAGTATAACTAGTTACTTCTCTAATATATAAGTAGTTAGGTAATAATATTACACTATTTGGAAACAGAAAAGAGTAAACTAGTTTGTTCATGCTATAAATGTTTGTAAAAGTCGCCCGTCAATAGCCTTCTAAATCGGCTGTTGCGTAACTAGTGCTAGTTCAATAGACTGCAGGGTTTTTGTTAGTTTATGCTTTTAGCTTTTTATTTGAAATTACCTTTTTCGCTACTTTTTTTTGCAGTTCCAACACTTTTAACCTTTAAGTGAATTTTTATTCAATTATCAACTGGCTGTCGATTTAATTTTAAACATTTTCTAATTTTGCTAACGCGCTAAAACTTTTTCATATCTACTATTAGTTTTTCTTTATTGTTCGCGAGAACAGCTCTATGCTATAATCCAAAATGGGAAAAAAGCTCAATGCAAAGGAAATTGTGTTTATTTTTATTAAAAAATTTTGAATAGTTTTTGTTGACTCTTTGAGGGTTGCTTGTTGTATATTTTCTAATACCAATTAAAAACAATAATATCAATAACAACAACAACATAAATGTAAGGGTTTGTGTACAATCAGCCATTGTTAATGGATAAAATATAAATTAGGGCAGTGCCGTGTGTCCGAAGGCAAATCAAGGTATGTTGTTGTCCTAAGATTTTGGAGATTTTATTAAGGCATCAAATTATTAAGGCATCAAAAGTTCAATACATTTCAAATCAGGATAAATATCTTTTGTGACTTTATTTTTAGATTACTCTAAAGCCTTTGACTCTACAAGTCATATTATATTAATAAAAAATTTAACGAATTAATTTAATTTCAACAACAGTTCGTGTAGGCTAATTTGATGTTTTCAGCCATGTCACAAAATTTAATTCCGTTCGGAAGTGGAATTAAGTCCTTTTTTTTGTTTTTATAGAAAAGGCAAAACGAAACATTTTTCGGAATGAAACCACTTTCAATTTGCTATGTGGAATTGTTGTTTTAAGCATTTCTAGGTTTTATTACGAAAAATTTGTTCGTTTTACTTTTTTTAATTCCACTTCCGAACGGAATTAAACTCTGTGACATGGCTGTTTATCTTACTAACGTCTTATTGATCGTAGTCAGTTTACAGAGGTTCAACGAAGAGTGTCTACGATCACAAAAATTCTTAGTGCTAGTTCCATTACTTTTTATAATATACGTTAATTACATTTGCTTAGTCCTGTTTCACACTCATCAGTTCTGACTGTCAAGACAAGTTATTTTTCAATGAGAAGGAAAGTGAAAATTATCTTCTATCTTTTTCCTTCTCATTGAAAAATACTTGACTTGACAGTCAGAACTGATAAGTGTGAAACAGGTCTTACAGATCAAATTTTGTACTTGTTACATCTATGCTGACGACATACAGTTGATTGCTTGTGATCATTGTGTAAATAAATTTTAAATTCAAAATTTTTTTTCTTTTCAGATTAATTTTGTATTACAAATTAAATTAATTAATAAATAAATAAATAAATTTTAAATAAATTTTTTATAATATTATCTATAAAACTTAATTGTAAGCCATAAATTTTGTACTGGTTTAGTGGCTTAAAAAGCTATTGAAAAAATAAATAGATAGAAATAAAAAAAGGTTAAGTTCGCTTTAGCATATCATTTCTCAAAAAATGTTTAATAATAAGGCACTTTTTTAAAGTTTTAATGATTTGTTTTTCGTTGTTCTCGTAAAGAAAACATATGAAATCTTAATATCATGTAAAGCACCTTCCAAAGACCTTTTAGATCACGTCAATATTTCGTATGATTACTTTGCAAGAAATATGAAAATATAATTACAAAATTCATTAAAAAGTACCTTTCTATTTTGGAATAAATTAAACTTTAAATATAGTTGCAACATTTTAGAGCCCGCCCTAATATACATGGAATTTATTAACCAGTTTTGACGTTTTTTTGTTTACAATGCTTGCCTTTTTATAAATTTTTGTTGCCATATTAATAACTCTAAGTGGAATCCAGTATTTATTTATAAATTTTTCAATATTTTCATACAAAACTTTAAATGATATTTGCTTTATTAACGAAAGGATTTCAATAAAAAACTATTACAATTAAAGCTTGTTGAATCACCATGTACTTACATACATATGTATGTTTAAAATATTTGATATTTTTTTATAAAATGTATACAAAAATTCAAAATAATATTTAACTTGAAATATGAAAAGCGTTTATTTTATATACATATTTTATAGGATTTGGTTTTTTTATCGCTGATAAAAACAACTGATGAAATAACTGCAATAATTCTTAAAAAAAGAGTCAGCATTTAAATCTTCACATCAAAACTGCCTATATTTTTTTTTACTTAATATCACAATAACCGAAAAGTTAATTCATGCCGTGTTCTTGAAACATGTTGAAACCTCAGTTGTAACACAGGCACCAAGAGACTTCACTTGAATCTAGTAACCTGAGGCTTTCACATGCTTATTAGTAACCAATTGAAAGTAAGACTTTACCGTAAAGTTACTACTTTTAATAATTTTTATTAATTGAAATTAATTGAATTCTTGAGAGTTTGTTGCTGAATTAATTGCTTTTAACCTTTTTTTAACGAGCATTAAAAAAATACGCTGCTTACCCTGATGTGTGGTTTTCCACACATACGTTATATCCCTATATTTTTTGCACTAAAAAAGCTAATGAGCTTCTTACGCTAAAAAGGACTATCATACTCAATGTAAAGACAAATATGTGATCAATTTGTGGTAAATTATGATTTTAAATACTACATTGACTGTATCATTGCTAGTGCAAAATACATAGCCATACCGCATGTGTTGAAAACAACACACGAGGTTAAACAAGGTAAAGATGTGAAAATGGTTAAAACCAACCTGAAATGAAATTGTGTGAAATATACAGCTTTTCAATGACTTCTAATGACAGTATTTAAGTTGGCATAACAATGTATCGTCATAGCAAAGCATGGTTGAAATATTTTGGCTTAGTATTCGTCCGGCCTTTAATATCGTGGGTACTCTGACGTAACCTCGTATCTCAAAACAC
Organism: Bellardia bayeri; assembly: GCA_950370525.1. Lineage (NCBI taxonomy): Eukaryota > Metazoa > Arthropoda > Insecta > Diptera > Calliphoridae > Bellardia > Bellardia bayeri. Next base: position 120,006,033 of record OX493264.1, read on the forward strand.
ACTACTTTACGAGAGAAACAAAAACATTTTATTAAAAAATCTAAAAAAAAGCCTTTGAATATTTGTTGTTAATTTGAAAGTTTTTGATCTCAAATACGAGTTTACGATCCGCTAAGTTTACAATGAAATGTCAGTTACGAAGTTTTATATATATATATAAATAAATGTAGTATTTTATTTTAAATACTCAGAAGAAATGTTAAGATAAAATTTTAATCACTTAAAACGTGGGATTTATTGCAAACTAATTTTTTATTCATATTTAACATAATTTTAAACATTAAAAGTCATATAAGGCCATGATTATTCATTAGTATGAAGTAAATTGCCACTAAAAGAATGATAATCCTTAAGAATGAATGATTTCAACAATTGAAGATCTTTAAATTTTTGAGCTGTGCTAGGTATAACTCTTTGGTATAAAGGATTTGCCTGAACTTCGTTGTAGTCAATCGTTGATGCAGATCCTTCCACTTATCATTAAATAATAATTTGTGCATAATACTATCTTTACTGTACTTCAAGCCACGTAACTGTAAAACAGTCTGAGATCCAGGCTTGTTACCTGGTCTAATAGATTTACAAGTTTTCAATTCTAAATAATTACAAAAAAAAAATAAAAAAACCAATGATCAACATGCTTCACTTTATGAGGATTTTCTAAACTTGCTTGTTGAATTATCTGCACAAAATTAGCGGCCACATACAATACACGATTTTTTTACGTTTTTCGATTGTTGAATGTACGGAGTCATACTCTATTTGTGTGTTTCTAGACTAGATAATTTTTATGATTTATATTATCTGATGTACAAATTATTGCAACTTCAGATGTATCATTAATTTTTGCAGTGGGCACGTTTGTTGGTAAGTCCAGCTCATTAGATGTAATATCTACTGTCTGAGTGTCATTCAATTTCTTTTGTTTAGATTGCATCTCACAAGCACATATGACGACGTGTGAGGTGATTTACATGAGTTATGTGTTTTTAAAATTAATCGCCTGAGAGACGAGGTTCTGTTTTTTTAACTTAATAATTAACGGGTGGAGATTTTTATTTTAAATTTTACACAGTTGTGTAGAACCATATAATTAAACTCAAAACCTTAAAAATATGATTTACAACGTTAGGTCAGAGTACCCTGGATATGTCAACATATTGCACTTTTATAATGATAACTCTCATTCTTTGATATTATTTTATAAATAATCTCAGTAAACAATTCAACGTCTAAACTTTTATAAAACTTTGTAAAATTTTCCCTTAAAACACATTTAACTTCTCTGACATTTTCTTAACTTATTGCTTAATTTATATTTATGAAACTTATAAATGAAATTCTTCTTAATTTTTGTTATACATTGGCTGGCTAATTATCTCTCTGCGTAATTACTTAACTTTTGTCATTAGGCAAAGAAAAATCCCTATAACCCCAAACTGTTGCCACTACACAGACAAATTCCTGGTTGCATATTTATGAAATTAGCAAGCATAAAATTAAGACACTTTTCTATATTAAATATATTATATATATATATGTATAGTTATAGGCGCACATTTTCTTACTCCTTAAAATAGGCAACAATAATTTAACTTTAATTAATGACAACAAAAGACAATTTTAACCCTTTTTTTCTTTATGACCCAGCACAAAGGGTGGCAAAACAATACATTTCAAATATGTATATGTATGAGGGGATCAAAATTCTTTTTAACGCGGTTTCTCGTTTGTACAGAAACTTCATTCTCAGAAACATTTAATTTATGGCCTATTTTAAGGGATGTTACATTTTGTCAAGGCAAAATTACCTAATTCTTGTTAGACAATTTTAAATAATAACAAAACTACTTACTAAAAAGCAAGAGTAACTTTAACAAAATTCAATATAAGCATATTACAAGGACATTAGTTTGGTTCTTGTAACATGGTATGGATATTAACTTTAGTTTCTTTAATATTTGCCAAACATTAATTAAGCAAATAAATTATATTGTAGACACTAGAAATCTTGACAAATTGCGTGTGTTTAAGTGTGTGTGTGTTATATGCCCTTTGGAGAATATCTAGTTTTGAAGAAAATTTGAGAACATTAATGTGAACAAACATGTTGTGTGACCTTTTAATAATTAACGTTAATATTACAACAAGGTACATACATATAAATAAAAGCAAAAGCTAGTGTGTTGCTCATACAAACTCACACTACCTGAAAACTCATATGTACGTCCTTTCCAGTAACCTGCAGTTTTAAATGCCGCAATTGTTCACTTGGCCCTTTTCCAACTTCTACTTCTTGTGAAGCTAATCAGAAGACATACAGCCATGTCACAGAACTCAATTCCGATCGAAAATGGTTTTGATTCCGTAAATTGAGTCTTTAGAAAACTAAAAACGAATTTTTTTTCGGAATAAAAAATTGTTATTTTTTATTATTTTATACTGAAAAAAACTCATACTACTAATTTATAATAACAATTAAACAATTACTTTTATTATTTCATTGTTGTTTTAAATATATCATTGATATTCAAATAAAATGTTAAAAATTTCAAAGTTGGTGTCAGCAACAAGAAAACTTTTGTCGTTTTCAGATGCATCCCTTAAATTTCTTCTTTGTAGCTTTTCAACTGCGTTTTGATGTCTTTGTTCATTTAAAACAGCAACAATTTAAATGTCGGGCATTTTTGAACAATTTTGTTCACTTTTATTTAAAATTTCTTTGTTAGCGCTTTTCTGTTCACTTTTGTTATACTTTTTATTACAAAAATCATATTTTTTTGTTTTGGTTACACAACATTACCATATTTAAGTTAAAAAACGAGATTTAAATTTTTTTTGGGAATAAACAAAATCGATCGGAATCTAGAGAACGCAAAGTAAAAACGTTCGATTTGCGAATACGGAATTGAAACCATTCCGAACGATTTCTGTGACATGCCTGATAAATGAGCAGGCAAAATCTTCCTTAAACATCAGATGTTTTTTTTTGCAACAAAAAACTCAAAAGTGGAGTTAAGTATTAAATGCTTTATGTTTCCTTAGAAATTCGCTAGTTAAGAACTTTCAAGTAGTTCGCTGTTGAGTCACCAAAGTCTGCAGGGTATTACAATTTGAAACTTATTTTATTTAATGGTTTTGGTGTGTTTGTTTGCTGTAGTTGAAAATTCAATTCAAATTTTACCCTTTAGAGAAAAAGGGTCAAATACATAAATTTCATTTGCCTTTGCTGCTGTTTGTTATTTTGATTAAAGTTTAATAAATTTATTGATGCGTTATTAATTTGTTATAAATATTTCTCTTGTTGGTGTTGTTGTTGTTTTTCCTTAGAAAGTCAATATTATTGTTAAATTTCTATTTGCATTTTCTTTAATGGTAATTTTAAAAGCTTAAGAAATTGTTTTTGTTATTGAAAGAGAGAGAGAGAGCTAAGTGAAAAATAGGCTTAAAAGTATTTTGAAATTAATTTATTTGTCTATATAACGAATTATATAACTAAACAAATTAATGCTGGTTATTAGAAAGATTAAAATTTTAGTTAAATATGAAAATTCATTTAGTTGAAATAAATTTTTGATTACATTAAATGAAAATACTGTGAATAGTTTTAAATTTAAAGTAAAGCAGATTAAAGTAATTTTTTAAACAAATTTTCAAACGATAATGACTTAATAACTTATTTTTTAATGTTTAGTAGTGGTATAATGACTTATTTGTTATCTGTTATATAATTTGGATTATACCTAGTATTTATCGACTTTGAAAAGGTATTTCACAAGCTAAATGCAAAGCACCCCAGCAAAAGTAATATTGCTTATCAAAAGTCCTTTAAACAACTCAACATGCAAAGTACTCCAGGATACAAAAAAAAAACTAGTGGACTTGGACTACACTGATGACAGCCGCCTCCTGTCACCGACATTCAGAGACATGTCCCATAAACTGCGACTGCTATAATCAGCGACAGATGCAGATGGATGAAATTTGATTTCGGGAAAACTAAATCCATGCGTATAAACAGCGACAAGACTTTATCGCTTAGGATGACGATACTGCTCTTGAACGCACAATTATATACGGATGAGACCTGAAAATGTAGCAGGTATTTATCAACAGATACCTTTTGGCTCAACGTAGTAAACAACACCGACCTGTGGGTATCCAAACGCCACTGCGAAGCAAAATACTAAGACGCATGCGAAATTGGCAGATGATCTAACACAAACAGCCATTGAGTAAAAACCACAGGTAAGCAGAGGTAGAGGGCGATCTTCTCATATTTGATGATTGCAACTGGACAAGGAAGTGCTCTTAGCACGAGGGCCTGGAATGATGTAAAACTAATAGCGTTAATTACATCTGAATAGAATACATTTGTAGTGACCCTATGCTCCACATTGGAACGACGGAAATAAATACACACATATATGTATATATGTAATTCGGATTCGGGAAAATAAATTTTATTATGATAACTACGTCTAAGCAAATTAGAGGATATAAAGTAGTAATTGAGAAGTAAGTGGTGTAACGTGTTAGAGCGAGAAGTCAAGATATGCAACTAATTTTTTTTTGCTAATTTTAACTAAGTGTTTATTGTAATTCAAGGATAACTATATATAGATTAGGGTTTCATTTGGACTTTTTAGTTAAGTATTTTAAGGTAAGTATAATTTTTAAATATATATGTAAGTCCCAATTTACACGAAGCAATTCTATAAGCTAAGCTTTTAGATATCGCAGTGAGAGCAAGATAAGACGATTAGACAATTGATTGTACTAATAATTCGTGTTGCTCTCATATATATGTGTTTACAAATAAATTTGTGTACGAGTATACACTCTGTGTGAACACCGAAGAAATTCCAAGGAAAAAATTGTACAAAACTTTTTAATAAAAATTGCTTCGTGTAAATTGGGACTAAAATAAATACACAAATATCACTTTATTAGTTTAGTAGTTTGTATATAGCAATAATTATTGCATTTAATATTTTCATTTCACCATATTGTTATTTATGGCGATATTTAATATATTTTTGCGTTTTTTTTTCACGAGGAACTTAGGCTTTTATTTGATTAACTGTACTCACTCGTTGACTGATTGTGTGGTTTTCTATTTGGGCCGAAAAGCTAACTTCATCTCTTTTGTAGGTGTTGAGATTGAACACAGGATTGGGTGTTGTGTTCACTGATACTGAAGCACAATAATTAAACAAATCTAAATATAGAATATAATCAATAGATATGAAAACTCGGAAAATTTTATAACACATTAAAGTAATGAAACGAAGCAAATTCTTTCGTTACTACAGGTGGTTTATTTAAATATAAAAAATCTTTATTATTTCCCGAAAGAATAATTTTTGACATTTTCTTTATAAAAATCATTTTATTCTAATGTTGGCCAACACTGTTAGTTTTCCATTTCCGATTACTCTTCTAGGATAGCTACTGGTGCGTACTATGAAATTAGCTGATCAACAAAATGTTTTCCAATAACGTGCTTGTCTTTTCACATTTCTCACAGAACGATTAAATTAAAACGAATAATGATTAACGTAATACAGCTGAAGAAATTGAATAGGTTGTTGCGGTGTGAGACTTTCCATGATGAAACTATGACACAAGTTGCGCGTGATCTTAAAAAAAAAAAAAAAAATACTAAATGGAGCATGGTTTGCGAGTGCAAAACATGCTCATGTCCAAACCACAATAATGAATTGAATGAGATTTTTATATTATGTATATTGATCATTGTTCTAAGGAGTTAATTTTTTTTAAAGAGAATTATTAATATGCCTATATATTAATTAATTAATTGTGTTATTTTCTTTGAAAAAGGGTATTGGTAGGAGTTGAATAGGTGGTGAAAGGAGAGAAAATCTTTTCATATGACAACACAGCTATTGCGCGTTATGTTTATTAGTAGTACAGTATTGCAGCGCCTCTGGTGGTGAGTAGGCGCATTGGGCAAAGCTAGCTTTATAGAAATTATTTAATTATTTTACTTCGGTGGCGTTTAAATGCTATATCACCGAAGGAGAGCGCTGTGATATATATATCAGTTATTATAGGATAGAAAACTAATAATTATCAGTAACTGATGTTGATTGAGTGGCAGCGGCTGGGAAACGAACCCAGGCCACGATCATGCTTAATGCTTAATGATCAAACGCTCTAATCAATTAAGCTACAGCGCCCAATTAACATACAAATTTTATTTAAATTTTAATAATAATAATGAAATAATAATTATTCTATTTAAATTTTAAATACTAACTGCCGTATTTATAAAAAAATTAAAGCAGACTTCAAATGTACTTTCAGAAAATTTTGTATGAAAATTTTGTCTAAAACCACACTTCAAGCCCACTTTATTTATTATAAATACGGCAGTTAATATACAAATTGAAAGTCCTAAATGTCGTCAAACAATTCCGTAAGTTTCTTAAAGAGGGCCTAAACTTGGATACCCAAGATCATGCTTGTCACATACAGCTACCTCGAGCCCTGTAATAACCACAATACCACTTTATCTTCTCCTCAAAAAATCTCGAACTTGATAAAACATAATAAATGCCAAAAAAGATACCTCCACCACAAAACTTTCTTTTCCTCAAACACTCCCTGCTGCAGATAAAGGTGACGTAAATTTTCATATGAATGCTTTGGGATCACATGTACCTGCACCAACTTGTTTAATTTTTGTTTAATTATAATAAAAGGATATTTAAGAAGTTGTCAGTATTCTAACTTATTAGAGGTGCAATTTAGAATATTTTCATGTTAACAATTTTAATTCACCCAAATCCGAACATAACAAATACAAGTAGTGTCATATTAATTTTTAATATGTAATTATATTCTATAACTTTTGAATTCATAAAGCTTAAAACTCATTCAAATTTTCATATTAATGTTAATGATAATGAATAACAAAATTATTCTATAAACCATTTTCCAAATGTAAAGTCATAAATCTAAACGCAAAATAAAATATTTCATCCAATTGCCAGGTGCTTTCAACATTTATAACAGAACAACCAATTCTACATAAAATTTTTCAATTATTTTTATTTAATGTTTTGCAATAACAAAAATTGCTCTGTGCGTTAAATTTTCTCTACGTTAGTTTACAAGTAATTTGTTGAAAATTCCGTTTGAAATATTTATACATCAAACAAACAAACAAACGAGCATTTTAATGATAAACACTTCAATTACCTTGACATGACACACAATGAAATTGGCCAACAGCGTAGAGGAATAATAATTATATATGTATGTATGTATGTACATGTATATAATCATAAAATTGTGTATTTATATTATACATAAATGTAAATTATTATTATTATTATTTTTTTTTTTGTATAAGGATTTTATAATAGTGACCACAAAACATTGAAGCCATTGAAGCAAACCGTAACGACGGCAAAAACCATAATGCAACTTGCTTTAAAACAAAAAAAAAAAATATATATATATATATTTGCAATATACGAGTATGTATAATCATCATCCTTATTATTTTAGCTTTCAATAAAGATTTTCTTTTCTGGTTTTGTTCGTTTTTGCAATAAAATGAATTGAAAACCACAAAGTCATTTGAGAGCGGAGGCAGCCAAGTTAAGCAAATAACAACAACTAACAACATTTACAAACACATTATCAAGGACGCTTCAATAAACACTCGTCCTGACGCACACACACAAACACACATTTACACATTCTTTAACACATACACAGAAATTATTATAAGTACTTTTTTTCTACTCGTTCGTACTCAAATATTTTCATATCTAAAAGTGTGCTTCAGATATTCTTGCAATTGTGTCTGTTTGGTGCTGAAACGTGTATTTTCTCAGCGTATTAGCATGAAATCAATGAAGTCGAAGAAATAATATTCATATTCGTTATTGTAGGCAAAAATATATAAAAGAAAGAAATACAAAATCATTTTCTTATATTTACGCTTTCATAAAATAAGGTCATATATGCCAGTATATAGTGCTAATATTCACCATTATACCCACATTTTCATATTAATATACAAACATACGTATACATACATACCTACATATATAACAATACTTGTTCAACTTAATATATGTACATTGTGTAAGGTGATTCATTTAAAGCCTTTTTTTGATTTTAAATAAAACACGTAAAATATAAATGTATGCCGGAATTTCTATTATTGCCCTAAAGAACTGTATTTTACATTCGCGAGTTATGGCCAATGGCCAATGCTGCTACTTGGGAGTTATTACCTATTATGAACCGATCATTCAAAAATTTAGTGCCATGACTTCAGTGCATAGAAATATTGTTTGTGTTAAATGTTAGATTTCTTAAAGTGATTTTCAGAAGTGAGTCTTATATGGGAGCTATGACTAGTTATGGATCAATTGTTAAAAAATTAGGTGTCATGATTTCTGTATATATAAAATTTATTTGTGTTGAATTTTATTTGGATACCAAAAGAGATTTAAAAGTAATTATCTAAAGGGGGTCTAATACGGAACCTTGGTTTATTTCTGAACCGACCATCATGAAATTAGTTGTCAAGATTTCTGTGTATACGAATATGAAGCATATTTGCGTAGAATATTATTTGTATACTAAAATTTTTTAGGATAGTATTACTCTTTAAAAAAGTGGGTCTCATATAGGATCTATGGTCAATTATGCACCGATCTGCACAAAATTTGTAGATGTAATTAAGCTTCATGTATGTATAACGTAATTCTGGCAATATTTGTTTAGATACATGCATAAATCAAACATTTATGAACATCCCTATTTCTCACCATGAGTCGTAATATCATCAAAATTGTGACGTTTACTGTACACTTAAAGTCTCCATGGCCAGCCAGCCTACTAGGCAGATTCGACTTAACGCTGTCCGTCCCCATCGTTAAGTCTACTAAGGAAGTAATTTTGAGTGGATCGTTATACTTTAAGGTAGGTGTTGTAGTAATATGTCTGGTTGTTACAAACATCAGCATAAATCCAATATATGATGACATCACATGTTCTATGTGGCCAATTGATAGATGCAAACTGTCTGCTGAATTAGCTGCTCACCAAAATAATTTCTAAATAAAGTCATTGTGCACGAGAGAACTCTCTTAAGGTCGCATTTGGCAAATATTTGCCCAAAAAGCGTAACTTGTTTTAGCACAAATCTTTTTGACGCTGTTTACTCTTACAAGAGTTTTGCAAGATCAAACAGCATTAAATAAATTAAAATTAAACGAGTTTAAATATATTTGATTTAGTGTTTACGTCTTTTTCGGCAAATATTTGTCAAATGTGACCGTACCTTTAGAAAGCTAATTTTTGTAATAAGACTGAATAATTTGCAGACGTTGTTACAGTGTTAGACTTTCAATAATGAATTGTAAATAAATAAAAATAAATATCTATGATCTGTTTGAAAAATTAATAAAAATAGGTCTAAAAGGATCACCTATTATATCTATATATACATACGTATGAATTTGTACTTTTGTTATGTCTATAGCGTTTTATTGTACTCGTACTCTTTCATGTATACAAGGTAAATACAAGTGTCATATGAATAGACAACTTAGACATTGAGACAGACAAACAGACAGAAAGACAAGTTTGTTAAGTTAACATACTAATACTTTTACATATGTATACACAAACTTTCATCCATATCTGTATGCATATTCTCTTACAAAATACCTTCAGTGAATATCCTTCCTTACCATAGTTGCCCGCCTGCTTGCTCGCCTGTTTCAATGTACATATGTATATGTTGGGAGTTTGATGTTTAAATAGCTATTCGCTATTATTTCTCTAGTGAAATGTATCAATGCATGAAATTGTATTCATGAGTATTAATATTAGTAACAGAAAGTTGTGGTTATAATTGTAGCATTGCTTTGTTTAATGGTTTTTGTTTTTTATACCCAAAAAGGTGTTTTACTTTGTAGCTTAGGTATATTGATTTTTTTTTTGAAGTTTGTAACGCCAAAAATATTAGTCTAACAAAGTATACCAATCGAATCTGAATCACTTTCTGAGTAGTTTTATGGATGTTTGTCCGGACGTTTGTCCTCTAGCTAGCTGGCTGGCTGTCCATGTAAACACTGCACAGATTGCAATTTTAAAGATATTTCCATCAAATGTTAGACATGTTAGACAATTGTAAAATAAAAGTTAAGGCAGAGTGATACTGTAGTACTTTTATAAGAGAAAATTAAGTTCAGTTTCTTTTTTTAGCTTTAAATATTTATGAATTAGTAACAATTTGAAAGTATTTAAAGTATTAAAACATTTTTTCGGACGGATTTTATGTGAACAATTTTTTAGAATTAATTACAAATTTCTAGTTACTAGTTAGATTTAGGGTCACTTGATACTTACCTATATATATCAGCTTATCCATCTGCAAGTAATCTAGACAGTAGTCGGTATAAAATATAGCTACGTTCGATTTGGTTATGTATGTCTCGCAAATGTGACAATAAATTTTAAACTAAAACACCCAAAAGAACCAATATATTTGCAGGATACCACTTTAGCTTTCAACGAAGTTGTGCTACCTCTCTTGGTATCGAATTTTCTGATATCTATGTATTCTTTGCAGTTTAGTGACAAATAGTCGATTTTAAAGGCCCTCAATTCTTAGACGAATAATTTTTGTTTACAAGAAAACATTGAATATTTTGCAATATTTCGTCCTTAGTTTCCGCATTATTTTATATGATGAAAAAGGCCTTCTTATAGATATAAAATCGTAATATGTAGTTTTAATGGGCTTCAATATTGTCAAGGAATAAAAAAAAGTGATCAATTCATTACACGAAAACTTTTGCCTTAAATTTTTTAGTCAATTTGTATACATCTTATATAGCGCTCAAATTTTGATTGACCTATTTAGTGAAAAGAAAAAAACATAATTAAGCTACAATATTACGTTCATCCTGCCCTAACATAATATTTACACCACTAAGTAGTTTTGGAGATATAGCCGAATATATGACGGAAAAATATTATTTCAAATTTTTTTTGTCATTCAAAAATTCATAAAAAATAGAGATAATAACAAAAGTTTCAATATTTTTCTATAGCCATATAGATATGGCCTGCATAATATGCAATATTTCCTATTCATATGATTCTATTATTAATTTTGTGAAACCACATCATGGTTTTTGCTTCTTGTTTTACAAAAATTTAATCCTAATGAAAAAAGTACCGCATACTAAACTACTCCATGGAATCAAAATAATGTTAATTCGGCGTTTACCACAACAATGTCAACAGTTTTGCAAGTTTTTCAACAATTTTATGGTCACTGTAATTATTTTCATGATTGCGATAACTATAATATGGTTAAGTTACAATTTAGATGATGAATTATATATACGATTGTAGTCACTATGTTTACATTTGTTATAATCATGTTTATGATGAATCCATTTATCATAATTTGATGCTCTCTTATTATGATAGAGAACAACATAATATGGTATAATCGTTCATCATAAAACTGATCACCATAAACATTACATAATTGCTATAATCATATAAATGATTGCCACAATTACGTGAATGGTAATTTGACCATATCATGGTTGCAGAAGTCATATACATAATTACAGTGACCATAATATTTAAAAAGAATTAAAAATGTTGAAATAGTTGTGGTAAACATACAACTATATTTTTTTCTCTTCGTGTAGTTACGTTACTATAAATCGTTAACTACATAGTTTTCTTGAAAAATTAATATCTCGAAAACTAGAGCTGATACCAAAAAAGTGATTTATAAGCATTACAGCCCAATACTGGATGCACACAATTTGACTAAGAAATCTAAAGGTGAGGTCACACTTGGCAGATATTTGGCGAAAAAGACGTAAGTACTAAATAAAATCTATTTGAACTCGTTTATTTATTTAAAACAACTTCGTTTATTTAGGACAAGACACAAAAAATATTTAGTTTTAATTTATTTGATGCTGTTTGGTCTTGCAAAAATCTTGTAAGAGTAAACAATGTCAAACAAATTTGTGCTAAAATAAGTGGTTACGCTTTTTTCAAAAAATATTTGCCAAGTGTGACCGTGCCTTAAGGCACAAAAAAAGTTTTCATTTTGTCGGGTCCCATTCTCAATGAATTACCAGTGAATGATGTGACCAGCTCTTTGTCAGTTCATTTAATTCTATTGCTCTTTCTTCAAACTTCACTGCATAGTCAAATGTACAAGACAGTAAACATATTGCATGGCTAATAACTTCAGACAAAAACACAAGAAACCCAGACAACCCCCGCTAGTAGCTGTAGAAACAAATATTTAAATTATTATTGATATTGAATATTCATACCACAATTTCATTTTCCAGCTAAAAAAAAAAAAAAAAAATCATGAAATATACAATTTCATTATTCAGGTGGAAATAAATAATCATAATAATTTAAAAGTTTCATGTGTTTTCACTAGGTGGTTTGCTTACTCTTAAATATTTGAAATGTAATGATAATCACAAGCTGCTCAGACAGTGAAATTGTGCAGTCACATTCAACTGTGTGTTAAGGTGAAAACCCAAATAAATAAATTTATTGATTTTGAATAATATATGATTTCACCTCGTTTTAATATACATATGTATGTATGTATATAAATATGAAAAGCTAAAGGGATTTTTCGATTATAAATTTTAATAAATATAATTGAGAAGAAATGTAATTTTTGATTATCAAAAGGTAAAAGTCAATTTATTTATTTTCAATGTCAGACGGTGAAGGTTTGGCAGTAATATGGATTTATGATAAATTTTTTTAATACAATATTGGAAAGTAAGACAGGTGTATTTATTTTGATTATACATACCTATAAGTTATTTATAGTTTTAACCTTCATAAAGTTTTGTAATTAGTTTCATTTTAATATATATTATTAATATTGTTATTCTCTGTTTGTTTTTAGGTAAGTGTTATTAAATTTCATTCAATTATTTTGTACGCTGGTAAAAGGGGTAAGTTCAGTATGATATTTAATAATATATTTAAATTAAACCATGAATACAACAACTTGCTCTTCATTTATTAGTAGAAAAAAAGAAACTAAAATTTGTTTCCTGTTATAAAAATAGATTTGTACTGTCCAAAAAAATTAAGCCCTAATTTTGTGAATCACTTGCGTTCAACGCATCCACTATGCTTTTGCGAACGCATCAACAAAAATTTTAAATTTTGTAAATCACTGCTTCATTAAGTTTAGCGAACCCAGAAATATAACGTTGTTACAATACTGTCAAATCATTGCGTGGTTAATGTTGCCATTGTAAATGTTGATACTGAAGTTTTGAATAAAATTTTACATAAAGCTAAACATATTTTGCATTGGCAATGCTACAAACCTATCAGCTGTTCAATAATTTTATTTGGTTATTTATCAAGAACATATTTCAAATTGTGAAGAAAAAGGCTTTTAAAGCAAATAACTATAAATACAAAGATACTCAAGGGTATAAAAATATGTTCGCACTTATGGATATGTCTTTTCCTTCGGATGATGAATATAATTCAAGCGTTCTAGACATATCTATTGAATAAACCTAATTGCGTTCTACTATCAACATCATGAATTTAACGAATAATGAGCAAGTAAGATAACACTGTGGAGATTTACAATATTTTTATATTTATATTTTGAGCTGCTAAAATTAGGCATTCCACGGGCCACATCTGGTTGCTTTTCAATTTCAGCTATCAACAATTCAAATTGAGTTGCCTTGTGGCTTCTTTTTTCGCTCTAAAAAAATTTTAGTAATATTTTATACTAAATGAATATGTTTGTATATATTTACTTACATCGTATTAATAAAGTTCCTATAAGATATTATATGAATTAAATAGTTTTGTTTTTTAATAATATTTTAATTCAATTTTAAAACTAACGCCAAGAAAATGGAGGCGTTAAATTTGAAAATGCAAGTGATACAAAATTCAACGTTGCGTTTTACAAAATACACAATTTTACACAGTTGTATTAACAACAACAACGTAAGAATCAGCTGTTAGAACGCAAGCAATCACTTGTTTGAACGCGTTGCGTTTAAAAAAATTTGGCCCTTAGTCTGACAGCAACCTTAAAGTAAATAGATCGGCTTTCTGAGGCGATTTAACGATGTCCGTCCAGAACCACAAGCAGAACGATCAATAACTGGCCATTGCTGCCACATATTGCTTATTTAAAAATCAGTTAAATGAGATCATAGTTCTCATATATCTGCGATTTCTGAAAAACCATTTGTTCTCATTTAGGTTTTATATGACGTACTTTGACTGACTTTACTTTCTCACTTGTTTCTTATGGTCTGTGATAAAGCTTTAATGCATCGTTTTATAACTTCATGTACAGTACCTTTTGAAAGCTTTAGCGTTTTAGCAATCAATGAATCCGATAATGTCGCTCTATCAAGAAATTTGTGCACGATTTTCTTTATATTTTGAATTATCATTGCTCAGCACTCGTCAAATATATTCCGGGTGATTAAATTGGTCCAGATTTAAAAAAAAGCTTCACTACTGTGGCCAGGTTTTATTTGAATAATCTGCAAAGATTTTAATTTTCCTTAAAAATATTTAACATACTTAAATATTATTTTCTTTAAAATTTTTAACTAAATTTCAATTAATCTTTATAAAACATTTAACGTTATTCTTTGTCATTAATTTTACTTAACACTGTAGCCAAACTGTTACACCTAACATACCCTTATGTCACCTAAAGAGTTTTTGAATTGGAAAATAAACAGATAAAAAAAATTAATTTTAAATGAAATTTATGTCTGATGATGTTCCGTTAGAGTCCATTTTACTGCAAGAAACCCCCCAAAAAATATAAATAAAAACAAATTGAATATATTGCAGCCAAACTGTTATACGGCTTTATTATAAATGCATAGAATAATAATGACATATCAACCCCACCAAACACACTGCGAAAAAAAACTACCAGAAAAAACTGACAACAATAACAATAATAAAAAACAAGAAATTTTCAACATTGCAATAAAATGAATTGTACAAAATTTGTTCCCATAAAAACACATACTTTTACAGGGTATATGCCAAAAGAAGTGTTATTTAGTTCTAACTTTAAAAAGGCAATAGTTACAGAAATATCTTTTATGGTTACCTTACAATATCCTGTTGCAATATTAAACATTACAATGATACTCTCACATTGAAATAAATGTGTGTGTGTGTGTGTGTGTGTGTGTGTGTGTGTGTGTGTGTGTATGTGTGTACATCCTACCGCCATTGCAAAACATTACAATATAGATGAGGGAAATATGCAAATATGTTTCGAAAATGGCTGCAAACAACAAACTGTAACACTGTCAAGGATTTTTTGTTTTTATTTGTTCACTTGTATGAGTGTACGTAATGGAAACCTGCAAACAGAAACTGAGCAAAATTGAAGGAGAATAATATTAACAATACAAATAAACATTAAAACAATTTATTTATACATAATAATGTGGCAGTTGGCTTGGGACCAGTTAAACTGGTGAAGCCTTCAATACTGTGGCGGATAGATTATTATAATTTGCTTACATTTTCAGAAAAAGCTAAAGAAACTACATAAGTGGTTGGAAGTCAGGAGCTATCAGGGGCAAGATTTTCAACGAAGTTCAAACAAATTTTCAGATTATATAGGGTGATGCATTTAGACCTTTTTTAATTTTATATAAAACACTTAAAATAAAACTGGATATTGAAATCTGTATTATTGTCCGAAAGAGCAATCTTTGACATTTACTTCTTAAAAATTATTTCAATCAAATTCTCTTTAGGACTTTAGGAATCAAATAACCTAAAGGACATAACCAGTTAAGAGGTACGAACCGCGAAATTAGCGGTTTACCAAAATTATTTGCCAATAAAGCCATTGCATATATCACAAGAATTCATGATGCACCACGCCATTGCAGTCGAAGAAAACAGTGAGCTAAACCTTCACATTTGACCGAACTTGACGTGCTTTTTTCGGCCTTGGTTCTTCTGGTGTCTATTGGAATGATTGGGCTTTGGTTTCAATGTTATAGCCATACACCCATGATTCGTCAGTAGTTATGACCTTTTTGAGGAAATCTGGATCGTCGTTGACGATGTTCAACAGCTACTGAGCGATGCCCATGCTTGGCATGATCCGAACGATATGCCAACATCATCAGCAACCTCTGCGATGGTGATTTGACGATTATCCAAAATCTTTTCTTCACTGCTTTAATGTTTTCCTCGGTTGTTGACGTGCTCGGGCGACCAGTGTAATATTCAAGCAGACAATTATGTATTTTAATTTGTATTATTATTTGGGGACAGCCACTTATGCGACTGTCCCTTTCATGGCCGAATTCTCGGTCATTATTAAACTAAAATACTAACTATTATTTAACTATTACTTGTTATTCTTATGACTAGGCATTGCGAATAAAGAATCATTAAGACTTTGTCACTAGCTAACTAAAGACTTAACAAACTAACTTACATCTATACACAAAAAGGTATTTAGTTGCGACGTAGACTCACAGACTGTGGGAAATGATTAGTCAGCGCTAAAGGGTTTAGTCGGGTTTCATGATGTGAACCAGACAGAGACACCCTACTGACTAACCGTTGGTGTTATGACACTTAGTCGTGAGTGTGCGTCACACTAGGACGAGCATCGTCATTGACATATTCTCGGCGTTCCTAAAGCCGGTTATACCACAATTGAACTTGTGTTCTGGTCATAGTAGACTCACCAAACGCCACAGTCAATATTTCAAATGTCCTTGCGCATTTAATTTAATTTTTTACACAAAACAATACAATTTCTTTGATCCATTTTTTCGAATAGTAATAAATCGAAGAGCATACCAAAACACGACTAACCTTTTTATCTGTCAAAAACAAACTGCCAATCGAAAATGACTGATATTACCAACATAGTTATGTAACAGACATGTGTACCAATATAACAGAAAAAAATGCGAAAATCGAACATACGTAACTCACGAAATTTGAAAATAGCGGTTATTTTTTTTATCAGACCTCGTATTTAAACATATGCATATATGTATGTAAATAGATTTTTTTCTGCTTAAATATTTTTTTATTCCTGGTTTAAAATTATATTTTTAATTATTTCTTTATAATAATGACAAAGACCTGCTGAAATAAATATAATGAAACGTACCATAAGACTTTTTTTTAATAAAAATATGATTTTGCTAGCTAAATTTTTAAATTGTGGACCCATTTAACAAAAAGTCAGTACATTTGTATAGAAAAAAGTGAATCGATTTGCGTCGCATTTCCCCGGTCCCTATTAACAACGCAAGTTGGGGCTCTAGTGTACATATTTAAAGTAACGGTTGGTTAGAAAGAGGATCTCACAGTCAACTGTTTACATCTAATGTTGATGATACTTAGTGATTTTCTAACGGTTAATAGATTGTCCTTCAAAGATTTTGCCATCTGGCTCATTTCCTCTACTTAGATATAGTCAACAAAAATTATAAATCGAATACCGGATATTTGACAAATATTTCGTTTGAATTTGATTGTTTGCATCCACTAGTAACTCTGTAGTGGGTTGAGTATGTACTCGTATATACTTTATAATATTGCAAAGTGTTTGCTAAGTCTTATACATGGTAGGCCTCTAAGAATCATATATTCTTAAATCTTTATTGTATTGTTTTTCCGAAATACGGTAGGTATACGTATTTTTTCCATAAAATAATTATTTTAATATTGTCTATTACATGAACCAGACATTATAATTGATTTAAAAAGCGACGTTGAACTTTTTAAATCAATTGTTATCACAAAATATTTTTGAATCATTTTCTTTGATGCGGTAGGAAATGTCAATAAATTAATTAAAATTGCATTTAAGAGAAGAGAAAATAAAACTGACTGGTCTGTACTATTGAATGCCTGCATATTTTAACCTAAATCGGAAGGTTATTGCATAATTTGTATAATAAAATAAAAATTGTTCTTAAATCGAATAATTGAGCAAAAGATATGGTTAACTCAACCATCTGAGGAGCCCTTAACAATTACACATAATAAAGCAATATTTGCAATAAAAATATGGTGCTTCCTTGGAGTCCACAAAGTTTGTTCAACACAAAACTCCTTTATACATAAAGTTTTTATTTTATAAATTTAGAATTGTATATCATATGTATGCCATAAAATCACAATTCCTAAATGAATACAATTGCTGACAAGAATAATCTAGCTTTTATAACCTACACCATCATAGTGGGGAGGGTAAATTGCATTTGTGCTGATGTTTGTAACGCTCATAAAAATTAGTATAACACCCACCTTAAATAATACCGATCGACTTAGAATCACTTCATGTATAAGTTTTTCGGTTCAAGGACGTTTGGCATTGAAATTGGTTTATTATTTCACCTAGCCCCCATGCAAATGTCCTTCTGAAATATGGTTTATCGGCCATAAATGTATGATTTATGCAGGTATCCAAACAAATTTTGCCACAAATAAATTGTACAGGAAGCCTAATCACAATTAAAATTTTTGTGAAAACTGGTCCATAATTAGTCATAGCTCCCATATAAGAAATCACTTTAACAAACATAAATCTCTTATAAATGTTGGTATCCGAATAAAATTCAAAACAAATAAATTTCATAGATACAGAAATCATGACACCTAATTTTATAACGGTCGCTCCAATTTAAGACCCCATTCGATAATCACTTTAGCATGTATAAGTCTTCTAAAAGCATTTATATCAAGAACAAATTTACTAAATTTTATGATGATCGGTCCATAAAAGGTCATATGTCGCCCATTTCTGAAAAACTGTTTTTGCACGTATACTGAATGTAGGGTATTATATAATTGCGCTTTTCGTACTTGCTAAACTATTTCAACTGATCTCAATCCTTATGTATTTCAATGTGTTTGTGTCAGTTAGTGTTTTTGTGTATGAAAGAAAAACATTAAAGAAAAGTATGTGCTATTTTTCTGTTCCTTTTGTCTGCAACAAACAAAAGTATAAATGAACAAAAATTTTATTGTTATAATGATTAAAAACGGATACACTCTGGTGAAACACTACAACAAGGAAATTATGGAAAACAACAGCAGCAGCAGCAGCAGCAGCGGCGATAGACCCCTCAATAAATAACTGAAAGCCACCACACAAAATGGAAATAACCTCGCCAAAAAAAAAAAAGAAACCTTAAACAGAAAAAGGTCATGGTATAAAAAATAATAGGTTTATATGAAGGAGTCATATGCAAGAATATGTTTGACTGTGCAAATGAACAACAAAAAACAATGTTATATTACTACAGCAAATTATATATTTAAAAACTTGTAACGAAAATGAAAAGAAAAACGCGGCATATTTAAAATTATAGGTATTAAGTTAAATTTCAAATGAGTGTTCATGTACATTTAAATCACCTGGTTTTGTTGCATAGATATTTGTGGCTGCCATTGTTGTTGTTGTGGTTAAATATAGGTTAACTGGCATTTAACTTTCCGTATGGTTACACGTAATTCTAAATATGATAATTTTACATAAGTATAATAAACACCTTGTTTATTTATTATTACTCTTTTCTGTATTTGTTTTTCTTTCTCTGTTTTACTTTATAAGTATTAAGTTTTTATTTATTTAACGCGGTGATACGGGTGTTTTTATTTGCATTTATTTAGAAATTATTATCTAATCCGTATTTTTGTGTGTTAAATATCAGTGATTTACATAATAAAGAAAATGTGAGAGAAATTCTTGTAGTTCACGAGTTTTACAAATAAGTATATGTGTATCTCGAGAACTAGACTCAACTAAAATAATGAAGTTTAGATGTTCATTAACTTTTGTATAAAGTTTTCTAAATAAATTAATATATGATCTACATCTAGATTTTTTAAGTTAAGTAACTGTTATAACCACCCACATAGCTTTTGACTTATACATATGCTGCTGAACTACAAAAACCCCTGTCAGACATATTAAACCAAATAAATCGTTCTTTGTTCTTCTTAAAGTCGAGTAAGAACCAAGCATACCAAACGCTCAAAAGTGTGTATATATTTTTTTTTTGGGCTTTTATACAGCATATCACTCACTAACACATTCTAATACTAAAAACAAAATGTCCTTATTTTAATCCAAACCAAAAAACTGAAGCATACTTTCAGGCTTGACATATATAAACAATTTATTATTTTTATTATGTTCTCTTCCTATCGAAAAATACAACAAAATAATAAACACATGAATCTTTGCTGAAATTTAATATATAAAGCATAGTGTTTAGTTTCTACTTGTTTGGCTTTTTAGCTTATGCAATTTCCGTAAAAATGTCAACAAACAAAACAAAGCAACAGAAATATAGAAAAAATAATGCAATAGTTTTAAAACGTGTGTGTTTTGTATTCCAAAGTTACTTGCCTTATATTCTCTGAAAAAAACATATGAAAAAATAAAAACTGCTACATTTCTCAAGAAAAAAAGTTGGCATGTAGAAAATTCTTGTTTCTACACATGATTGTAAATCTGTGTACGTAATCTTTTACAAAAATGTCTCTCATCTTGTTGGTATGAAGTGTGTTTTTTTCATTTTTTTCTATTTTCTTTAAACTACAAATAAACTTTATGCTACCAAACTTATTTCAACAAGAAAATTTTTACTTTTCCTAAGTTATAAAGAACTTTTTTTTTTTTTTTGAATTTTACACCATTCATGAAAGGAACATTAATGTGAAATGTCAAAATTATAAACTGATTTTCTGAACTGTAAAGGGTATAAAAGTTCAATACGTGCAATGACTAATCACGCACTCTTTTTTTTAATTTTTCCATTTTGCAAAAATGTCACAGAATTTAATTCAGCGTAACTTAAATGGTGGCAACTCTTACTATCTGGATTGGCCAATTCAGACCCTGGTGCATGTGCCACCAACAAGTTGATACCACATATCTTTCATATCAATATTATCAATTTATGTAGAAATATTTTTTGTATAATGGCAAGGTATAGAGCTCCAGTAACAGTTTATATTGACCAGCAACAATTTTGAAATAGCTACTTACAATTTTTGGTTTCTCTACATTTCAATTTGTCTTTGAGATCCTGTGTGTTTCTGTCGTAAATTAATCTTTACAATTGTATCTCTTTTCAACTTGAATTAGTCTTTGCAACCATGTCTCTTCCCACTTAAATTTTTCTTTGCAGTCTTGGCTCTTTCAGTATTAAATTAATCTTTGTAGTCCTGTTTTTTTTATCTTAATTTTTTTTTGCATTCCTGTCTCTTGCTGTCTTAAATTAGTCTTTGAAGTGCTGTCTTTTTCTTTACCTTAAAGTTTTCTTTGCCTTTCTTCATATTTTTATCTTAATTTGTCCTTGCAATCCTGTGTCGTCTCTCTTAAAGTTGTCTTGCAATCCTGTCTCTTTCTGTCTTAAATAAGTCTTTGAAATTCTGCCTCTTTTTACCTTAAAGTTTTCTTTGCCATTCTTTATATTTTTACCTTAAATTTGTCTTTGCAATCCTGTGTCTTCTCTCTTAAAGTTGTCTTGCAATCCTGTCTCTTTCTGTCTTAAATAAGTCTTTGAAATTCTGCCTCTTTTTACCTTAAAGATTTCTTTGCCATTCTTTATATTTTTACCTTAAATTTGTCTTTGCAGTCCTGTGTCTTCCCACTTAAATTTTTTTTGCATTCCTGTCTCTTTCTGTCTTAAATTAGTCTTTGAAATGCTGTCTTTTTCTTTACCTTAAAGTTTTCTTTGCCTTTCTTCATATTTTTATCTTAATTTGTCCTTGCAATCCTGTGTCTTCTCTCTTAAAGTTGTCTTGCAATCCTGTCTCTTTCTGTCTTAAATAAGTCTTTGAAATTCTGCCTCTTTTTACCTTAAAGTTTTCTTTGCCATTCTTTATATTTTTACCTTAAATTTGTCTTTGCAATCCTGTGTCTTCTCTCTTAAAGTTGTCTTGCAATCCTGTCTCTTTCTGTCTTAAATAAGTCTTTGAAATTCTGCCTCTTTTTACCTTAAAGTTTTCTTTGCCATTCTTTATATTTTTATCTTAAATTTGTCCTTGCAATTCTGTGTCTTCCCACTTAAATTTTTCTTTGCAGTCTTGGCTCTTTCAGTATTAAATTAATCTTTGTAGTCCTGTTTTTTTTATCTTATTTTTTTTTTGCATTCCTGTCTCTTTCTGTCTTAAATTAGTCTTTGAAATGCTGTCTTTTTCTTTACCTTAAAGTTTTCTTTGCCTTTCTTCATATTTTTATCTTAAATTTGTCCTTGCAATCCTGTGTCCTCCCACTTAAATTCTTCTTTGCAGTCCTGGCTCTTTCTGCCTTAAATTAGTCTTTGAAATGCTGTCTCTTTTTACCTTAAAGTTTTCTTTGCCATTCTTCATATTTTTATCTTAAATTTATCCTTGCAATCCTGTGTCTTCTCTCTTAAAGTTGTCTTGCAATCCTGTCTCTTTCTGTATTAAATTAATCTTTGTAATCCTGTTTTTTTTATCTTAAATTTATTTTTGCAGTCCTGTCTCTTTCTGTCTTAAATTAGTCTTTACAATCCTGTTTCTTTCTTTCGTAAATTAGGCTTTGCAATTCTGCCTCTTTTCAACTTAAATTTGTCTTTGAATCCTGTCTCTTCTTTCTGTGTTTTTTCTACCTTAAATTTATCTTTGTAATCCTGCCTTCATTAGTCTTAAATTACTTTTTGAAATCCTAGAAAACGGTGTATTT
This sequence comes from Bellardia bayeri, assembly GCA_950370525.1. Taxonomy (NCBI): domain Eukaryota; kingdom Metazoa; phylum Arthropoda; class Insecta; order Diptera; family Calliphoridae; genus Bellardia; species Bellardia bayeri. Next base: position 120,028,831 of record OX493264.1, read on the forward strand.
TTTACAAAAAATTGTTTCTATCTCTTTGCCGCTGTAATACGCGTAAAACGTTTATGTCATCTTTGTTATTCTATGTCACTAACAACATGAACATGCTTGACTTGAACTAAAAATTACATGCTACAAAAAAATTCCACAAAACTTTAAATGAAGAAAAGCTACATAAAAAGGCACATTTTTTTTTGATAATAACAAAATAAAAATCAACTTAACTCGGGAAAAACCAACGAAAACTTTCAACAAAATTTATAATTTTGAAAGAAAAAAAAAACTGTTTTCAGTATTTACTGAAAAATATTCAAGAAAAATAATACTTCATTGGAGATGTAAAAAAGTGCAGGTAACTTTGAGGTAAATATAATAAAAATCCAAATATTTGTTTGAAGAACTTTATGGCTGGCGAACGTGTGTTACATACGCAAAAAAGCAAAATGTATAAAGTACATATGAGAGGCAATAATAGAAATACAAAAACGTTGTTGAAAAAATTAAACTTTTCAACTAGTATTTTAGTTTCTTTCCTTACAATACCAGCAGGTTTTTTTAAAGTTCTTTTTTTTTTCTTAAATTTTCTTTTGCTTTATTTTTCAAGTGTTTCAGGTGTAAATTCAAAGATGATGTGGGTTTGGGTCTTTGTCAAATTGTCTAAACTCAATAGGTTTTTTTTAAGCAAAAACATCCGCAAAATTTTATTTTTTACTTTCTTGATTTTTTCGACTTCAAGCCCGCATAAAAATATCTCTCTTCTGAACGAGTGAAGAAGTCACACAACTAAGAGTGATTTTTTAAAAGTACTAAATGTGTATGTCAACGTAATATTTGATTCATGTTTTCTTCCCCCAGTTGGAGTTGTTAAAAGTCATTTTGACTTTTTCAAGAAAAGTTAAAGCAATGAAACAAAAATATTGTCATTATATTTTTAGGGGCTTTTTTGAATTTTACTCTAAATTAAATAATTTAAACTTATTTGCTTGACAACTCATAAATTCTCCACAAATAAATTGATTTATATGAAAAGTAATTTATAAAAAATTAAAAAATATTCACCATAACAAATACATACTATACTAATTATTTAATAATAGAAATTACTTTATTAAGGATTCTTTTTCCAATACTCCCATTATAAAAACAATTTGTTAAAACATAAATTATCACATTTTTATAATTTATAACCTGAAAGAAAACAAACTACAGAAACCAATATGTACTAAAGAGAAAGGGAGGCAACAAAATGTCATAAATAATAAATGTGAAAATGAACAAAAACAAAAAAAAAAAGAACAAAAATAATAATAAAATATAACTTTTCATAAACACACTCATAGGCACGCCATAAACACACTCTCGCCCTAAACTCTGCCTGCTACTAAAGTTCAAGCAGCAATACCACAAAATAACTTTTTACCAAAAAAATAAAAGCATGTTTTTAATATAAAACATGTATTAAACGTGTGCATGAGTTTATTACGGAAATGTACTACTGCCACAGCTGCCGGTAGTTTAAATAAAGTATTGATACTATCGATGAAATATTGTTATTAACGTTAAAAATATGGCTACAAAGAATGTGTAAAAATACGTATATAAAAGACAGCCTAAACCAGCCAATAAGTTACACATAAACTTCTATACCAAACAAAATATTACAAAAAAAAAATAGCAACGATAATAAAAATTCTTTGAAACTTTTTTTATAAATCAAAAAGTATAAAATGTGAAACACGCACCTCTGAATTTTAAAGGTAAAAGAACAGATTTTCCTCACTATATACAACCAAATTTAAAAGGGTTAAAATCTATGTGAAATTTTTCTGTGAAATACCAACACATATTTGTTTCATACTCTAGAGGATCTTGGTACTCTTAAATATTTTTGTACCGCAATTCAAGGTTACACTTTCAATTTCTATTAACATTTAGTTGCTTTGGAAAAGCAAAAGATTTTTTTTTTGGTTTCTAAAAATAAAACCTTGCTTTTATTATTGTTGTATATGTTTGTTACAGTTGAAATGGTTTGTTTAATAGTCGAGTGGCTACTTTCTACCTCTCTCTCGATTTTAACCACATTCTACTCTTCAAAGGAACAGCTAACTGTTCTTTGATCCCAAACAAGATAAGTCGGAGGCTGTGTTGCTTAGAGCGCTAGAAACAATGAAATTAAACCATAAATTTAGTCGTTGTCTCATCTAGAATTGGTCTTTGAGTGTTAGAAACACATTCTGAAAATTATTATAATAATAGGATGACACTAACTGGGTTCTTGACTTTAATCGTGCCATTAAATGATTATACACCTAATTCTGTTTTTACACGGTAATTGTGTAAAGAAACCGTATAAAAAAGATATTGATCATGTGCAAAATAGTTGTTTGGTTACTTATCTCTAAAACCTATTGAAATTAGTGAAAAACAAGGATTTTTTAAGAACAACTATTCAGGTTTATAATACTAAATCACATACACATATAATCTGTTTTTACACAAGCATACCCCGCATACCATTCTAGGAGCGCTTCGAAAAAGGAGTCAGAAAAGAGTCCAACTAAAAATCATTTTCGGAGCGAAAGAAAAATTTGATTAAAAAATAATTTTTTTTTCCATTTTTATATATTTTATTTAAATTAATTCCATTTTTTTTATTTCTTTTTTATTGTAAATACAATTTATTTAATTTTTTTCCATTTCTAATTTAGTTTATTTGTAAATAAATTCCCTTTTTGTTTAAGTAAAAACAATTAAAAAAAAATAATTATAAATGCGACCTTTAAATTTGTTGTATTTAAAATTGCAATGACTCTTTTTTGACATGATGTCTGAGCCCAAAAACCCGTCATAAAATACTCTTTTCTGACATTATCTAAGAGCTCTTTCAGGGCCGAAAAACACCTCATAAAAGACTCCTTTCTGACATTATCTAAGAGCTCTTTCTGACGGACCATTTTCGAATGTAATGACCCTCTTTTCTGAAGGTTTTCGGAGCAATTATGATTTGTTTTTGGGCTTATAACCCAGCAAGCCATGAACAACACGACATGACCTGACAATGTTTGGTATGATGCTTGATGATGGTATTTAAGATTTTTTTATAAGGATCATTTTAATAATATTTCGATTTTAGTAAATCAATATGAGTCAAACCATGGTGCAAATATACAAGGTGAGTGCAGTAGCTCAGCTGACTGACTTTCCTTACAATTTACTTATGTCAAAAGTAATACTTTTTCAAGTATTTTTGACAGTAGTACATTATTTTACACAAACAAAATGGCTGTTGTTTCTGTTTTGTGTTGCCGATTTGCACTCACCTTGTATAGTTGCACCATGAGTCAAACAAAATAGAAACATTTCAAATTCTTTCAGTGAATTGTGACAGCCAAAAATATATTAATCTTAGGACAATTAAGTCCTACTAATCATTTACTTTTTTTACTGCCTTAGAACTTCCCAAGTTTTGCTGGTTACAATATACATTTCCCTAGGAAATATTTTACTTTCAAATCAAGTTCTTGTAATCTTACCAATTATATTTAAGTAAAGAAATGCTCATTTGTAAGTGTCATGTGTTGTGCTCTCACTCCACCTTATACAATTCTATAAATTGTATATTTGTTATGCAGATTATTATATTTTGTCAACAGCATAACTTTTCTTTTAAACCACTGACAGTTATTGACAATTTTTTTTTTTGTGACAAACTTGAAGGGAAATGAAATATTACCTTAACACAAATTGAGAGGAAGACAATTATCAGAGTAAAATAAAATAAAATACGAAGGTATCCTCTTAAAAAAGATATATTAAAAAAAAAAATTAAGCAGGCTTTATTAGAGAATAAATGGAAAAATTTTCATTAAAATTAATAAGCTCAAAATTGTTGAAGGTAAGGAAAATGTTTATGGCAATTTATTACTGAAGAAAGCTACACAGAAAAAAATAAAATGAGTTTCAATTAAAATATTTGTGGAATCAATTAAAAATTTAATTGCAATCGGACCTGTAAACAAAATGATAGTATCAATTAAAAAAATGTGAGATTTAATTGAAAATATCAGAAAAAGTAATTGAATCAATTAAAATTTTAATTGAAAATTATTTTAAAATCAATTAAAGGTTTAATTGAAAAAAAACATGATTTTTTTTCTGTGTAGTAAACGTTTGAATTAAACACAATTCATCATAAAGTGCTGCTAATAGCATATGATTGCTACAGCAAACATTGTCAAGCCATGCTGTGTTCTTCATATGCTCAACATGACATGCGAAAAGAAACTTATATCTTCCACGCGTTCTAATTGCTTAGCAAAATGTATTACACATGTTCTATAAGATTATTGCTTCTCCCTTGTATGGAATATGCTGACCATGAGTATGTGGTTTTAAATTCGCTTTTTGCTGTGGAATAAGTCCATTCCAAATAATATATTCAAGTAATTATACTTTAACTTACAAGTTCATTCTGATATTATTCGAAATCCACAATATTTAATTAGACATTTCAATATATAGTATATTTAAAATCCCGTACAATTTTTTTTAATAATTTTTAGATTTTATCAATAAAACTCATGCATTATGACATATGTCATGCAAATCTTAAAAATTGCTTGGTGTTGTCAGAACATAGCAAAAAATGTATGATGTATTCTTCTGGAAACAGCAAAATATGAGTTTGGCGACATGAATCAATTGAATATAACATTTTCTTATTCTATAAAATATGTTGTTGTGGGCGGGCCATTAATGTTTTAAACTTTCCTTTCCTAGCCGGGGTCAAAGGTCAACCTTGTACATTTATATAATTTTTTTTATCATTAAAATATTAAGAAAATAAGAAAAGTATTTCATATAGTTTAACATTTAATTAATATGTAACCAAAAAGTTTCTGTATTGTGGAAATTTCCATCAGACTATAACGGGTGGTTAAATTTCAAGGGCCGATGTTGATTGTGAATAAAACACAAACTATTTAGAAAATTATTGTAATTTTATTTTATTATGATATATTGGTATTACTCAATTATGTATGGAACAAAATATCGGCCAAACGGGCGCCGCGACCACGGCGGCACACCTCCATCCGATGGTCCAAATTTTCGATGACCCTGAGGAATAATAGAGGTTCTATGCCGTTAATGTGCCGAATTATCTCATCCTTTAGCTCTTGAAGTGTTGCTGGCTTATCGACGTACACCTTTTCTTTCAAAAAACTCCAAAGAAAAAAGTCCAACGGTGTCAAATCACATGATCTTGGCGGCCAATTGACATCGCCATTACGTGAGATAACACGGCCATTGAATTTGTTGCGCAAAAGAGCCATTGTTTCGTTAGCTGTGTGGCAAGTGGCACCGTCCTGCTGAAGCCACATATCGTCCACATCCATATCTTCCAATTCGGGCCATAAAAAGTTCGTTATCATCTCACGATAGCGAGCACCATTCACAGTAACTGCCTGACCGGCCTCATTTTGGAAAAAATACGGCCCGATGATGCCGCCATCATCGCCATCTGTTTATTGACGAATCCACTGAGGTGAAAATGTGCCTCATCACTGAAGACGAAGTGCACGATATGCATTTTGATTTGAACGCCCATTTTCATAATAAGTCTGGATAACTTTAACACGTTGTTGGATTGTGTATCTCTCCATGGTTCAAATTGAGTAAGTCTGAAATTGAGAAATGTCAAATAAAATTCGGCAAAAAGCTTGGCGATTAGGTGTGGTTCACATTCAACATCGGCCCTTACAATTTAACCAGTCTTTATAAATTTCCTTTATAATATAAAATTTGGTTTATTTTTCATTAATCGTTTGTGAAGTATTAAAAGATTCTAAAGTTCATTTTTAGGATTTATAAATTATATTTTTTTAAATGCAAGAAAATTTAAACCTTTCACCATCAGTTTCGAAAACTTTGGCTTTACTCTAACCTTTATAACAAACAAAAATAAAGAAAGAAATAAAATAAAATCAATTATCTATTACAACGAAACCTTATTCTGCTGTTAAAACCTTTTCTTAAGGTTAAATTTTGCATAAATTTCCGATAAAGAAAAAATGTAGTTGCTACATCAACAACAAGTACTACACGATTTCATACAATAAAAGTTTTAAAAAGCGCCTTTAAAACAACACCTACTAACCCCCTCCCCACCCCTTCACACAAAAAAAAAATAAAGCAACAACACAACTTATTTAACAACTTTTGAAAAAGCTAAAAGAAATAGATTTCAGGAGAAAAAATAATAAATAACACTAACAACCAAAACATGCCTTATAAGCATAAATTTTCCATGTAACAACAACAACAAAACTCTAAAGGATAAATAAAAAACAGTTGGAAAAAGAGAAAATAAATAACGAAAACGACTAATAGCTGCAAGTTATAGATTTTGCTATAAACAAATTGCAAACAGAAACACAAACACAAACAAGAAACACATGTTGAGATATTGTTATAAAAACTTGTATATGTACATATGTATTATATATAGCCTTTAAGCTTTTATACTTTACATCCTGTTTTTGTTACATCATCTAACAAAATCAACATTGTAAAACACTTTCTGGTTTATAGGCCTTCAGCAGTTATTCAAAAACTAGATATTTATTAGTCATACCATCTATCTCTCCCTCTTTCACTACCTCTTACCGCTCTATCGCTATCTCTTTCCCTTACACTTTTTAAACTCGCTCCAGTGTTGGTATATGTTCATGTAGGCCTTATAATTAAAGCAAAGGATTTTCTTGTAAAATCCTTAACCATAAATTTAATATAATAAACCATCTATATTGTCAATAAAGGTTTTACTGGTTTGTTTTATTTCCGTTTTCTTCAAAACTAAATGCCAACAACCAACCCACATGGTGTTTAAAAGCTATTTTTTAATATAGCAATATTTTTTACACAATACAGTAATAATTTACAGAATTTAATAATGACAATGGTTTCATAATTTTATTTGAGACTAGGGCAGCATATGTGCTATTGTGTGTAAGATAAACCATTTAAAGTTTACTTTAGGGAAGTTGTAGTCGAAAGATTATAATGATTACTTTAGCAATATTAACAAGTTAGAGTTCTATATTCGGCTATGTCGAATCTTTACTACCCTCCACCTAAACGTAATAAGAAATACTGAAACTACATTGGTTATAGGACTAGAACTAGGATATAATTCTGTGTTTTCTATTCAGTCTTAGCGCAAATTTAATTAGTATTTTATATATTGTTTGAAAGACAATATTAACTGTTGGTCGTAATTCACTAATGTGATTTTATTTTAAATGTTTTGAAATTGTATCTAATTTAAACCATTTATACTTGATGTAATTAGCGTAGTTTACAGAGTTTGTCTGATTTTCATAATAATCTTGATTGTAATTAAACAATTTATAAAATTAAAAGAACATTTTTCCATATTCACAACAAGTTAAGAAACAGAGTATAAAAAGTGTAAAGACTCACCGCTTTTGTGTTTGAATTTGATCTCAATACGTATTTAAGTGAATTTTGGAAGTGAACCTTAGACCCCATCTATGGTCAAACATGGACCGAACTAAAAAAAATTTCATTTTGCGTTTTCATTTTGCATGAAACTTATTTTTGCTGAATTTTGTATTGATATTCCAATTTTATAGGCATTTATGTATAATTGAGCAATATTTGGGGAAGATTTTTGGATGGGGGCTATTAGAAATCATGTACCGATTCTTACTATTTTCCTCAAGCTTTTTTCTTTTATCATAAAAATAACGTTTACAAAATTTTATGGTATTGTCTGCAATATATTTAAAAAAAATTGCAATAAAGCAATTACTTCACATGCTTCATACAGAAAACTAAAATTCGCGATTAATTCTTTATAATTGAATTCGTGAAAAAATGAAATTTAGCATTCTTATACCTATATAAATATCTTTCGCGAATTTTATTTATAAATTTCGCGAATCGCAGAATAAATTTCGAAGTTGATTCGCAAATTAAATTCGATCAAATTAATTTCGAGCATTCGATTATAATATACTGACACAATTGCATATATTACACTGTACAACATTTTTCAGGTGATTGATTCGGGACTCAATTCTGATAATTGTTTATGAAAGCAGCCTCAAACAGAAGAACTTCTGCATCATTCGTTTGGTCATGTTACATCAAATAATAATTTAAAAACTAAAGTTAGTTAGTATGAACAGATTAAAGGAATTTAAATTTGTTTCAGCTCATTCGGACTAGTGGTTCTCGAGTTATGACAAACAAAAGAGACTAAAACGTAACGAATTCCTTATATGATACTACTAACTTCAAATTAGTTTTCAAATTATTATTTGATGTAACATGACCAAACGAATGATGTAGAAGTTCTTCTTTTTGGGGCTACTTTCATAAACAATTATCAGAATTGAGTCCCGAAATCATGTGTTGTACTGTGTTATTCTAACCCCGGTTTGTTGCTATTATAGGTCACAATAAAATTTTGTAGAATAGAATAATTTTTCCTTTATTAATAATTCATTCTTTGTTATGTTATAACAACTCAAACGAGGTGTTTACAGCTCTGTGCCAACTCAAACACATTGACATGTTATGTTTTTCAAATGTTGGACTGTGTAGTGATAAAGACTATGTACCTAGCTTCGCATTCTGAATGTTTTTCAGACAATGCTGGCTTTAAAAGAATTGTTTGCATTCGGCACATATTCTCTGTGATGGTCTGGCATATTTCTCAGCTATATTTATCGATTCATCAGGTTATCTGGGCTTTACATACGATCTGTTACTAATCGGTTTATAGTAATGGATACATTTTCCATCACAAGTAAAAATTCGGTGTAAAAATTATTGTAAAATATCCGTTTTTACATTTTAATTTGGACTTCTTTCTTGTGTATTTCATTTATGAATAAGATAAGCTGTTTTATTAGAAAGGAAACATGTAGAAGCGCAAGTGGCAAGTTATAAATTTGACGAATTATTGTTGCATTGTTTACCAATTTGTTCTAAAATATAAGAAAGCTGCGAAAAATATGATGCAGTCATACTTATTAATAGTATAACTACAAATGCTAATTTCATCGCAATATTATTTATAAAAGTTCTTTGTCTCTCAACTCTATACACCATCAATTATTTCAACCCAAAAGTATGTTTTTAATTATTGAATTAACTTTATTAAAAAAATTGCCTGCATTTAAATTGATTAATAAAATAATAACATAAATAAACAAACTTTATATAAATATAACTCTTCATTTTTTATTTTTTTTTGGAAAATACATTTAAAAACATTTGACAGCTCAAGACAATACTTAATAATATTGTTTGTTAAAACTGCTTTAAGCTTTACATAAATTCAAGTGGCTTTTTATGTGCTGGTTATACATACATACATACATACATACATACATATGTGTGTATGTTAAAGAATATAAAACACACTAATGAAGTTAAATTATTATCAACGTAATAATAATATTAAGTAAAAGTTAAATAAATTGCATAAAAAACACACACATGAAAAACTGAAACTCTTCAAGTTTTTCTTTGTGTGATTTTCAATTGTATTTCAAAAATAAAGAAATTTGAAAATCATGCAAATATTCGCAGATACACGTACACACATATTTTTGTGGCAAGAAACGGTAACCCAGCAGTTTAGTAGTGGCTATGGGCAACTTTGAACTAGATCATGCTACATTCACTTAATAAATGTGCCAGTTAAAAGCCTTGAAAGTAGGTTGATAGGTAACCAATGGAAAACATTCGCTAGTTTAAACAAATTCCCGGCACTGCGGGGAGCAACAACAGGAAACCAACACATTTTCCAGCATATCCAATTTAAACAATGTTTATGTGACATAAACAGTTTAGAAAAATACAATAAACTCACACACACACACACACAGACAAAATGCACGCACACACACTTAAATAACAATTCAAGTGGTTTTAAATGTATGATAGGATTTGTTTATAAATGATGTGTATGGTTGGTTATCATAAAATAAAAAAATATCATATGTACATATAAATATTATGTATAAAAATAAATGTTTATAACAGAAAAGAAACAGAAAGAAAACGAGGATATAAACAAGACTTTCTCTTTAAGGCTGTATATGAGTTTTAGTAAATGCAAATGTATATAAATACATATGTACATATGTATGTCTGTTGCATGTTCCCGTATGAGTTGGTAATATTTTGTTTAAAATAAGATGAATATATGACAATACAACACATGTAAATTATGACATTTCCCTTTTGTTAACAGACTAGGGAGTGTGTGTAATGTAACTGAATGTTATGGGAAAAAGTAAACTTTTATTTTATATACGTACGAGCATATAGACACTTTGAAAGACAGTGATGTTTCAGATTATTCTTGTTTCTTTTTTCTATGTTTCTTTATCATTTGAAGTATGATTACTTTATCAACAACTTTCTGTTTAATTTTTGTTTACAATGATAATGACATTTAATTTTTGTTTGAATTTCTTGAAAAACTGTCACATCACTTTTTATACATTAATGTGCGAATTTTTGAGCTGAGAATTAAATAAATTAACTTTGTTTTAAGAAAATGCATGCAAAGTATTGTATATAATGATTGTTATTTAAATATGTTTGCATAAAACAAACTTTTGTTAAGCAGTTTAAACTTTTCACTTTCACAGCATACAAAACAGAAAACAACTTGAGGTACGATCACATTTGGCACATATTTACTCAAAAAAGCGTAACCATTTGTTTTAATACAAATTTGTTTGACGTTTTTTATTCTTACAAGAGTTTTGCAAGATCAAACAGCATTAAATAAATTAAACCTAAATATTTTTTTGTGCTTTGGCCTAAATAAGAAAAGTTTTTTTTTTTAATAAATAAACGACTTCAAAAATATGTTATTTAGTGGTTACGTCTTCTTCGGCAAATATTTGCCAAGTGTGACCGTACCTTTACTCAAAATATATCCATATATCATACGCATATGTACATATATCCAAGATCAATACAAACGCGATAAGTATTCAACTAAAGCTGGCAGTGAGGTGCATATTAAAATCAATACTGCCTAGAGTTTTCGATTTAAATTTATACATAAAGTTTCATTGAGACAAATGTAACACATTCAAATTTTGCTTTCAAATGTTTTATGCGTAAAAATTATCAAAAATTGAAAGCTGTAATGTACGATGCACGCAAATTTAAAGCAATTTATTTTGAAAATATCGTTAAGAAAACTATTTGTTTATTAAAACTCCAAGCAGCTGTTTTCTGGACTGTAATTTGAAACATACAATTGGAATGAGAATTTGGAAGCAAACTGATATCAAATTTTAAAAGTATGAATGTTTAAGTGTATCAAAATTTGAAAGAAAAAACTTGATCGTGTAACCCCCCAGTAAGTGAGAAACTACATGCACGGTGAGTAAGGGGTACTCTAGAGTGGTTCGAAAGAAAGTTTTATAGGATTAAAGATAATATAAAACAATTCCAGAAATAACTTTTTTTATTTTTTTGCCACGCCTACAAATACCGCCCTTTTAGTATTTGGCTTACCGTGTCGCTATTTTTAGTCCGATCATAACATTTTGTATATCGATGTTCATGGCTCTGTAAGGACTACATTTCTGTCCTGAATCATTTTTTACTACCAAAAAGTTTCGCCAAATAACGCAGCGCTTCTTCCGTACAAAAATATGTAGCATTATTGTGGGTACGAACGGAGTTTTTAAAAGTCATCACTAGAATTTGATAATCTGTAGAGCGTTGAAGACTTTATGTCTAAGAATGTGAAGAGCCGGGCATTTACGGAGAAGTTGATCCTGAAAACTGCAGCAATTTTTGTTTTAAGCAGTTTAGCACTGCTATTATCCTCGAGTTATCCTACCGTTTCCTATTCAGGAGTTGCGTACTTCGTCTTGTGTTCTCTTTCATGTTTCGAAGTTGCGTCATTTATTGCCAGCCTTTTAAAGCTAGTGTCTGAAGATTTCACTTTTGAAGGACCAAAGCGCTATTGCGAAAGATAATAATTTTAAGACATATTAATTGGATCCTTCTCTGGCCATTTCATCTGTCTGTTTACTAACGTAGTAGTCCTTATGCGCAAATACACAAAATATAGTGATGTCTGTTAGTCTTAAGAGACATGAATTGCGTCTGGCTATCAATAAAAGTGACAGAGCTGCCGCGAGTAATAATAATACATTAAATTTATAACCTTTAAACCTAGCAGACTGACACGTTAAAACTAATACCACGTATATTTAACGTACTACGGAAGTTTTTCTCAGGGTTAAACCGAGCAAACGACACCAGATCAAACCACACTCCATCTTTGAACTTTCAAAATATGCTTTATGTATATTAACGTCTGGACGGAATAACAATTTTTAATATCTTATGAGAGTTTATGAGGGAGCGTTATATAGCCAGAGGTTTAGCATGCTAAAGAATCCTTGCATATCCGTATATATTCTTAAGTGTAGATCTATTGGGGTTAGTTGCTGTAGATTTTAATTAATGATCTAGCAACACTATAACCCGGTTCATCATAAAAGTTTTAGTTTAAAGTTCACGAATAAAGCTCAAAATCATTAATAAGGAAAGATTGAAAACATCCATTAGGGTACCTACAGGATATTTCATTCCACATGACTCAAGCGGAAATAGTTACAGTGTAAATTCTTGCACAGTCCCAGTGCGACTAGATGGTATCTAACATCACAATATTGAGTAAACAATTCCATAAGTATTTTAAGATCATTATAGAACTATACTAGCAATTCCGGGAATTATTACTAAGCAAGCTTCTCTGAACTTTCCAATTCTCGTATAAATCAAAACCATTACGTGGTATGCCATTTGTGATGGAGCAATCTTTGTGAAAAATTTATTCGTGTAAGTCGTGAGTAACATAGCGCAGATAAACGATACAGAATCATGTTTAATTTGTTGTTATTGTCGAAAAGTTATGAATTGCCATATGATGACAACAGGGCAGCACAACTGCCACAACTGTAGACATTTTGTATCGTAAAATGGTGCTGCACAATGACCTACTTCAAAAAGGATCCATTTTTACTCTTAAAGGCAAGTATTGATTACCGTATAGTTGGATGCCATCTTGGTTTTATAACTACCTTTTAAAAGAGATCTTTGTAGTCCAATAGAGTAACCGTAGACCAATAAGTCAGAAGATTTCAACGGTTTTTAATTTGATGTGCGACATTTTTGGCTCTTGCCATTTCTTACAAAAATTGATATGATAAAAAATTGTTAGGATTCTATGGAGTCAGTCTTGTGCATGCTTACAAAAGTTGTAACGTGGACATATCTGGGGTGCATAAGATTTATAGGAACGAATCTGTAGCAATATCAGTTTTAATGTATGGACTTCTGTAAATAAATCTCAACCCGCAATAATATATATAATTACAATGACCATAATATTGTTAAAAAACTTGTAAAAATGGTGATGTAATATATATCTTCTCTGCCTGTAGATTTTTATGTTCTCGACTATCGTTCACAACAATAAAATGTTGTGTTGTGTCGACTACAACACAATAAGCATTTTTCATACGATTAAGCCGATAAGTGTTGTAAATCGTAATCGCAGTTTACAACAAACAACATCAAAATATTTTGTGTTGTTAACGGTAATCGGGGCCTACGCCTCTAAAATTCTTTAAAATCTATGATTATTTTTTCTATAGAAAATTTAAACATTTATCATATAATTAGTGGCTTTTTAAGCATAAAAACAAGAACTTGTTTTTTCTTTAGCAGGATTTGAAAGGGATTTCATTCATGAAGGACGCCCTGGAAACAGTTTAGAAAAATATTAAACTTAATTCAAGTGTATTTACTTGGTATATAAACGACCCTGATATCAAAAGAGCACACAATTTCTGTTTGATTACATTTTAATGTTAAAACACATGTGGTGAATAATATTCATTAAGGACTTGAATTCGCATAAGTATGTAAAAATATTATACTCAAACGCATATTTTGTGTATATTTAAGTTAATATACTTAAGCTTTTAATAAGCTTCATTTAACTTTGGCAACACATGGTTGTTTGTCTTTCTTTCTTTCATTTAACCCAACATTATATGTATACATAAGTGCTCGCCTTTATTTGTATAAAAACAAATTTTGTTTTCTATGCAAATATTCATTTGTAGAAATTTGATTAATGTTTTACTTTGCTGTTTTTAATATAATATATACATATAATGGATTTTCACTGCTAGATCGCCAGCTATTTGAAGATATACACAAAATGCTCTGTTTTATTGCCTACAACAACTTTACAAGGTGTTGAGTTTATATTAAATTTTGCCAAACATGATTTGACCTTTTTTTTTTTTTTAGTAATGAAGGTTTTGTAGAGTAACATTTGTTGTAACATTGTTGTGTCATGTTTGGAATTCCAGCTGTTTTGGAGATGTCCTTGTAGCATGGACATGTGAAGTAAATGAGTTTAAAATAAACAACATTCATTTACAGACATACAACATGGTATAAGTTTTTTATTTTTTAATTAAGTTTAATTAATAACATTAAAACATGAACATGTTTTTTAAGGAGTCAACTATTAGGTGGCAATAACGCTTAAAAAATGTTTATAATTAGGTGCTAATATTTATTTAAAACAACTTGCTATTTAAAGCAAAATTAAATAAATATTTGCTCCTGGGGGAACATGACCACCTTAATTTTAAATGTTGAGTTGCATATTTTCCATTAATAATTACATAAAAATCCGGTCCCTAATAATAAGTTAATGTTTTTACAAATATTTTAAAAATTTACTGATTTTAGAAACCTAGCCCCTGGGGTACTTACACCATGCTTCGTATTTATATTTAAAGAAGTATACTTTTCTTACATCTTGGATATTCTTGCAACAATAAAATAATAATAACAGCATATAAATTCAAGGTCAGTAAAGAGAATTAAAAACTCTAACTCTTCTACCGCTTCACAGATTTTTATCAAATTGGTCCTTTTTTTTCTTATTAACAATATCATCATTTATTAATTGAATCAAAAAATTTCAAGTGTTATTGTCACAAAGCACCATTAAGCCCACCTCTAACAACAACAATATGGTTAATTTGTTTAATATTAAAAAAAAGAAGAAAATATAAAAACACTTTTATAGTTTGAGAAAAGCAAACAGCCTTGTC
Organism: Bellardia bayeri; assembly: GCA_950370525.1. Classification (NCBI taxonomy): domain Eukaryota; kingdom Metazoa; phylum Arthropoda; class Insecta; order Diptera; family Calliphoridae; genus Bellardia; species Bellardia bayeri. Next base: position 120,044,037 of record OX493264.1, read on the forward strand.
TATGCACAATTTACTCCTAATTTAGAAAATCCTTAGAAATAATGAAAATTAAATTTAATATCTTATTTTTTACCGCCCAAAAATATACACAAGAAACTGCAAAATGAAACCCAAGTTATAAATAAAATAAAAAATTACACGAAAAGAAAAAAACTGTCTCTCAAGATGGCAACAAATGAGATTAGTCAAGCCAACATTAAAGGAGAGAGAAATATAAACAGCGTTTAACAATAACAACATACAAATACAACATCAACCTTTTGAAATGACATCTTCTATTATAAAGGCCTAAAAGTATACAATATATTTTAAATATTTACACACTTAACTTTGTTTAATCTAAGTGGAAAACAGGGCATATGATGTTGATTACAAATAAAAAAACTAACAATTTAACAAAATGAAATGATATAATTTCTTTTAAGGCAAAATTTAATAAAAATGATTTTTGTTTAACATGAAAATCTTATCAACTTTAAAGCCAACAAAGAAATTTGTTTAACCAGCAACTATTTAAAGGCTTAAAAGTAGGCAGCTAACGAAATTTTCCTACAAAGAAACCTTTTTTTCTTTTTTTTGTAGCCACAAACTTAAAAAAGATGAAGGAAACACAAAAAAACTTAACCAAGTTAACTAGTTTTCAAAAGGTTTGTCTCTCTTATACCTCTTTTTTGTTGTTGTTGTTTTTCCTTTGTAAATATGTGTATATGATTGTTTTGTGTACTTGCGTTTTTATTCCGTTTAAGATGCTCTTCCATTGAAAACAGTTTAGTATACAAATTGATTTTCAGCCAAAACACATACACAAGTTATTGCTTGTCTGGCTGTGCTTTTTTTCTTCGTCACTGTAAACACAATTTTCATGTAAGGAAAGTAAGAACAAACGAAACAGATTTTGTTTAACTTTCTTTAGGTTGAAAAGATTTGTACAAAAAATCTTGATACAAGCAAATCTTTGCTTATATCAACATTTTTGAGGCATTTATTTTTTACTTATGCTGTTCGGTTCTAGCTTTGAAAGAAATTGTGTTTGTGTGTGCTAAAGATTTTCTTGATATGATATGGTCTCTATATAAAAGACCTGCTTGATTTTTAAAGGAAAATTATGTTTTTTGCTGTTGCTTTCTAGAAATCAGTCTAAAAAGTTTTGAAAATAAAGAGTAAAGTTCAAAACACATGTTGCTTTCTTCATTACTTAATATAGTATTTCTTTGCACAGTGGAAAGTACATACACATACATATGTTTAATATAAAGGATTGAGGAAACATTTATTTTTTATGTTTGTGATTTTTTTCCTTTAGATTATGTTCAATATAAAACATATATACATACATATACTCGTATGAATACTGTAGGAGGTAAGCAGGCGAATATTTTACAAAAAATTGTGTAAAACATTTGATTATTTAATTTTCTTTTGCGAATTTTAAATCCTATAAAGAATTATATTATATTAATTATCGTAAACTGATATTAGCGAATGCCTGTGTTTGAGAATCGAATACAGGCCAAATTACATCTCATTTTCAGTGTGAAATCGTGCTCAGTACCTAAGCTACCGTCTCTCAATTTCACTACGAATTAGCTATGAAACCCATATTTATACCCTACACTATCATATTTTGGGGGGGAATGGATTTGTGCTGATGTTTGTATTGTCCATAAATATTAGTTCAACAACCACCTTAAAGTATAGCGATCGACTCAGAATCACTACCTGAGTCGATTGAACAATGTCTGTCCTTCCGTCTGACTGGATGTCCATGTAAACATTGTGCAAAGTATATGTCACAGTTTTGAGAAATTTCGAAAAAAAATGGTAAATAATAAAACTCCTCCCGAAACAGGGGTTTAACGGTTTAATATTTATGTACGTATCCAAACAAATTTTACCATAGATATATAGGTATATGAAACCTAATCTCATCTACAAATTTTGTCCTGATCTATCCATAATTGACCATATATGTACATAAGTCCCATTTTCGAATATCACTTAAATAGCATAACACTCTTAAATATGCTAATATCCAAATAATATTCAACATAAATATGTTTCATATATACACAAATCGTTCGGCTCAAAGTTATGGTGATCGGTCCATTATTAGTCATAATTCTCATAAAGGTCCCACTTCCGAAAATCAAATCAATGAACACAAATTGCTTAAAAATGTTGTCATCCAAATAAAATTTGACTCAAATAAGTAGCTCATGTACAGATATCATGACATCTAATTTTATAACTGTCGGTCCATTTAGTCAAATCTACTATATAAGACCCCCATCGAAAATCAAATAACATGTATAAATCTTTTAACAGTGTTTATATCCATATATTTATTTATATCGTTAATATTTATTTGCACAGAAGTCATGCCACGAGATTTTTGGACGCTCGGTCCATTTCTAAAATATGTTCGGGCTTGACCGATTATATAGATACTTTGTTAATTGTTTATACTAAAATACGTTTTTGCACTAAAAAGCTTTTTATACAATTTCTTTGAAAAAAACGTTTTTTCATATATGTATAACGTTTTTTTGTTTATAAAAAAAATTTATTATAAAAAACGTTTTTCATAAAGAACAAACATTTTTTTATAAACAACTTTTTTCCACAAAGAACGTTTTATGAGAAATTTTTATAAAAAAAACGTCTTTTTATAAGAAACGTTTTTTCATTAAGATCGTTGCTTATTTTATTTATTTTTATAAAAAATAATTTTCAAAAAGAACGTTTTTTATACGAAACGTATTTTTATTTATTTTTTTTTAGACGGTTTTGCACTGAAAAGGTTTCTTCACTAAGACAACATTTTTTTTTTACTTCTAAGAGAATTTAACTTTCTGTAGAAAACAAATTATTGCTTTTACCTAAAAAATAAACGTTTTCTTTAAGATTGCATTACAAAAATTTTTTCCACTAAACCCGATTCTTTAATTAGAAACGGTTTTCCCATGAAACGATTTTTTTCCACAAAGCTTTTATTTCCTTAAATTTTTTATACCTCAAGAACGGACTTTTTTGTTGCTATGAACAATTTTTTCATTAAGTATCTGTTTTTTTTTTTGTGCTATGAACTTTAATTAGAAAAACCAATGTAATTTGTTACCATATTAACCAATGTTCCTCTGATTGTTAACTCTAAAAAAAAGTATTTTATAAACTGCACATTTTCATTGCATTTCAAATCACACATTTCATAATTTTCATAAATACTACACTTACTTGCAAGATAACGTCTAACTAAGCTCCTCATATCTTTGAGTTTTTCATATATGTACATATGTAGGTACATATAAGAAAATATTACTTTCGTCATACTTATTTCCTGCCATTTACCTAAATAAACTTCTTTCTAATATGTAGGAGTACCAAGAATATATTTTATAAACTACTGGCTTTCAATATTTTTCAGCATTTTTTCAATTCGTTTTTCTGTAACATTTATCTTTTCGCAGTATTTTCCAACTTGCAACTTAATGGAGCATGGTATTTCTTCTAACTATTACATCTTCTACAGCTTCGTTACTTTGTTGTTACTTTTCTTTTCTGTGATATCGTTTCTACTACAATGTGTACCAAATATATATTTTTTCTTAACAGATTTTGTATTTATGCTTTTTTTTTTTTTTGTTGTTCATGTCTTTCTTTAATAAAAAAGTCAAATCACGTATTTTTGTTTAAAAAAAGATTTTTTTCAATTGCGGGTTATTTTTTCCAAAAAAAAAATCACAAAAAAAAAAATGAAAACATAATGATTTGGTATTACATGTTAGGGACGTTGACGCTGCTACTGGTTGAGTGTTGGAATTAAATTGAACATGAATCTTTGTGGCCGATGGAATGGTTAATGTGTTAATGCCAATGTATGTATTTATTTCGAAATAAATGCATTGAAATAAATAATTTAAAAGTTGTAGGAAGAGCAGAGTTCTCTAAAAAATTCTAAAAATAATTTAAATAATTATTTAAGTTACAGCTTATTTTAAGTTAGTTATGACTTTGGTGTCAAAACGTTTTGAATTTAGATTTCAAATATTAAAAAAATGTAAAAATGCTCTTGATTTTGTGACGATTATTTAAAAGTCTTGAATATGTATTACAAATGCATAAACTATTGCCTACATTTAGGAGCTAAATTATAGAAAGGTAAGTGCTACCGTGTAAGCGCATTCTTAAAACGTTTGAAACCACAGATTCCAACAAGTTTGCTTTATTATTAAATAAATCACTGTTCGCATAAAATCCGCTCACAATAAGGAAGCTACCATATTTTATGTACACAATAATCTCTAATAATTTATGTATATACAAGTCTTTTACAATAACACTATTACGTTTACATAGAAAACATATGTATGTAAGTATAATGTTAGTGTACAAATTTGTTGTTATTTAATTCATTTATTGTTATCAAAAAAAATGCTTTTCTAAGATTTCCTTACATTTTTTTAACATATTTTTTTTTTACTACATGTTCCATGAATTTCTTGTATACATTTTTCTAAGTATACTCACGTTTTTGTATTTAAAGGATTTAGATCCTTTTTATAAATTTTTTTCTCTCTGTGGTCCTTGCCATAAATTTGTTCACTTATTTTCATGTTATTTTTTCCCCCCAACATATTACAAGCAAGCCAACCACAATTGTATTTGTTGTGTTTAAATGACTGTTTGGGGTTTCTTTGATACTGCTAACAGCTAACGGTTTGTGTGAGAGTGCAAACATTTATTGAAAGTGAAAAGTCGATAAAGAGATAAAATATTTATGGGAAAATTTATATAATTTTGTATATTTTTTTCCCATTTCGTCTTTACTGTTCATTGCCCAGCCACATAAATTGGTTATAATCTAGTCCAAACTGTCTAGTAATCGTTAATACATTTACATTTGTTTGCTGGAGTATGTGTTTCGTATAAGGAAGCATATGTATTGAGTGTATAAGTTAAAAGTATCTGAAAAAGATTAGGGAAATTATGATAAGTGGCAAAATTTCATTTACCCAAGTGGTTTAATAATAAAAATCAATAAAGAAAACCATAGACCCGAAATTGTTTTTATCCTAGAAATGTTATTTTATTTATTGCTTTAGTATATTTATAAATTCTTTCCTTTTATAAATTTCTAATATTAACCTTCTTGTATCCTTTCATTTGCAGGTAAGCCTTTACTTTAATAAACATAATTCTATTAAAGAAAATGGGTAAGTAATAAAAAAATCTATAATAAAAATCATATATTTATGTTGTAAATTATAAAAATATTTAAATGTTTTGTAGGGGGCTTATTTTCTGATTGGAAACAATTTAGACTATCTTGGTTTACTTGTTAAACAAATAGTTATGTGGGATTTTTTTAAGAGAATTAACTCTTAGATAATTAATATGCCTATATATTAATTAATTAATTGTGTTACTTTCTTTGGAAAGGGGATATGTAAGAGAAGCATAGGTGGTGAAAGGCGCGAAAAGCTCTTCATATGACAACCAGTGTTGCCAAAACATGCCGGCAAAAAATAGCCAGAATGCATAAAAAAAGGTCAAAAACCTCTAAACGTTAAAATTGAACCAGCTGAAATTCGGCTAATTACATGCGGTTTTTATACCCTACACCACCATAGTGGGGAGGGTATATTGGATTTGTGCTGATGTTTGTAACTTCCAGAAATATTCCTGAGTCGATTTAACGATGTCAGTCTAGCTGGCTGTCTATGTAAAGCTTGTGCGCAGAGTACAGGTTTCAATTTTATAGATATTTCGATAAAATTTGGTACGTGCAATTTTTTAAAAATGTTTGAATTATGCAAGTATGCAAACAGATTTCACCACAAATGAGTGGTAAATGAATCCAAGTCAGATCTACAAATTTTGTGCAGATCGGTCCATAATTTATCATAGCTCCCATATAAGGGCCACTTCCGAAAATCACTTTAGAGATAATAAATTTCTTAAAAATGTTGGTATTTAAATAAAATTCAACACAAATAAGTTTCATATATACAGAAATGATGACACCTAATTTTATAATGAATCGAAACTCCCATATAAGACCATTTCCGTAATTCACTTTAACCTCCATTAATCTTTAATAATTATTTATAACAAGATAAAGTTTAACACAGAAATCATGACACTAAATTTTTGGATGATCGGTCCATAATAGGTTATATCTCTCATATAGCGCCCATTTCTGAAAAACTGTTTTATACATATACTGTGTGTAGGGTATTATATTATTGGTATAGTCGGTCGACTATACATTTTTAATTAATAATTTGCACAAGTAATAATAAGAGAACAAAAATAATGTGATTGACTTAAATGTATATAAAAAACGTAGCTAAAAAATAGTTCAGCTGTTTTTTCACAAACTTTCCCGTAATTGACAAAATAAAAACACCATATCTGGCTGAAAAACCGCTAAAATTGCGACGCTGATGACAACACTGTAATTGAGCATTATGTTTATTTGTAGTACAGTATTGCAGCGCCTCTGGTGGTGAGTAGGCGCATTGATAGGAGATTGATTTATAGCCATTAATTAATTATTTTAGTTTGGTTGCGTTTTAATGCTTTCACAACGAAGGAAGGCGCTGTGATAAATATTAGTTATGATTGGATAGAAAACTAATAATTATCAGAAACTGATGTTGCCTGAGTGTCAGCGGCTGGGAATCGAACACAGGGCATGAATACCAACCCATGCTTAATGATCAAACGCGCTAATCAACTAAGCAACAACACCCTCTATTATGATATATGATTGGTAAAACGTCAGCAGCAGATAATCAGAAGATTTCATGGAAGTTGGTTGAAACATGTGATAACTTTTTTGTAAAGATAATAAAGCTGTTTTTGTACATACAAATATAATATAAAATAAATGTTTGTAATACCCAAAATATTATTAAAACGCCCTCCTTAAGGTATATCGATCAGAAGGTGATTCTAAGTCATATTATACTGTTTTTAGAATAAGAAACAAGTTTTATTGTAAGAAATGATTATATGGATTCCGCGCTCATCTTTTGAGGATCAGAACGAATCAAGCCACTTTTTAATATCCTCTTATGAACTGAACTGTATCCCAGAGAGAGAGAGAGAGCTTTGAAGAGAGAGAGAGAGAGCGGGGCAAGATCTGGACTATAAGACGCGCGCGGAAAATTTCCCAACCACTTCTTTCTTACAGGTGTTGCAACATGTGGCCGAACAGTGCCAGTATAAAATATTACGCCTTCATGTCTGTCAGCATTTTTTTGGCTATTGCTCGCTTCAAACGAATCAATTGCATTCGGTATAGGTTCAGAGTGATGGTCTAGTTTGTCTAACAGGTCTAACTTCACATACGATATATTTCGCTTTGGGTTATCGTAATAGATCCAGTTTTTATCGTAACTAATGATTCGGTGAAAATTATTATTGCCTTTTATAGCGTTTACGTAGAATTTCGGACATACTTGGTCTGGTCTGGCTTATCTGTGCATTGAATCTCAGCAACCCTTCCTTTGCACAATGAAATCAATGAAACACATTCGTCATAAGCTTCGATGGGCAATCGTTGTTCTTAAGGGGCACTTTTCTTTTAAATTCAACCCACATATGACGCATTATTGGCACAATTGTAAGGAAAAGAAATCTTTATGGTTTACTCTATAAAGTTAAATAACTAACTGAGAATAAATGACAGATATGTGCCCTTCAAGTTACTAAACACAAAATCCGCGTTCAAAAGATATGCCTTCTCTTATGAAACTAGCATTTTTAAGTTATACATCCAATATTACACAACTAAACTGTCCCACCTAATATTTCCTTAACAACCTACCCGAAGTTTATATAAACTCTAACGCGTGCCTTAAATTTATTTACAGTAATTTATTATTTTCAAAACTCTAGTGTAAGCAAAATTACATTTATTTTTTTTTTTGGTCCTTTGTTTTAAAACCTACAATAACTAAATCATAAATAAAAACTAAACATGAACAAAATTAATTAAAAGACAAACATTAATCTAAAATATACAATATTTATACAAGAAAGAAGCAGCCAGCAACAGGATTTCTAACAAATGCTTATATTTAATTTAAGGTACTTTAGACATATTTACAAGAAAAAATCTAATAAAAAATAAATATTTATAAACAAACATAAAACTAGGCCCTAAACTATGGCATGTTTTGATGTTTGGCTACAAACTAAATCATTACCAACACGCACTTTTTGTAGCAAACAATGAAAAACGAAAACAAAATTAGTAAGAAAGTATAGTCGGTCAAGTCCGACCATATAATACCCTACACCCGGTATATGTGTAAAAATAGTTTACGAGAAATGAGCGTTACATGGGTGCAATGACCTATTATGCAACGATTATCCATGAATTTAGTGTTATGACTTGTGTGCATATAAACATTTCTTGTGTTAAATTTTATATTTTTATTAGTTGTCATGATATCTGTATGTGTGAAACTTATTTTTTGGATACCAATATTTATAAGAGATTTATAGTTGTTAAAGTTATTTTCGGAAGTGCCAGTTATTATGGACCGATCTTCATAAAATGCAGTCGAATGATTTGTGTACATATATATGAAACATATTTGTGTTGAATATTATTTGAATACCGCGTTAAAAGAGTTAAGCTCTTTGAAGTGCTTTTCGGAAAAAGGCTATTATTTGGAAGCTATGGTCAATTATGGATCGATCTACACAAAACTTGTAAATGTGATTAGGCTTCATGTACAACTTATTTGTGGCGAAATTTGATTGGATACGTGCATAAAACAAAAATGTGTAACCGAAAAACTCCTATTTAAGAAGGACATTGGTATGGGCGCTACGTGAAATAATGGACCGATTTCAACCAGTTTAAATTTCAACCGTCTTTGGGCCGAAAAAAAATTTACAAAATTTTATGAAAACATCTTTAAAATTGCGACCTATACCATACGCACAAGCTTAACATGGACAGACATCGTTAAATCGACTCCGAAAGTGATGCGGAATCGAATATTTGTGGGCATTGTAAACATCAAATCCAATATGTCTACTCCAGTATGATGGTGTAGGTTATAATTAGACCATAATAATCAAAACACTAACCAAACAAACAAGACAGGCAGACAACCGAAACAACTGCAAGGATAAACAAGTCAAAGGATTTTTTTTTTGTTTTACACAAAATATCAAAAAACAGCAACATAACTCACAAAAAAAACTTTGTCAACGTTCCGTAATTGCACATAATTTCATATATATATATAAGAGGCACTGGACTGTTTGTTTTTCAGTTGCCTGTTATCTAATGATGATTACCGTAATTGTAAAACATTAAAAGTAATTACGCTTATGGACGACATGATTTTCTACACGTTTCAATATTAACATTTCTATGAATGTTTCAAACTAAGAGATAAAAACAATAAACAACAAGCCCGACAAATATTTTGTTAAAACACGAACTTAGCTCTAATACTTTTTTCTATATTCTACTATATCACTATTCTACGTCCTTCCCCTTTCCTTGTTTTCAAAACATTGTCATGGATGGTGGTCGGTACTACTTGTAAACCAGAAAGTGTAACTGAAACATACCATTCATTACTGGCAGTGTAGCAGAAAAAAGTCTTGAGGTACGAGTGTAATACCAAAGAGTAAATGAATTAAATGTAAACCAGTACAGGCTTTAAATTGTGTATGAATAAGTAAGGGTATTCACTTAGCTAGTTTTTTTTTTATATAAACAGAACAGATTGTAGGCTGTGTGGCAAAATATGATAAATCAGTCAAACTGTGGCGTCTTGTATTGATATAACGCCAGACAATAGATAAATTTAGGTATATTCAAAATTCAATAGGAAATGCATAAGACATTGTGCAGATAAAATCCGGTGGCAAACATATTTTTGAAGCGATGAAAAATATCCGTAGTCAACAACAGCAAATTGCTTGCCTAACCACTGTCTTTTTAAACAATATATTCATTTAAGATTATTTATATTTTTGGTAGGCATGCTTTGTTTTCGCTGCAACATAAAATGTTAGTCCCGCAGGCTTACCTAATCAACTGAATACCCCTAAAAACTAACACTTGATTGCCTAACAAACAGCTTGACTTGTTTTAGCTTTTTTTTTTTTTGAACATTTCGTCTTGCTTTTAATTCCACTTTCATTTCTTGTACTAGTTTATATAGATTTGCGTGTCAAACGGTTACCGAGTTACTAAATTAAGATAATGTCCTGTAGATAAGAACATTCTCAAAGGACTCACTCATACACATTAAAAACAAAAAGAAACGAAACGCACAGATACTTGAATGAACAACAATAAAAGCTGAAAGTAGTTGGCAATAGTTAGTTAGTAACTGTGACAACATCAACAATAGCAGCAGCAGCAAGAGTATTATAATTAACCAGGAATCATCTTCTTAATATTTAATCAAGTCAAAATGTTTAATGACACAAACTAGCAGACACGAAAGACATTTTTGAAAAATAGACACAAGGTACAATGTGTTAAACAAGAAAGGAAATGGTGCAAAAATGCTCAATGCTTTTGTGTAGGGAAACAAAATGAGTGAAAAGCAAAAAGATGAAATCAAAATTGTTAAAGTTCTGTAGAGGAAAATCAAATGAATGGATCAAAAGTGTATTCGCCTCATAATTTTAGCAGTGATTTGTTAAGTAATAGTCAACAGGTTAAACTGTTTTATGACAGGAATTTATATGAGACATCTGCACTATGGCTTTACATTACAATGTTTTATTTAAGCTAAGAGCAGGGCAAATACTTTTATTATAAATATGAAAGGACAACAAATTTGACTAAATTTTTGTTTGATAAACAAAAGTGCTCCTATCTGCAGCATTATCTTCTTCATTAATATATTTAACAAATTTTCCACTGGGCATGAATAATAAAGAGTAAAGACAAATATTTACTCAAAAAGCCGTAACCACTAGTTTTAGCACAAATTTGTTTGACGTTGTTTACTCTTACAAAAGTTTTGCAAGATCAAACAGCAACAAAGAAAAAATGGAATTAAATATTTGTTGTGCTATTGCCTAAATAAAAAAATTATTTTTTTTTTAAATAAATAAAAGAGCTCAAATAAATGTAACTTAGTGGTTACGGCTAGTGGCTTTTTCGGCAAACTGTGCATTACTTTGGCTAATAAGTAAATTTCAATTTAATATTGATATTATTGGCCATCATTGATTTACTCTATTTATTGTTGTTGTTTGAAAGTTAAGTTTTAGTGCCCTTTTACTATATATTCCAATATTTGTATTTGTGTTTGCCTCTTTAACTGAGAACATAAATAGAAAAAACTTTTCAAAGTTATAACGTACTTTTTGTTCATTTTGTATGATTATTAAGTAGTTGTTCATAGAAAACTCGTTATATGTACATATATGTAGAGTTTGTTCATAGTTTAGTTTTGTTACCATTTTCTCTGTGTATGTTCATTATTTACCCTTAAAGTTAAATACTCTTCTGGAAAGTCATAGAAACATTATTGAAATCCTTTTATAGCTTATTGTTGCTATTTGTTTGTTTCTTTCTTTCGTTTTTCTTCTTTTTTTTTTTTGTTTTGCAATATATTTCCAACTTATTGAACAACAACTAGAGCAACACAAAAAAGAATTGTTTAATAATATAAAAAAATGGAAAAGAAAAATAAAAACAAAAAGAGTCTCGAGTACTTTTACTTATGTTTCTTCATACAGAATATTAACAAAAGGACAAAGTTTGTAACAGTTCTAAATAACACTCACTCACTTCGCTTAGACTCCCCTGTGTCCGTCCTCTCTTTCAATACAGCACTTGCCATTACATAGACAACGAGTTCAATATGAGATATAAAATTCTGGAAAAAATAGCTTTTTTATTTAAGAATGGCCAATGTTTTGGAATTTAAAAAGAAGTTAAAAGCCAAAATTAAAACAAAAAATGTTTTGAAGGTCCTGCTGGAAGTGTATATATTTGTTTAAATCATACATCATTTGTATGATATTATATTTACATTTATAATATTAATTAGATTTCATTATTTCGACTCTGCAAGGTCTTGGATCTTTTACTATTGGTGCAGCTACCAAGACCCCACAAGGTTGTATTTTATCATCCTTAATAGCAATACATTAACTATAGTTGGACCTTAATTATGTCTGCTGTTGATGTCAACCTGACAATTTCTGGAAAGTATCTGAACACTATCTGGCATAGAATTGTATCTGCATGACGCACTAAAAAATTCTGATTTGTATTCTAATTTTTCACTCCTATTCAATGATCTAGATGGTAATACAAAACGTTGAGGAACTTTTCACTAATCAGCGCTTGAACGAAGTATGTTTACGATATTTTGGATTCGATGATATTCTCGAGCGGAACGGGGGTGGGAGGGTTAATGTTTTAAGACTTTCCAACCATTTATTGGATTAGATATGACTGGCGATAACAATAAATCATCGCTGCTAACTCAAAGACTCGATGAACTCCTGGGCGACATTGTCTCTTACTCATACCATCTGTTCTCAAATGTGTCTACCAAGAGTTGGGGTCCTGGCAATTTATACTCGTTCCAAGCAATGCAATTTAGAACTTTGCTTATGGCTCTAAGTCTATAGCATATGTGAGGGAAGTCATAATACTGTGTATTGTTCTTTAGGCTGACAGCTCTACCTTGGAAAATGTTGCGAAATAACTGAGGTTTAGCCGAGTATACTTACTGATACTGAAATATCTTATTGATTTCTACACAATATCTGATCTTATCCCGTATGTTGTATCTCTTAATTAGATGTCGATACATTCTACAGTTGGATTTTTTACTAGACTTTTACCAGGAACACCTTAGAACTGTAAAAAGATGAACCGCACTCGTGTATGATGAGGTGTAGGCAGCTTTAATGGTCCAGGATTCCGTGTATTTTTGAACTAGATGACGGTATATTATTATTATATTAAATTTTGTAACGTGGATCTACAACACCGAAAAACATGTGATCGATTGTGGTAGCAGTAATCACTGGCCACTGGTATATAGTAGTTCTGATAAAGGAGAATAACATCTTCATGCTACATGGGAATTTTAGAGTCTATATGCCTGATAAACATTAGTGTTCAAATCAAGGTCTATCAGGTGTGGTCAGGTCCTATTTTTAAAAAGGGATATTCCAATGTTTACTTATACATTCTTATTCACTCTATTCTGTCAGAGAAAGGGACCAAAATACGTTAGGATTTTAGTGTTGCCAGAGAGCCAGGCGTTACTTAGGAAGAGATCTGATCTTATAATGCATTGCGTTGTGTCTTTGCATGAACTTGGTGCGTATAATAATTTAACCTTGTGCTGGTCACCTGTTTGGCTAATACAGGTGCTCTCAGCTCTTTCATTGGACTTGAACCATTTTTTTGTCATTTTGCGGGGCTACGCACTGTTATTGAATCGGACTTTGTAAAATTTGAACTGTGTCCAAACGTAGATTCTTATAGTTATTATCGTTTCGAATTAGCGTTTTGAGAAAAATTGACTGGAAAAATCGGTCATTGTTTACGAATCAGTGTTGCCACCAGTAACATTCAAAATTATACCTAAGATGAAGAAAAATTACCCGATTTGAATAAAATTTCACCTGATACCAAATTGTTGAGAACTTTAAAAAAAATATGTATAGTAACTAAAAACAAATTAGCAAAAATAACATTTAAACCTTAAAATAAATAATATAAAAAGCTCTATTTCTGCATTTGGTTGCATATATTTATGAAAGGTTCAAAATATTTATTGCCGTTCCTTCTTTAGTCAATAAAATTCCTGAAATGGTTTCAGACGACAACAGTCTGTTTCTCAAATCAGGTTTACAAATGTTAAGCGTATTAATATTCTTTCAACGGAAGCATTTGAAAATGGCAAAATAAAATTTACTATTTTTCAAACATTGGAAACATATCTACCACCAAATTATTTTTTAGTTTGAATACCTTTGCTCAATAAACTTCAGGTTCTAAATCACTATCAAGCTCATACATATTAATCGAAATCTAAGTACATTGCAATTGTAGTGTAACAAAACTTAAATGAGAAAAATAACAAATCCATAATTGTAATTTAAATAGCCGGGAAAAGAAGGATATATGTATGTATGTAGCTTAAAGGTGAATTCACCCATTCGTTCCGAACAAAATATTTTTTCGGACAAATTTGTTCATATAAATATTTTCTCTTTCTTAAGAAGAGAGGCGTCAAACTTCATATAAAAAAAAACTGTGTCCGAACAAATATTTTGTTCGGAATGAATAAGTGCTGAAAAACGAAAAATTTTAAATGGAAAGGTAGTGTTTTAAAACGAAAGAATTTCAAATTACACCTGATCTACACCTAGAAGAAATGACCCACACTCAACCCACGACAATAAAAATTATTTCAAATTAAACCTGATCTACACCTAGAAGAAATGACCCACACTCAATCCACGACAGTAAAAATTATACCTAATTCGGGTAATTACCCACGAAATGGCAACACTGTTACCAATATACTTTAGGTAATGTTGGAACAGAACTCTGTAGATTTTATGAACTGCCTGATGAAATCTCTGAACATGTACTGCTGACGACGAGTGGAGAAAAACTGCTCAGTAGACCAATAATGACCCCCGCTAATCTTTTTATTCTTTTTTTTATAACAGAACTAGCTGAAACCCGGTGTTCTTCGCTACCCGTATCGTAATGAAATAAAAAGTTTAAAGTTAAACAAATATACCGTATTTGCCGCACGATAAGACGCACCCTGATTTTAGGTCAAATTTTCAGAGTAAAACGGTGCGTCTTATCGTCCGGCAAATACGGTATTAATTAAGTGATTAAAACCTACAGTTTTCCTTTTAAATTAAATCTTATTACATTATTTTATTATGATTTACAATATACAAACAAACACACAAACACACATTCACTTTTATATATAGATAAGGGTTTCAAATGTATACAAATTTTAACATTTACATAATATTGTTGCTAGTCAGCGCATTGGTGTCCTAAATATTAATATTGATAGCTGATATAGCTTTCCCTATATATAATTTGTCATCATATCTATGGGAGGTACCACGCCCACTATTGATAGTCCGCCCATTATTGTCCTAAATATTAATAGTGATGGTAGAATAACTCTACCATATATCTTATTGTATACCATATATTTGATTTTTTTTAATTATCATCATATGGGAGGTGCCACGCCTTCGTCGCTACTACTCACATTTTTTCCGCAAATATTTAAACAAACAATGGGATTGCTCATGCAAAATTTGAGTACTATAGCTATTATAGTTTCCTAAGTGTTTGATTTTTTAAATTAACTTGTATGTGTATGTATGGGAGGTACCACGCCCACTTAAAATTTCAAAAAAAAAGTAGCCTATAGCTCCTTCCAGACATACAGAAATATACTGTGAAAATCGATTCAGCCGTTTAGCCGTCTATAGATCCCAAACTAATAACAATAAACATACATACATACATACATACATACATACATACATACATACATACATACATACATACATACATACATACATACATACATACATACATACACAATCATTTTTATATATGTATATAGATAATAATTGGCTTGATGTGTACTTTAAACCTGTTATGCTGAAATTAAAAATCATATGGGTAACAAAAGGGTTGATCCAATTAATAATAATTAATAATAATTGCTTTTCTCTTCTGGGACGTGTGTTTAAAGTATAAATACATAGAAAAAACCCAAGACAGCTTTGTACTAATAAACATTTCAAAGCTGATCTTTGAATAATCCAAATGGCTAACTTTCCTACAAGCAACCAATACTGGTCTTTACATCAATGAACCCAGTTAATTGACTAATAAAAAAAACTTCATATTTCTTGTGAAAAATAATTAGTCTGAAATGTTGCAATTAAATCATAATTGTTAAACTTCATGTACATGTAGATATTCAGATCTTTTAATCCCTATGGCTAATAAGTTCCTTTTTCACTACAACAAGCAACCATTTTTGTTTTTATCCATAAATTTGCCCAAGGAAGGAAAAACTTTTTTTATCATCTTGCTTTCACGACTGCAAAAAGTTCCAAAAAAAAAAAATAACTACTTGTAGCATCAATACAATTTCATATAGTAATGAACTCTTATTTAAACAAAAAAATGTTCGTTCGCTGCAAAACTTTTCTATAAAATCTGTTTCGCAGTCTTTTTTTGCCTTAGATTTCTTTTATTTTTAATAACAATAGTTCAGGGCAAACATCATAAATCAATATTGAATTAAGAGTGGAAAAAAATGTTTTGAAAAAATTCTACGATTGTATACTTATATTTTTGTAGATGTTTCTAAAATTAAAGTTTTAACCATATTTTCTATTTAATTCTGCTGTTGGTAAGTTTCGCAAAACATCATCATTTATCTATGTATATTATTTGGCAATTTCGTTTTTGACACAAAATATATGGTAAAGGAGGGCAAAAAGGATTAAATAAAGACAGAAGATTTTGGGGTTACAAGTTATAGGTTTGATACTACATAAAATTAAAAAAGATAGCTGAATTTCAAATAAATACATACTTACATATAGTAGGAAGCAAAACTGTCCGGATGTTTTGCATTAAGGAAGTAAGGTAACGAATGAAATACAATTATAGGTATATTTTCATATATATGTATGTATGTATTTTTTATTTAATTAAAACTTGTTCTAAATTATAAAGCACAAAAACTCACATAAATTGCTTCAAAAAATTTAAAAAGAAAACAAAACAAAAAAATCACTATACGGACACTTTTGCACGGTACAAGAAATAAACACTATAACGATATTGCTCTGTCTCGTTCTCGTTATCAAGCTTTTATTGCTCTATTTGTGCATTATTGTTTGACCTTGATTTTTACATCAAAAATTAAATGATCTTTAAAAATGAGAAAAACGCCAAGTGATATTGAAAACAATGTAATATATTTATTGCAAAATAATTATTCATGTCGTAAAATTGCTTAAAAATTAAATTTAAGTAAATATAAAAAAACGGCGTAATGTAGCTTGCAATAACAACCTGTCAAGGCCTCGAAAAATGCAGCAAAAAGTATTGGTAAGTTTGTCAGTTCCTGGACGGTTAGGCGCCCATTAAATAGTAAAAACCCACATAAATTGGACAGTAGATGACTGGAAACGGATCATTTGGAGCGACGAAACGAAAGTCAACCGATACCAGTCTGATGGAAAACATGCGCAGGAGCGCAACCAAAAGCACCATCCTTAATGCAAAAGATCCGCACAGTTTTGCATCCCACTGTACATACATAGCTATTTTAACGAAATCTCAATTGAATTGTTTAGAATGTTAGGGTGGCGGACTGTGCTAATAAAGTGTCTTCACTAGTTTTTTAATTCTTGTATACACATGCTTCTTGTTAGAATGCTATTTTCTGCTGTGCTGAATTTTTAATATCTTAACTTAGGCATACATAAACATATATATGATTAGCTGAGAGTTATAATTACAAAACCAAGTCGTTATAGCCGCGACATCCATTAAAGACTTAATATTAAAAAAAAAAAACATTAATGCATGTTGTAAGTTCCTTTAAAATACAGCATATTTATATATTGAAGCTTTATTAAATACATGTTGCCTACTTTAAGGGTTTTAAAAAACACTTGCTTCTTTGACTCTTAATTAAAATAACAAATTTTCTTAAATATTTTAAACAAATTATTTCCTTTATTATTATTTGCATTAATTATCTTTTGCTCTGGATTAACAGACAAAAATAACGACAATTTGTTGTCTTTCTAATTTTATAAACATTAGCACAGCACCACAGCAAGAGATTATCAAAGGCATTTAGTACTGATGCTGGGTTAACAAACCTTTTTTTTTTTTGATAATATTTATTTTAATATTTTTTTTGTTCCCTGTAAGCTTCCAGGCATATCGATTAAAGTGAAAAAAATTTATGATTTTGTGGGAAAAACTGTGCATGAGTTTTTATAAGAAATTAAAATGTGGTCTTGTCTGTTGTTTTCATTTTTACATTTTGTTTTTTTTTTTTTTGTTCACTTACAGTATTTAAGCAACAGTTTGGCAACAGCAAATATTTACATCATTAAGTGTTTGGTGTTTTTTTGTTGTAATTACTAACTTCTTTTTTGTGCTTCAAATAAATGCAGAACTTAACACTTTTAATTAATTTACTTGGTTTTTCGTTACTTACTTTCTGAATGAATATTTGTAGTAGCAAAGTTGTAGTATTTTTTCGTTTAACTTTTAGTAGGAGAAGGGAGATTGTTAGGAGTTGTAAGTTGAAAGCAGTTGTAGGCAGTTAAAATGAGTTTGCTGGTATCGTTTTGTAATATCATTTACAGTATTTTTTAGAAGTTTTACCTTTTTATTAACATGCACTTATGTATTACAATGATTTGCGAAAGGGGGAAAAAATAGATGCGAAAGGGAAACGTGCAAACGCATTAAAGAGTACCAATAGTTTAATTTCGTACCATTTTTGTTTCGTATCGCACACATTTATGAATAAAGCTCTAATATCGTTTACTATGCCACTTTTGAGTAATGCAGATGGTATGCACATGAAATAAAAATTCATTACTCTGCAATGTCATGTCATTACCATATTATAGCTGGAATCTATATTAAGCAACAAAGTCTACAACTTTTAGGGGATTTTCTATTAAAGCTTGTTAGAAATTCTGCACATTTTGTTAACTAATATACAACTGTAATCATTCTATTTATTTGCAAGTCATCAATCACAGTCTCGACTTAATATTTTGATATAAAACACCTTTTTACTTTATAATACTTTTTTCTGCTGGCACTTTTCTGTTCTCTTTTATGTCTCTAAGTCCGAAGAAAAAAAGTTACAAAGAAATATAATTAAAATTGTAAACTGAGTTTCATTTAAGAAGCTTTTATTCATTGCTGTTATATTTTTCTCCATTTTCTTAATTTTTCTGTTTTTTTTTTTTAACAAAAGCCAGTTGAAGAAGGTCAACAAGAGGAAAAAGTATTCATTAAATTTTGTTTAAAAAAAATATTCTTTTATATATTTTAATTAATCCTATATAATGCTTTAAAAAACATAAGGTGTTTAATACTGGCACACTGCCAAGAACACAGCACACGGACAGTTTTAACCTCCAAAATAAGTTTACGGAAATATTATGCCAGATATTTTTAGAAGTTTTCATTTTTTTGCTCTCTTTAAGAGAGTTTTTTATGTGGTTAGAGTGTCATAATGACATAATTTATAAATTTTATTTTTGGTGGTGTCATGTTGATTTTTTCTCTGTTTATTCATATTTTGTTGAAATAAAAATTAAAATGTTACGTCTTTTAAGGGATATTTTTTTATATTAAAAGACCAAAAGCAGACCAAAATCTTTGACGGCCTGTGGGATTTATATTGTTTTTTGTTTTTTCTTATAAAGTCATTGACTTGCTGGTTATTTAAATGTGGGCTCAGTTTTTGGCAGCTGTTATTTGCATTTTTTTTTTTTTTTGTTTTGGACGAAATTCCCTTTTCAAACATCAAGCTAAATTTTTTAATTAGAATTTTCTGCCACATAACAAACCAATTAGTAGCAAAGAAAATCCTTAGAAAAAACTGTTAAATTATTCATTTATTTTCATTTCCTTTTTCTTTGTCGTTTTTGTTTGCTTTGGTTGTTTTGTCTGTTTTATTTGTTTTGCTGCTTTAAATCTGTTATATTTATTTTTCTGTTTTCTGTAGTATGTATATTTTGGTAATGCTTTTGGGTTTTATATTAACTTATATGTCTGACAATTTCCAGCCGAATTAAATTAGATTTTGTTTAGCTTATTTATACAAATAATACGCTTTGCTAAGTGCTATTAAAGATTTTAGTCTTAAAGACGTCTTAAAGAAAATAATTGAAATGTTTGTTTTAATAGAATATTAGCATACCTTAGGGATGTTGAAATATTTACTACCTTATAAAATACTTTTAGGCTGCAATTAAGAAAAAAAACTTAAGAATTTTAGTTTCTTAAAAAGTATTAAACATTTATTTAATATTAAAAATTCTATTCCTACCACTTGTAAATAAAACTTTTCTCCTTCAATTAACATTTCCTTTACTTTAGTTAACTTTCTTAGACAATAAAATAGTTTCCTGTGCAACTACATTGTTTATTGTTTTATCATTGTGCAGAACTTTAAATTATTTCAAATTACACAGAAATAAATTTAATTGTTTATTGTTAGTTAATAATTTAAATGAACTTTCTAAATTTTACCCTTTCAAACACATCTACTACAGCAAACCATTTATACTCTGGTGGCATCAAAACTTTAACTTGCTGTACAACTTTTGACTTTTTTCTTATTTCTTATTACTTATTTAAGCAACAAATTTACGAACATTTTTATACAAATTTTTTCGTAGTTTTCTTGAAGGTACAAATCATATTTAGCCACCAAAGAAAACAACACGAATGAAATGTATGTATAATAAATTATTTGTTTTTTCTTAAGAGTATTGCTCTGTATCAGCATAAAATATAATTGAATGTGCAGAAAATTTTACCATTACTTAATAGTGAATATAATTAAAAACAAGTAAGAAAGTGTACTCAATCAAGCCAGACCATATAATACCCTACACGGAGTATGTGAATAAAAACAGTTTTTCAGAAATGGTAACGCCCTAAGTTGCGTGACTTCTCTGCATATACGAATTATTTGCATTAAATTTTACCTCGATATCAATACTTGTAAAGGATTTATGCATGTTAAAATGATTTTCGGTAAAGGGTCTTATATGGGAGTTATGACTAATAATGGACCGAATAATTTGTGTATATATAAAACATATTTGTGTTGAAGGTTAGTTGGATACCAACATTTTTAAGAGAGTTATGCTTCTTAAAGTGATTTTCGGAAGTGGGGCTTATATGAGAGCTATGGTCAATTATGTAATTAAGCTTTATGTACAACTTATTCGTGCCGAAATTTGTTTGGATACGTTTATATTTAAAGAGGACGTTATTATGGGGGCCAGGTGCAATAATGTATCATTTGCAAGCTATTTCAATTCCAACTGTTTATAAGCCGAACAAAGTTCTCATACTAAATTTTATGAAAATATCTTCAAAATTTCTACCTATACTCTGCACGCAAAGTTTACCTGGATAACCCGACGGACGGACGGACCGACATCGTTGAATCGCCTCAGAAAGTGATTCTGTGGTATATTTAAATAATTGGACAATGCGATTAACTCCACTTTCTGATTTTTTTTTTAACTCGAGATGCTAAATTAATTTACTGAGTAATGGCTATGTGGAGTTCTTAGTACTTCTTGCAGACAAAATAAAAATAAGCGAAGGTCTGCCAATTAGTTGAAAGAAAACAAACGGATGGTAATCTGGTCTCTATTACAAAAAATGCTTTAGGAAGAACGGAAACTTGATTGACTTGGCATTTTTTTGTGTGGCTTTTTCTGCTCTGCTTTGATGATTTACTGGCTTTGAAAGGCTCACATAAAGAAGTTGATATAATATAAAATTAAGTAATAAGTGAAATATTAATTTTTTGGGGGTTTAGTTTAACGAAAATATTTCTAACTGCAAATTAAAAGCAGATTTTATTGTAATTCAGTAGCCTCTATATGACAATTAAAATAAATTTAACATTTTAATTTAACAATAACATTTAAAATAAATTTTGATTAATGTAAATCGTTTCCAATGTATTTTCATACAGCCTGGGAGAGTTTTAAACCGAATTTATTTGAAATTAATATTATCAGATAGGAGCATTGTAGGATTATTCAGGAATAACACTGGACTGGCTTAAAACTCATCCACTAATGTTAGCAACTTTTGCACAGAATCATATTGCGAAAATTCAGGACTTGACAGGCCAAATTAATTTACCGATATTTCTTTACACAATACTCCAATTAATATTGTTTTTAGGGGTTGTAATATTGATAAAGACGATGGACTAAGGAACCATTTTACCTGAGAGTAATAAGTAATCAGAAATAAAATAAATAGTAATAATTAACCAATGAAGTACTCGGACTCAAAGTACAGACTCTGTTATGGAGTTGGTTAACAAACAGGCGTCCTAGCTGAAGTTGATTCGTGAGTTTTGAGAGAGTGGTGAATGAGGTATTCAATATATTGAAGAAGGTGATTACGGGCATTAAATTGATTATGATAACTAGTGGTGTCACTTTTAAAATTTCAAAACGTACCAAAATGGAGAAAAAAATGTGCCATTTAAGAAACGCACCAAGTTAAGAATTTCTCTTTTATTTAAAATATTTATTAAATTCAAATAAAAAGAATAATATTTTGGAATTACAGTTCTCTGTTGTAGAAAAAAAAACTTAACAAAAGTAAAAAAAATAAACTAAACAATTTTTTTTGTATTCCTTTGTAGAATAGTACTAGATATGTAATTAATTTTTTTATTTCATGAATTCTATATAAAACTGTTTTAAAAAGAGATCAACGAATAAAAATAAAATAAGTATTTAACCACTCAGAATTTAACTAACAATATGCTATTCGGAACTGAAGATCTAAATGGTAAAAGGAGCTAATTTCAGTACATATTTGGTACTTTTTTTTAAATTATTTTTGTTTTCTATTTTAAGTACATACTTCTATTTGAATTTTTTCAATAAACTGGGCTCTACTGGGACCCCAATCCTGGTTGTTCGTCTACATTTCTGTATATTTTCAAACAATGATTTTCATCCTATTCACCTCTAGCAATAATCGGCATGTGACGAATTTGATAGTATGTATTCATTTATCATACATTCGCATTTAAAATACATTTTCTTTTTATCGTATAGATTTCATGATAATGAATTATTAAAGAACTGTAATTAAAAATCAATAAAAATAAAGATTTCATCACATTTGCGCACAAATTTAAAAACCCACTGAAATCAAAAAAAAGCTCACCGCACACCAAGTAAGGAATTTTTCGCACAACAAATATTAAAAAGCACCAGAAATGTTGCGTAACACACCAAGTTGACAACGCTGATGATGACGTTGAATTACTAATGAATGAATAAGTAATAAACGAAGAAAGAAATGGTAATTTTACTTTGTTTAAAATGTTTAATCATTTAAATAATGCGATTAATGTGAATGTGATGTGATCGAACTATTCGAATTATTCGTTTTATTCGAACAAATAAAAATCCAATAATTTGGTTACCCTACTAGTTATTCGTGACTAGGAAACCGTTGCCTATAAACTGGCATGAGTGTGTTTAATAAGCAATTAAAATATATTAGTAAATAAACAATGTTAAATTTTAAAACATATACATCTACAAGTAACTATGTAATTCCAAGGGCTGCAGGACTATATTTCATTTTAATATATTCTAAAAATACACTGTAAAATATTTTCTTATACTCGTATACATATATGTATATAATTTTATAGTTTAAACATTTACAAACAAAAATCTCAAAATTTGTTATTATTACAACAGAAAAATATGAAAATATACCGGTATATTTCAGTATTTCAGGTCATACATATAAAAGAAATACATCTGCTTTAACTAGGAAATTAAATCTCAATAAACATAATAAATAAGTTACTTGAAGCATAACTTACAATACTATACCATGTTTGTAAATGTAAATACATGCACAAAATGTACATTTATAAACTACTCCCTTAGACAGCTGCATTACAAAGCCCAAAAAATAAAAAATAAAAGAACAATATAAATATACATAAATAATATTGACTCAAAAGTCAATTGTTCCCAATCAAATGCTCAAATCTTTCTTCAAACTGTTACTACTATTTGTTCTAAAAATACTAGATTTATAGATTTAAATATCACTACAGTTTAAATAATCCTCAGAAGTTGTTAAGTTGCAGCTTAAGAAATAAAAATCAGACAAACACACAGACAGACAAACGGCCTGCCTGCCACCCAGTCAGACACAATTTTATATTTTCTGTGTTTATTTGTGTTAACAGCAGAGGAGAGTAAGAAGTAAGAAATAAAATCTGTTTCAGCAATTGTTTTATGACACAAGTTTTATTTTTCCCTTATGTATTTTATTATTATTATTTTTCATACTTATATTCATGTTTTTTTTTTTTATTATTATTTGTCTGTGCTTTTCTTATAATGTAACTGACACCTTAAGGCACTTGTTTTTATTTTTCTTTTTTGTTGTGCTTGCTGTTTCCATTGTTTTTATTGTTTTCTGTAGATTTTTAATTGGTTACATTTAATTCTTAAGCTTATTGTCTTTTTAACAATATTTCTTCAAGTTTTCTGTTTTTTCTTAAACCATAACCATTGCATACAGATGGGTAAATCTTAATTTATGATTTCGTTTTTACTGCCTTAATATTTATACTATTTAAGGTTTAAATTCACTCTGTGTTAGTCGTTTAGATAATAGTCATTAAAAGTCATTGTTACTTATCGCCTCTTTAATGGAAGGGTTTGAAAGTACACAGCAAAAAATAAAAATGAGTTTCAATTAAAATATTTGTGGAATCAATTAAAAATTTAATTGAAATCGGACCTGTAAACAATTAAAAAAAAATTGAGATTTAATTGAAAATATCAAAAAAATCAGAAAAAGTAATTGAATCAATTAAAATTTTAATTGCAAATTATTTTAAAATCAATTTAATTGAAAAAAAACATGATTTTTTTTCTGTGTACCATTCAGAACTTTAAGTTTTCCCAATATGTTTGAGTTTTTTGCGATTACCATTTTGTCGCATTTGTTGGCCTACATTTTTAAATCTGGTTGATAGACCACATTCTTCTTTGGAAGTTCCTTATTATAAACTAATTTTTATTAAAAATTTTCTATCAACAAATATTTCACAATTATAGCTTGTTTAACAAAACTACACAGAAAAAAATAAAATTGAGTTTCAATTAAAATATTTGTGGAATCAATTAAAAATTTAATTGAAATCGGACCTGTAAACAATTAAAAAAAAAATTGAGATTTAATTGAAAATATCAAAAAAATCAGAAAAAGTAATTGAATCAATTAAAATTTTAATTGCAAATTATTTTAAAATCAATTTAATTGAAAAAAAACATGATTTTTTTTCTGTGTACCATTCAGAACTTTAAGTTTTCCCAATATGTTTGAGTTTTTTGCGATTAACATTTTGTCGCATTTGTTGGCCTACATTTTTAAATCTGGTTGATAGATCACATTCTTCTTTGGAAGTTCCTTATTATAAACTAATTTTTATTAAAAATTTTCTATCAACAAATATTTCACAATTATAGCTTGTTTAACAAAACTACACAGAAAAAAATAAAATTGAGTTTCAATTAAAATATTTGTGGAATCAATTAAAAATTTAATTGAAATCGGAACTGTAAACAAAATGATAGTATCAATTAAAAAAAATTTGAGATTTAATTGACAATATCAGAAAAATCAGAAAAAGTAATTGAATCAATTAAAATTTTAATTGAAAAATATTTTAAAATCAATTAAAGGTTTAATTAAAAAAAAACATTTTTTTTTTTGCTGTGTATTACGTTTTTTCAATGAAAAATCTTTAAAAAAATAACAAAAAACAGTTAAATACTAAAAGCTATTAGGAAAAAGCTGTATTTAAAAAAAAAATTCTGAAAAAATATTAAAAAAATCTTTAGTTTAAAAAAAAACACATTAACACATAAAAGCTTTTTTGAAATTTTTTTCTCACAAAAACTTCTTCTCAAAAGTTAGTTTTTTTACATAAAAAGTTCTTTTTCAAAAACCAATTGTTTAACACAAAAAGCTTTTTTTGCAAAACCTTCTTTTTTCTATGAATTTATTCTTTTATTCAAAAGGCCTTCTCCTCTAAAATACGTTTTTAAATAAAAAGTGAAACCCCAAACTGAAAAAGGGTTTTTCATCAAAACTATTTTTTTTATAAAAAGCTTTATTTCGCAAGATAGTTTTCTAACTAGAAAGCTCTATTATCTAAAACAATTTTCCCGTTTTTTTCTCTTTCTTCTCGTTTTATTTGAAAACAAATCCTCTAAAAACAGAAAAGCTTTTATCTTTAAAAACAGATTTTTACATAAAAAAAAGCTTTTTTAGTAATATATATTCGGCCCAATCATGAATAAAAAATTCGCGGGTGTTTTTTCCCTTTTTATTTTTTTAAGATTGAATTTGAATAGGAAAAATGGGAAAAGGAAAAAGCTCACACGGAATTTTTATTCATGATTAGGCTGATTTTTTTTAAAAGAAAACAGCTCGTATTTCTTTGGCTAATCTTTATTTGCAAGAAAATGTTTTTAAAGAAACATCGATTTTTTAATAAAAAATTTAGGTAACTTTCCTAAAGAAACAGTTTTTCTCACAAGTAAGTTTTTTACACAGCTGAGGGCAGTCCCTCAGCTCGTTCTTTGTTATTGCAGCCATTATTTGAAAGGTTTCTGTTTTTTGTTACCAGCCCATTGTTTATTTATTTATTTGTTTTGTATGTATTTATTTCTTGAATAATGAAAATATGTTGGTTCACTATATTTGCTTTCCTGATGCCTTGATTTTTACCTTCTTGCACCGACATTCTGTAAAAAGTAACAATACGCCAAAAGAAGAAAAAAAAAGTAATAAACTCATCACCTTCATCAACATTATTCTTATTATTATTATTGTTATTTTTATTATACTTATATTATATACACGAACACACTTTCCTTTTAAATGATTCTATATATGTATAGTACAGACTTACATACATGTATGTATAAGTTTATGAATAATTTCTGCTGATCACAAGGTGGAATTGTAGATGTTTTTTCAGTTTTTTCTCTTCTCAATTACATATATTTTCTTTTATAATTTTTTCTTTCATTCTTATATATACAAAATATACATTATCAGCACCTGTGGTGTTGGTAAATATTTAATTGAAACATTAAAAGGGAATATAATTTTAATGTTGTTTAGATATGGGTCCTACTACGCAAAAACTCTACTCCTGCTCTTTACTAATAGCAAGTGTTACAGAAAAACAAATTTAACATTGTTGTTAAAGTTAAATTTACATGTTCTTACATAAATTTGTTGTTTCTTTGTATACCCTCCACAACCACAAGTGTTGAAGTAGGGTGTATATAAGTTTGTCATTCCGTGTGTAACATTGATAAATATTCATCCGAAACTCAACAAAGTATACATATATGTATATATTCTTGATCCTTATGAATTTATATGTCGATTGAGCTACGTCCGTCTGCCTATCCATCTGTCCGTCGTTAATTATTCTGTCTGTCTGTCCGTCCGTCTGTCTGTATAAAAAACCCTCCCATCCAAAACACGTAACCAAAATCAGCAAAGTTTACAAAAAACAGTTTATAATTATCGTAAGCAGTTTGGTATTGTAAAATATTGTAAATCAGATAAATCGGTAGAGTAGAACAAAAATTATGGATAAAAATTTTTTCTATTTTTTTTTTTAAATTTACAACAGAAGAACAAACTGT
Organism: Bellardia bayeri; assembly: GCA_950370525.1. NCBI lineage: Eukaryota > Metazoa > Arthropoda > Insecta > Diptera > Calliphoridae > Bellardia > Bellardia bayeri. The sequence goes on from OX493264.1 coordinate 120,071,601, forward strand.
GATGAAAATAGGAAGAATCGGCCCTCATACAAATTTCCTATAACATTGGAATATCAATACAAAATTCAGCAAAACAAAAGTTTCATGTAAAAAGAAATCGCAAGACATAATATTATTTAGTTTGTTACATGTTCGATCTTAGACCACATAAAAAGTCCACTCCCAAAATTCACTTGAAGACGTATAAATCTGGAATAAATATTGCCAGCAGCTTAAAATTCGACACAAATAATCCTGATTGATATTTAACTTTTTATACAAAATTGTATGACTATCGGTCCATAATTGATCATAGCTCCCGTATAAGGACCACATCCGAAAAAGTCATTATTCTTTATATATAACATAAAAATATGGATAACAACTCAAAACTTTGCATAGATCATTACACAGACATATGTATACACAAAAACCATACTACAGATTTTTGTGAATTTCGGTCCATATTTGACCATATCCCCCATATACGGTCCACTTCCAAAATTCATGTTAATATTTATATTTGAAAATCAACGCGGTATATCCTCATATGCAAAAAATTCTCTTTTCCGAAATTTAAGAATATTGGCACATAATTGGTCATAGCTGCCATATAACAACCATTTCCGAAAAATCAAAAAATGTCTAATAAATATCGATATCGAACCAACTCTTGTAAATAACGTTATTGAGATGAAGTTCAAGCAAAACAAGCCTCAAATACATAGAAGTCACGTTACCATATACAGGATTTTTATTACCCTATCATTGGTCCACTTCTACTACACCACTTATAAAGCTCTTGTAAATAAAGTTATTGATCAAATTCAACCAAAAGAAGCCTAATCTTATAACCTTACTTTTTTATACTTTAAATATCATTCAAGATTTTTATAATCATCAGTAAATGATGCTACAGATTCGTAATTACATAAATGTTCAAAATTAAATAAAATTTCAAAGCATTTGAAAAAATTTATGTTGCTCGTAAAAGTTGCGCTATGACTGAATAAAAAACACTGAATAAGAATATATTTGGGTGAGGGGTATTTAAGATTCGGCACTGCCTTATATAGGACTCTAACTTGTTCTTATTAGTCTTGAAATTTTATGCTTTTGCACTTTGATCTTCCTCCCTTACACTTGTCTTTTGCGTTTTTTTTTTGATGGTATTCATATTGTTTCTCAGTTTAATAATTATTTAAATAAGTTTTGTTTGCATTTGTTCTGTTGTGTACTGCAGGTGGTAGGGGTTGGGTTTTTAGCGCCTGATTTTATAAAAGCACAATTTGAATTTGTGAATTTGTTTGCTGTTTTAATTAAAATCCATATTTCATTTGCCCCAGTTGCTCCATAAATAACTTTTCAGCTGACATTGACCGAAGTTATTTGATTTAAATCGTTTACCTATATTTTATTTAATTATTTGGCTCCATATAAATAAAGCTGATTAAATTATAATGGATTGATTGAGCTATCGAATGTTTTTAGAGTAAGAACGTGAATTCATTGGCCAGATCTCTAGAAAAAAAATGGAACCAATATATTTATTTTCTCTGAATAGATTCTATGGTGAACGTCGGTTTTTAAGCAGATATAGCATTGAAAAGCCACCAAAGTAAAATAATTAAATAATGGCTATAAATCAAACTTTGATTAATGCGCCTACTCACCACCAGAGGCGCTGCAATAATGTACTACTAATAAACATAACGCGCAATTACTGTGTTGTCATAACAAAAATGTGCCGCAAAAACTTAAACAAGCTATGCAAAGCAATCGAATATGTAGTGCACAATTGACTGAAAAGAATTTTTGCACTCTAACTCTGACTCTACTGCATATTAATAAAGTTCAAACGAATACTTCGTTTTAGTTTAAACCAAAAATTAGATTTCGACTAGTGTGCATGCATGCTGAACTCAAATTAAACGCTTTTGAAAATTAAAATTTTAAAATATTGGTCTGGTTTAAAACATTCTCAAATTTACTTTGTTATTGCAAGATTTGCAATTATACACAAAAAGTTTTGAAACATAGCGTTTGCAAAACGTTGAGGATATTTTTGCTCTTGCTGTGTATTTTGTTAGTGTAGACCAAAAATATGCTAAACCTTTTTGCAAATGCAATGTTGCAATACCATTTGCACAAGATTGTGAATTGCACTAATATATTTTTGGGGTGGAATAATATAGTTGCCAAAACTGGGTTAACAAAACCAAAAGCTGTAAGCTTTTCAACTTACGAACGAAATGTGGACCTGTTAAAAATGTTATTTGTAAAAAAAACACATTTATGAATTTCATCTTTTGATAATTAATCACTTTAACAGAAAAGCAAATTAAATTCAAATGTTAAATGAAGTTTTTAATTTTTGTATTTCTTTCAAAATTAGAAAAAAAAAACACTGAAACAGTAATAAGCGGGATGTATGGTCACGTTATGTATGACCTATCTAAAGTAGAATAACATAGTATGGAAGGAGTACTCTCCTCTAGTGTTGTCTGATTTTCATTTGATTGCAGAATGTCTAATGATTTTCTATAAAGACAATATGCTCGAAGCCCACTACCACTTTAATTGTAATTATTCATTCCCTTTTAAAATACATAAGTAAATTTTTTTTATAACTTTTAACTTAGAAGCTTTTCGTTTTGCGTAACTAATGGTGAAATATGTATATGTATTGTATAGAGTTAAATTTATAGTTAATTTTTTTATGGATTTGGCATACATATTTCAAAAAATACATTTTCGTTTATGAATTTAGTAAAAGAAAACTGTTCATTTCACTAGATTTATTTTCGCTATATAAAAGACTAGACAATTTAAATCGCATTACCTGCAAATAATTTTATTGCCTGTCATTCTCTTCTCTCTAAGCCAAAGTCGCAACACGTGCCAATAAATTTTTCAAAACCTTTGTTGAATTTTTTTTCATACTTCTTAACTAAGGCATAAATAATATTTGTAATATTGTTAAATTGCACTTCTAAAGATATAGAATATTAAAAACAAAATGTGTAAAAAAATTAACAACAACTGGAATATGATAAGAAATTAAAAAATGTAATTTTATGAGAAAAAAAAATGCTTGCACACCCACCCACACCAACACGCACACTTAATGTTTCTACATATAAATCAAAGTTAAAATGTATGGTATACCTTAAGGGGATTTTTCGCATTTTAAATGTTTTTTTCCCTCATTTACACCAATGGTGATGTACATACGAACTATGTACGTATGACACAACGTATTACAGATGACTTGAGTTTTTCTTTATCTCTCTCTTTCTTATTTGTTCGTTCATTTTTGCTGTATGCCTTATCAACGGCATATTATATGTTAAGTACCTTTGTGGGATTTCATTGCTCTCTTTTGTAGGAAATTCTTACACTACAAATGACTGCAAACACGACCGACCAGTGATGTTAACGTTTTTATTTCGATTACCGTACAGCCCTAAAAAATTACCGTTTTTTTTAGATAAAATTACCGTATGCTTTTGTCTTGTACAAAACTAATTATATTTTCTTATTAAAATGGGTTTATATTTATAATTCAATATATATATTTAAAAATCAACAAAAACATAAGGAAACTGGTAGTATGTAATAATAAAATAAAGTAATTAAAATTTGTACTTTCAGTAAAATCTATTTATAGATTTTTGTAACATTTAAAGCTTAGCTAATAATATTATTCATACATTTGGATTGGTTTTATAACAATAATAGCTCTTGGCTGTCTATATGAGTTTTTGATTGTATTAGTTTTTTATGATCATGCCTATGGTTAAAATATAGAAAATGTGAATTCAATATTTAAATTATCACTAGAATTAACAAACATTTTTGAGTGTAGAATTCCTTCAAGTGTATTAGTATTTAGCCTGTTTCTTATTTTAGTTTTGTTTAGATTTATTACTGAAAATTTTTTTTTAAACTGGAAACATTATGGAGTCGTTCCCTTTCTTCATATTGAAGGCAATTTTGTAAAACTAGGCCTAAATTCCTTATCAATTTCGTTAAATTCATCCATTTGCATAGCTTCTGGGAAAGGCAAAACTAAAGGAATTATGGATTTATTGGTATCGAACAGTTCGGGATTTATTATATCCATTTTTGTAAAAACTCCATTTGATTTGATTCAAAAGGAAATCTTTTTTTAATTACTTGAGCACTTCGTATATAAAATTTCCTGCAATCATTTTTAAAAACAGCTAATTTGTATGTTGAAATATCCATACTAAAAAGGCTTGTGATTACTTTACCGCCGAGGTAAAGACACATTCACCCCTATCGTGAATAAAAATTCCACATGAAATTTCTTCCCTTTTCACAATTTTCCTATTAAAATTCAATGTTAAAAAAATAAAAGGGAACAAAATTCATGTGGAATTTTTATTCACGCTAGGGGCGATTATGAAAATAAAACTAACGCTTAAAAATTCAAGTTTTTTAAAATTACCGTACAAAAGTACGGAGGTCTAAATTACCGTATAATACGGTAATTATCGTACAGTTAACATCACTGAACACGACAATGATGTCTATGATGATGTTTTAAGTATTAGAATATTGGATGGTTTGGGTTTATTTTTATTTTTTTGAAGGGAGCCAAAATACAAATACCAAATTGAAGGAAATTGTTTATAACAGCGTAAATTATAGCAAAGACAAAAGTTATTTGAAAAGAACAAACCATTTAAATTGGAAAGATTCGTATTTTTTGTTCTTTATCAAGTCAATATTCAACCGCAGATAGCGTCAAAATGCAAAACAACAGCAATTGTATCATGAAATGCCAGCTAATCATACTTCTTTGACAAAAAATTGTAAACTTGTAAATACATGGAAAAATCCTAAAGTCAGACTGTGTCAGTTTCCCATTATTAAGCTACAGAGAGATGCTGGCAGTAGTGACGATGATGATGACTGGATTCTAAAATGTGAACCCCCACCAACAACACTCTTGCTGGCTGTTGAATACAATGAAGATGTACTACATTGAAATATAATGTAACACGACTTAAATAATAGAGTCATTTATTTATTTATTTTATTTTAGCTTTTTTAGAATTTTATAAAATTTCCATTTAAGTTTTGCTGGTTTGGTTAAACCAGCGAATTGTTTTGGCTTTAAGTATATATATAACGAATACTCTGCCCTGCCCTCATTCCCATTTAGCCTGAATAGTAGACACAGTTTTACAAAAGATTGTAGATTAAATATGTATATAATTTGTAGCAATAAGAAATTTAGTATTTGGTTTTCAAAAATTAAGTTGTTTATTTTGTGGGACAATAAGAAGTTTCATTTTCCGTTTATTGTTTTTAATACAAACAAGCGTAATTTTTTGCTAAGCTTTTTATTCTTCTTGCTGTCTTTGTGCGGCCGGAAAATTAAAATTTATTAATGTTTTTTTGGTTTTGAGTATAACTTAAAGTTAAACTTGAAATGCCCGGGGTAATAGAGACTTTCTTCTTAAGAAAATGCTTTTCTCCATGAGAATTTTTAAATCAAAAGCAAGATAAAAATATTGTATACTATTTAAAATTGTTATAAATTAGAAGATTATACTGTAAAAGAAAATCATACAATTTATAAGAAAATTTCGTAGAAAGATAATTAATAAAATATTTAATAATTGCAAATAATTCCAAAAAAGTTAAATATTTCAAAATAACTCAAAATGAAATGCATTTTCTCTGGTATGTACACGTAGAGAAAAAAGAAGGTTGTAGTAAACATTATCTAAGATAAACATATTATGATAAGATTTATGATTGTAGTCAAAACGTATTATGAGGAATATAAGTGTCATGTAATATAATATTATGATCAATTATCAGCGTAATATTTCACCATAATATTTTCTTATTAATCATATTTTTATATTAATACATCATATTTTACCCCAATAAATTCATCATATATGATCATATTATGACCCAAGGTAACCATATTATTGTTTAAAGTAATCACAATATGATCTATTGTAATCATATTATATTTTAAAGTAATCATATTATTATACAAATTAAATATGATATAGTCTAAAGTAATCATATTATGATCTAAAGTAATCATATTATGATATATAATTTTTTTAAACACAAAATTTATAAACACTAGTTAATATTTTTGTAAATAGAAATAAATATTCGCGCACTTTCATCGTGTATACAAAAATTAACATTTACTTTTAGTTATATTTAATAGATTTTTATTTTGTGAAATTTAAGTTTAAGTTCATTTTAGTTGGGTGTTTTACACTTCTTTGAAATTTTGTATTTTGTAGTTATATTTAGTATATTTTAAATATGAATTGTTTTTTTTTCAATTTCAATTTTTTCAAATAAATAATCCGATATCACGCAGACAAACAACTGAACTGATGCAAAAGCATTCTACAAATCGTTAAAACAAAATATTATTAAAACTAAACATCTTTTGTTTGCATTTTTAACATAATACGAATACAAATATAGAAACTTACCATTTAATTGTTATTTGTAAGTTTAAATAGTTGTGAATAATTATCATTTTATAGTTGTGGAAAAATTTTTTTAAAAATAAGTATGTTTCAGTGAACCATATTCAGTTTTGTAATTGCGATAAATATACAAATGTTTAAAATAAGAATTATGGTGTACCACAACAATATATTGTTATCAAGAACACAGTGTAGTTGTCGTAACCATGTCTAATCATATTTTTTCTCTACGTGTAGTATTCATAACAAAGTATGTTGATCGGTAATGACATGTCATTAGAAAATTATGGCTGGCATATCTGTTTTCAAAATTTAAAGCATAATTTTGATTAAAAGACACTTTTTCAATATTATATTTCAAGTTGTATTACATATGCATATATGTCTATCCTCAGAATTTACCATGAAATTTGCCAAGGCTTCAAAATTGCATTTAATTTGTTCTTTCTCTTGCAAATATGTTTCTTATTAAAACTGTAAATTTGAGTAGTGTTCAAATAACCCCCAATATAGTTGACATACTTTCGACTTGAAATGGCTTACAATTGTTAGCAATTGTGAGTGCAGAAATCCTAAAGATATGGAATAACAAAAATCAAGAATATTCAAGTATGGCTAACAACAAATGTTGCAGTTTTTGAGCAAATTCCAAAGAAATGGCATAAAGTAGGGAGGAAAAGAGCAAATTTTAAGAAGTAAAGAAAAGCAAAGGCCAAGTAGCCTTTATTCTTAATCAGGTCAGGTTTAGAAAAGTTGCTAAAAGTAGTTTTAGAACTTAAACTTATTATTTAAATTATACATTGTATTAGTTTATGTTTTTATGTTTATGTAACAAAAGTAACGATTCAATGATTTTAAATGAAAAATTCATAATCATTTTGTTTGCATATGTATACGTCAGAAAAGCTATTAGATAATTTTATTAATTAATTTCCTATAATAAAATTTAAATCCAGGTTTTATTTTGCTTGTTCAAATTAACGACATCATAAACGCATCACCTAAAAGTTCAAAAACTTTTCAATGGTCAACATATAACCACAATTACAAGATTATGAACCAGTTAGGAACAAAATAACGGCTCAAGAAAAATAACATCCGCGATAATTCGGCTAAGACTTGGACCCTGCAAATTCTCCCACAAGTACTAGATGAATGCCCATTTACAACTGCCACAGGAAAAATATCTTTGAATCCCAACTACCTACAGATTTGTTGTAAAATATTTGTTATAAAAATATAAAATTAATCTCTAAATTTATTTTTAAAACCAAACTTATTGATAGTATATAAGCTTATAAATATATATATTTCGGAGTCGATAGGCATAGCAGCTCGTACTCTCCTTCTCTACATAATTGTTACTATAATTTAATTATGTAATTAGTATTAAATATATAAATAAATATTTATATGTCTGAAGCTGGAAACATTTGTACAATATAAATTTGTTTAAAGTATTGGCTATTGTTAGTTATGATCTTATCCCATCTTCTTGGCAACATATGTATGCAGTACTTGCCAAAAGAGAATCTTAACGGATGGAAAACATCCAGCGTAAGCTTCTTTAAACAATCGGCATGCTTCAGTTTTAAGTAGTAAAGCATATGACGCTTAGTTGACAGAAAATTCGAAATTCCAATAACCAAGTGAAAAATTGTACGCTTAAAATTGACATCTATTTTTCTACGCAACCTGCTCAGAATCCCGCATTTTTAAGCTATACCTAATACGTCCCGGTAAAATTTTGATCCCAGTGGCTGTTTTGTACATATCCATAATAAGACAGTTGTGGGACAGTTGAGCACCACTCTTCTTTTCACAACAACTTAATATACAATACTACAAACATGTGTTGTAAATCATAATCGGGATTTTAAATATACAACACCAAAATAATTAACGTAGTCGGGGCATTAATTGCACGATTAGATTGAATGCCATTATGCACAATTATGCTTTGTATACTGGTGTTATTTTTTTTTGAGCGGTCGTTGTCTAAAATTTTTAAGCCAATATTTGGACTAAAAATTAAATAATTAAAAAAATAAAAGTTGTACTATTGAATATAAAAAAAGGCTTCTGTAATATGTCGCATGCTAAATCGACTTCGATTATGGCCGTTAATCGATTCTTGCCTTCAAAAATCGATTATTTTGTGGTCGATTTTACACTACCAACTTTATACTGAAATCGACTTTTGGTGTAGATTAATCGAAAAATCAAACTGTAAAACTAAAAGCACGGGTTTTTTGGAAGTCGGTGTGCAAAAAAATAAAAGTAAAATTTAGTTGAAAGTGATTAAAAGTGAAAAAATGGCACCAAGTCCTATTTTAAAAAAATATATAATGGAAAATGGCAAAGTGCTGCATTTGCAAGAAGGAGTTAGCTTTTTGTGGCAGCACAACTACCTTATCAGCGCATCTGAAAAAATCTCATAAATAAAATAAAAAAATAAAATTTATTAAACAGAAATATGTAAAACATATTTTTTTAAGTACGCCTTTTTAAAATAAAACAATTGGATAAAATTGTAAACATTTTTGATTTTTGAGTTTAAGAAAAAAAATTTTAAAATATCGTAATCGACCAAAAAAAATCGACTTTTATGTTCGATTAATCGATTATAATAATCGAGTTGAAAGTGGTTGATTGAATAACCGAAAATCAATTATTAACATTTCATACCATTCTAGTATTCTATGAAAACAGTGCTTTATAAGCAGAATTGCTTTATGTTTGAAAATACCCTGCATTTGATATCAAGTTTATCTACACTAATCTTAGTAGTCGAGGGAAAGATAAAAAATGAGTTAAAAAATCGTATTAGGCATTGTATTTTGTTTATATCTTAGTCACTCTTGTCACGATTTTCCCGATTTTAAATACCAACCCAGCTAGGGCCATATCAAATGTACTGATGTATCAGTCATGTTTGTAAGTTATTTGTAGTTTTCGGGAGAATGATTTCAACAAACAGACGAACAGACTCCGTTATCAATTGAACAAAATTTATAAATTACACAAGTAAAGACTAACTATTGTAAACCCTTGCTCACTCATGGTGACGATTATAAAAATAAACAAATATTTTTTGCCATTACACCACATCAAATAAATCTTGGACAGAAGATACTTGCTTTAGTGAAGATGTGTTATTTTATGTTTTCAAATTTTATCTCCATCCATTTTTCCACTTGTAATTTACTTCAATCCTTTAGCAAGTTTTTTTTTCAAAGTTATGGCTTCCTCTTAAAAACATATGAGACCTTTAACAAGAGTTGAGTAAAAACGTTGACCAAATCAGCCACTTAGTAGTCATTTACCATTTTACCAAACTATGTATCTTCATTGTTAAACGCTTCGATGGCTTTCGGAAAGTTTTGCAGCATAATCAATCTGTATTATTGATTCCATTTTCCCAAGGATTATTTAAATCATGTGGATTTAATACAGAAACTTTCTAACCTAACCTATGGTTAAATAAATGTTCTTTGAAAATTCTTAGATAAAAGAAAACTTAGTTTTATACTATTTTTTTTTTGTCTTAAAACTTTTCTACAAAATTTATTTTTAATTAAGTTTACTGCAGTATTTAATATACATACATACACAATTTATTACAAAGATATGAGTGTGTGTGTATGTAAGTATAGCTAAAGGTTTATTTTATTATCTAACATTTGAATATTTTTTTGTTTTCTTTATACTTCAAGTAAAAGTTTTTGCTAAAGAACAACAAAAATAGCATTGTTATAAAAAAGTTAGAATTGTTTGCATACGTAGTTTTTTATTTATTCCTTTAGTTGTTGCCTTAAATTTAAAGCAATTATTTTTCTGTTATTAGTTAGCCAAAAAATATGCTACAAATTTTTTATAACTTGCTGTTTAAACAAAATTTATTTAAAGCATACTTTTTGATTTAGCAGCAAAACAAAACACAATACAATGGAAAACAAATTTAAGAGAGCAAGAAAAGGAAAACTTCAAGCATACTTTTAGGAATACCACTATGGTTTTCTACCAAAAGCACTCACTCTTTCTATTGGTATTGGTGTTATGCTATAGTTGAATGACTGTGTATGTGTATAGCTATTTTGTGTACTCTCTATGCTATTAACCTAGAAACCTTGCTTTGCAATTTTCTAAAATTCATAGTATTTGTTGTAAATTTAGCGTACATAACAAGTTGAGTGTTGCAGATACTACAGCTACTACTACTGTTGCTACTGTTCTACAAATAGATACTCGTACAACCAACTATTTTGCTTCTTCAACATACAACGAAACCAAAAAAGTAAAAATTTAGCAGCAAAAAAATGTGAGAAAAAAATAGCACCAGCAGCAGTGTAGTGGCTGGTGTAGTGCTGGCAACAGCTAGCAGTTTATTGTCAATGGATTTCATCGATTTTAGTTGGTGTGTGTCTAGTTTAGAGAAACGTTCACTTAAAAAGTATGTTCATATTGGAGTAAGTAACGAAATAAAGAGTATACCCCAAAGACAAATTCACAAGGTGTTCTAAATATGGAATCAATTTTAAGTTAAAAATTTATTACAATCATTTTGCAAGATGACATACATACATACATACTTAAAAACAGCAAGTTAAAACCATACAGTATATTACTAAATTGAGTAAAAATTTACATATCAAGAAACTTATAATTTAATATTTGCTTTAAGCTTTCATGTGCCAGTTTCCTTAAATCAATTCCTTTCTGCGTATCAAAGCAGTTGCTTTAAGCCAAATTCTAAAAATACTTTTTTTTTGGTTAAAACATTTTGACCTTTTGTCTATAGATTTTATTGTGGGTATGTATTTTCCGTTTTTTTGTTGTGTTTATTTTGATTTCAAAGTATTTTATTAATATGTATTTCTGTTTCTTTTCTTTATATAGGTTTTATGTTTTCTTGTATTTGACCTTTGTTTTAAGAAGTTTGAAAAGTTTTCTTGACATTTACTTTGTAATATTAAAGTTTGTTTATGGAATTATTTAATACAAGTTACATATTATCTTGTTATAAAAAGCAAAAAAATTAACTAAATGTGAACTAGAACAAGTATTAAATATAAATATTTAAGGAAATTATTTTGTTAATTACATCTAAAAACGATACATAAAAGAATTCCTGGAATTATATGTTTATACCTAAAAGTATACTAAATATTTTTGAAGTTTATAAAACTATAGGAATATTTTGGTGTATACATATTTACTAAATTTTAAATTGTTTATTTTTTCTTTTTACATTTTTTACAACAAGTGTAAAATTTATGGTAGTATTATTGATTTCGCACGGAAAGGAACACTAAGCGGAGAGAAATATCGATCGATATGTAAAATGTATGTAATTATTCATTCCTGTGGCATGCCGCAATACTGTCTGTGTAGAGAGGATACCTCAAAAGGAAAATGGAATGAATAATTTCAAATTATGCTACTGCAATCGCGGAATAGAAAGAATAATTCGACCCATAGTATTCAGTCTTTGAAGCCAGAACACCAGGGCAAGTCACCAGACTGAGCAGCATGTCCAAATTATAAAAAATTATTATCAAAATAGGTGTTCGTTAGGGCAAACTGTTAGATAAATGGGTATGTTAGAATTCGAGAATTATTTTCATATTAAAAAACATGTGTTTTTTTTTAAACTATCCTTAAAGTATGCCTCAATTTTTGTTTGTTTATGTATAAAGAAACTTTTTCCTTTCAATAGCAACTTCCCTTTCACACAACAAGCTACAATTTCCTGTTTTATTTTACCCCTAAACGAAACCACTTTCCCCTAAACGCATTTATAAAATTTTTTCAAGCCATTTATAATTATAATGCGTGCTGTTTATTCTGCTTAAGTCTCAGCAAATGCAAAACCATAATAACAATGCAAAGCAAATGCGTACTCGTTTAAAACTAAACTAAAAACAAATGGTACTAAAGCAATTTATCAAATGTCAAAATAAAACTATGTTAGCTAAAGAAATTATGATTAAAATGTGTATAATATTCAACATACATAACAATTATATCAGTTGGAAAAATCTAAGATTAGGTAAAAAGTAAAACTAAAACGCAGAAGGGTTAAACGTTTCACGGAAAGTGAAATCAAAATATAGGTAGAAACCTAATTTATAATTTTTTCTATACATGTACAGAAAATGGTATATAATAGCTTCTGTAAAAAGAAAAGAAAGAAAACAGCCCGTAGCTAATAAGTGACACGCGTCAATTAATAAAAGAAAAATGTTAATGGCTTCTCATAAACATACAGCAAAAAAATAAATACAAAAAACAAACTCTAATAATTTTGTTGTGATTTTTTTACTATAAACGTATGTGTGTGTTTTCCTACGCGGTTTTTGTGTCCTTGAGCCATTATTTTTTTTCTTTCGTATGTTCGCTGTTGTGTGCGATTTAAAAGAAAAGTATTATTTATATGTTGCATATGGTAAGGGGTGGTTTGAATTTTGAGTAGTAATTTTTTTTGTTTGTTTTTTCTTAGAATGATTCAAGGTTTTAAAGTTTTTATATATAATATATGGAATATATTAAATATTAGTTCCTTAAAACAAACTATAAAAATATATATTTTTATGATACAAGTTAATTTTTAATTTCCTGCTTTAATTAGTTGCATAAATTTATGCAAATGTTTCGTTGTAAGTAAATAAAAACTTTTTTATACGCAGTTTCTTGTTTTTTTTTATATAAAGAGGAAACAAAGAAAAGTTATTATATGTTATACATTTAAGTTTATGTAAACATTTATTTTAATTTCAAATGTGTATATGAATTAAATACATGCGATAACTTAGATACAATGAATTTTAATAAGGTGGTAAGAATAAATAATAATATTGGGTGTATAACTTAAAAGTCTGGGGTTTTTTTAATTTTTAGCATTATGTGGAAAAAAATTTACTTAATCATCTTTTTGCAATATATGGAACTGGTCATCGTTTGAGGCCAAGAACGAAGGCCAAGAAAAAAAATCATGTTTTTTTCAATTAAACCTTTAATTGATTTTAAAATAATTTTCAATTAAAATTTTAATTGATTCAATTATCTATTTTGATTTTTCTGATATTTTCAATTAAATCTCACATTTTTTTTAATTGATAATATCATTTTGTTTACAGGTCCGATTTCAATTAAATTTTTAATTGATTCCACAAATATTTTAATTGAAACTCATTTTTATTTTTTTTTCTGTGTATTGTTATGAAATGAACCACATCCCGGTACAAGGTCTGCACTATAAAGCTAATTAGGCCAAACATACCAACCACTTCTTTTAAATAGTTTCTAACAGGTACTAAAACATGTAGTCGTGCGTTGTCATGAAGAAATATTCAAATGAATCAGTTGCATTCGGTACAGAATCTACATGATATCTGCCCAGATTTTAGCAGTTCTTAATAGATAGGACCCTTTTGGTACCAGTAATTACAGAGCATTACTTTAGTCATCAATACTTGTCTCAATTCGGCTTTGGGATATTATAATGGATTAATTTTAAAATTAAAGTTTCAAACTCTTGCCAATTCTGACGGGATTTCCTAAAATTTATTTTGATAGTTTCTATCGGATAAAAAAAAAACCTGTAAAATATGCATTCAAATCAGCCAAAAACTTTTTAAAAAGACTTTAACAAATTATATAATAAGTTGTACTCAATTTTAAACATTTATTGTGGAATATGTTTATTTGGCTTTAAACCTTAACTAAATTAAAATGTTTCATCTAATAAAAATTGTAATTTAAGTATCAAAAATTTCTCCTAATTGCTGCTTAACTAAAACATTTTTTTATTTCTCTCTCTCTCTCTCTCTCTCTCTCTGTCTATTTTCAGGTAAGTTCTATTTTACTTTATGGCACGACGTCTGTCTGTCTGACATTTGAAAACGTATTCAGTTGTAGCTGCGATATCGTTTAAATTGTACCAGGCAAAAGGTATAATTAAAAAGTCATAAGGCGCACGTTTTGTACGTGAAACTTAAATAATTAGCTAAAGTAAGTTAAATTCTTGATTGTAGTTAGTTGTAATGTTGGTACTAGTAGCTGTGGTGGAGGTGATGTTTGTGGATAGTCATAATACTAAATCACGGAAAGTTTTTGCTGAGGCAATTGGGGCATAATATGGGACGATACAAAAAATTAATTATTTCTTTTCTGCGTTTTTTTTGCGCAGAAAATCAAGCTAAATATACGGAATTAAGTTAAACAATAGTTGGTTGATTAAATTTTTGTAAAGAATAGAGATTTTTTAAATACCAAATTGTGTTTAATTACTTGATTTTCAGTTCTATGGGAATTATTATTCTTGGGTCAAAAATGATTTGACTGCTACTACAGCATCTAATGCAAGAGAGTTAAATGTTGACTAAAAGCTAATATATAATATGATATTGGTATAATCTTACTTATAAATTTTACCATTTACGAGAATTTCCAACAACGACTGTCAGCATATTTAGCAGTAACTGAATTTATAACCTAATTCTTCACTATAAATATTAGAAGCAAACTATGTTTAAACCCTTTTAATTTAATGTGACGTAAACCTTTTTCCCTACGATTTCCTTTTGTTACTGACGTAGTAATTTTCTTTTAAACAAAGTTATTTAATTTTAATATTACAACTTTTTAATCTTCCTTTATTGTATGCAATATTTTTGTACTGTACTGCTTGTGGCATTTTATCCAGAATGAATTTTTGCAGTTTGCATAAATTTTCTCTTTCTTTCTTTATTTGTTTAGTAGTTAGTAGTAGTATGTTTGCAGCTTAAATCGATTGAAATTGTAAATCACATTCAAGTATTTGAAGTACTTGCTAGATAGATGAATCCAAATTACTAATATATGCTACTGACATACTTTCATTTCCACTTGAGAAACTATCATTAAACTAAACAATTTTCTATTTTGTAATGCATTGATATTTCTTGTACTACATAAATATCTATGCAGGAATGTAGCTGTTGCACATATATATGTAGCAATGATACTACTACCTTGCAGTTCTAAAGGTTTGAATTGAAACCAGCTTAAATATTAAACCAACTGATGGATTGTCTTAAAGTAGTTTATTGTGCCGTTTTCATTAAGGAATGCTCGTTTTAATAATACCTATAGTCTTTACTGTATACCTCCACACTACCTTTCGCCTATAAATTCTAAAGTAAGATATTTACATTAAAAATACAAGAAAAAAACCTCAAAATTTCAGTTGCATATGATCACGACTGCAATTACAGAATTTTTCTCAGCCCTTGAATACCTGTTCCCAGATTGAAACCATAAAAATCACTTCAGGGAAATAGTACAATTTTAATTCGCAGCTTTCATTATTTTTAACTAATAAGCCTCTATAACTCACTAGCGAGGTAACTAGCGAATAGTAATGCAAAATGCGACGAATAGTTTACAGTCAAAAGCCTTAATAGAGCACTGCTAAGTAGCTACTGATGATTGGTAGTTGCAAACGCATATGTAAAGTTGAACTAGTTCCTTCCTCTGCAGGGCAGCATTAATACTAGTTTCATAAAATAGTATATGCATACGAATACATATGTTTGTATGTGACAAACAGCTTTTGATTTGATCAAATAAATTGATTTCATTACATTACAATTTATTCAATACATTCAGTTTCAGTATTTTTTTTTTCTTATCTGCTTTTTTGTGTTCTATTCTTCTTCGCACCATTACGAAAAGACAGACAGATCCCAGCATACCATTCTAGGAGCGCTCCGAAAAAGGAGTCAGAAAAGAGTCCAACAAAAGAGCATTTTCGGAGCGAAAGAAAAATTTGCTTGTTACTGTCCTGAATCGGCACGCAGTATGACTCAGAAATTCCACTTAATTATGTGTGTACCAAAGCGTTGTTGTCCTGTTATTTGTGCTTTGAACAAAAAAAAAACAAAGCTGTACCACACAAGAATAATAAAAACAAGATTACACAGAGCCCAAAAACACCTCATAAAAGACTCTTTTCTGACATTATCTAAAACTTTCAGAGACCAAAATATCCTCATAAACGACTCTTTTCTGTCATTAGGTGTCAGAAAAGACTCTTTTGGACTCATATGGCTTGCTGGGATAAAAGAAGACACATATATACAAATATGTATAGGCACTTCCCAGCAAGCTATATGAGTCCGAATATAGTCTTTTCTGACACATTTTCCGCAGCGTTTATGGTCTTTATGAGCCCAAAAAAACAATCATTATTGCTCCGAAAACCATCAGAAAAGAGGGTCATTACATTCGAAAATGGTCCGTTAGAAAGAGCTCAGAAAGGGCGCTCTTAGAATGGTATGCTGGGTTATTTATTCAGTAGTTTTATTTGTATTTTGTATATTTATATTGTCTATGTATAAATAGCAATTTCTCAAAGAATATGAAATTGTCATAAAATGTGTTTTGCTCTACTTGTACCTACATACGAGTATGTATATTGAAATTGCTATGTTGTGTTCTGATAAAAACCAGGAAAAACTAGAACCATATACATAGATACTAATTTGTAGGGTAATAAACAGATATACAGTGTGGAATAAATATAACAATACAAATGGGATAATCAGTTTTTCAAAGTCCTCAGCAGATTTCAGGATGTTTCTAATTTTTAACATTTATTTTGAAACATTTGTATACTATAAATTTATATTATAGCTATGAATTTTTCTCATCATTCTCTCAACATGTGGATTTGGCGACAAAAGAACTGCTTATATTTTCAGGCCAAGAACGGATCAAACCAATTGCGCATACCTTGTTCTGAAGTGAAGCGTATGCATTGATCGAAACAAATAGTAATCGCACGGCGCAATCTCTGAATTTTAAGACGGGTCAAGCAAAACCACTTTTTTTCTAAAAAGTTTTTAACAGGTATTGCAACATGTGGTCGAGCATTGTCGTGATAAAATATTACGCTGTTTTTCAGCCAATGCCCGATTCAAACGAATCAGTATAATAGGTTCACTGTGACGATCGGGAAGAATTCAGCAGCTCGTTAAAGATAGTCCCACCAAATACACAGCCATTTCTGTTACGATCCACTTTTTGTTGGCGAGGTTTCCGTCAAGCGCATGAGTTGGGAACCTCCTATCCAAGTCTAACTCACCAACTTTATGTTCCTAACAAGAAAACAAATCTAATACAAAACACTACCATTGCCCATGTTCTGTAACTTTAGTGAAAACTTCTAGCGTTGAAAAGATGTTGAAAAAACATTTCATCATTTCTCGAAAACTATCAAAGGGGATTACGTCGTTACGTTAGAAATATCAAAATATACAACTAATCACAAATATCGTTAACGCCGAACAAAACTTACTAAAATTGCGACGGCGGCAAAAATACAACCGTCGGCTATACACAATTATCTATAGTACAACTTTAATGTTTGATGTTTACAAAATAATTCACAATAAAATAAAAATAGTTTCGTGGTAAAAAGAAAACTTTCGGTCGATATGTAAAATGTAATTATTCATTCCTGTCTGTGTAGAGATGATACCGCAAAAAGGAAAAATACCGATGCAACGAAATGAATAATTTCAAATTTATAATTCGACCCAGTAATGTGTAATTTGAATATTTTTTTATTTGTAAATTATATCTCGCCGCGTTTTTATTTGTGAGTTTATTTGACAGTTCAAAGCGGGAACTTTTCTCGAAAACTTTACAGACACACTTTTTTGGTAAACTGACGATTAATTTTCTTACTTGACAGCGATTACTCGCCAAAAAAAAGTTACAGACACAGTTTTGTGAGAAAAATAACTGTTTGTATCAATTTTCACACATTTTAATCGAAAAGTTTCTCGACGCGTAAGTTAAGGTGGATCCACCCATTTGTTCCTAACAAAGTCCGTAGAAAATTTATTTTTGCTGAGAGTTTTTTGCAGCACGATTCACATATTTCAAACAATTTTTCTGCCAAATTAAAGCTGCCATATGTAAACAAAATCAATTAGTTTTACAAGTGGTAATATTGCGGCCATTGATTTGCTTTGCTTTGTGTTTCAAGTGTCATAAAACCAATATATAATAACGTATATTATTTTAAAATATTGCGTATGATATTTTGAAAATAATTTACAAAATTTTTAATGAATAAAGGAAATTGATAATTTAATTTCACAAACACCACCTGACTCTGTTTATTTTTGTCCAGACAAAATATAAAATTAAACCAATTCAAGCAGAGAGTTGTTCGTAAAAAATATTTGCTCTTTCTCAGAAAGAGGGACATCATTATTCATATGAAAAAAACTTTGTCCGAAGAAATATTTTGTTCAAAACGAATGAGTGAATTCACCTTTACAGAACATGAACAGAACTAAATAAAACAATATACCACACAACACATTTTCTTAGAGATAGATGTTGGTCTCTCTGTTTACCCTTCCAACTACTGGTTTTTCAAGTCACGGGATTCCGGGATTTTTTGGGATTCGAAATTTTTGTTTCATATTAAAAGAAATTTGTTTATTAGTAATAAAAACTATTTCAAAAAAGTATCTTATGTTCTGTTAAATATATTTGGAAACAAACATTTTCTGTCCTCATAGCTATAATTTTCATATTTATTAAAAGTTTATAAATCACTAATAATTTAAAACAAAATAACAATAAATTGAAATGTTAAGCTATGTGTCCACGATCGTCAGATATTACAACGTTGTCATATCTAGCAATGTACTGACAATGAAACATTTTTAGCAAAAGGTAAATTGTCAGTTTAGACAACTGTAAGAAAACTTGCACACAATTATCACACAATGAATTTATCTGTCAACTGAAATTGTCAGTTCACACGGTTGTCAGATTGTTGTGTGGCATTGTCAAATTCGTTTTGCAGCTCTGTGTTGTGTGTGTTTAAAAATTTTAAATATTGTCATGGAACAAAAAGAGCAATTGGGACCATTTTATCTGCTGATGTCCTAATTCACATTTTAATTTAATTATTTAATTATCTTCTACCTTTTTCAAAAATTTTATCAATGCTTGTTTGTTTATTTATGTATATACAGAGTTGCATTTAGAAATAATTTCTATGACAATGCTGCCATTGGCAGGTGCATAAACTTTGCACATATGACAATGAAAAGTGTTTGACAATTGTTTTAAAACAATGACAAAATTGTGTGTTTACACGATTGTTAGATGTCTAACAATATTTTTGTTTTCCAATGTACTGAAAATGTTTTTTCTTACAACGTTGAAAGGCAAAAATTTTAAGTTTACACGGTTGTTAGACATTTTCTGAACATTTTTCGGACAACGTTGTAATATCTGACGATCGTGGACACATAGATTAATTTAAAAGCAATAGAATATTATCGTTCAACCTTAAAATAGCTTCTCAAAAATATTATGATATCTAAAGTAAAGAAAATCTTGATTTAATTTTATTGCTAATATATATAGCCGACGAAAAACATTGTTCATATTGTTTGTGGGCAAAATGGTTATCAAATTCTTGTCCGCTGATTGCATAAACTCTCAACCTTCGAAAAAAATGATTCTTTTTTTTATTCAATATTTGATTTCCATATTCTCACAGACATTCTTAGGTATTGTGCGGTGCTTTTACATAGTTCAATTACATTCATTAGTTCATTCGTTTCGCAATCAACGTTTTATATTCATTTCTAATAACAAACTTTTCTATCTCATTATCAAGTTCATTCTTTAATTTTGGGCTTTTTCAAAAATTTAAAAGTGTTTGGTAAGTCACTCTGCTTTTTTCGTTTCTTTTTAGGAAAGTTTTCACCAGATCACTTTTTGATATCTTTTTTTTGAGCATAAATAAAAGTGCTACATCAGCAGAGGTTCATATCACTGCGACAAAGGGCTTCTGCTGTTACTTTAACCGTATTTAAAATGCCAACTATTTGTTTAAGTAAAACAAATTCTTCATCTGTTAAGGCTTATTTTATAACAATTTCCAATTCGAAAAACCGTAGACATATTGAATAATGCGTTCGAGTTTGGCAGACAAAAATTCAAATTTTTGTTAAAGACTTTGTAAACAAATACTAGTTTTCGGGATATGTCGAATCCGGAAATCAGAATTACGGGCTTGACATTCGTACTCTTAACATAGTCGCGATTTCATCCTTAAAATTCTCCAGCAAGTCGATTCGGCTGGTTGGCCGGGTTTGTATGCTTCCAGTTACCATTATAATTCATTACAGAATTATTAAATAAGAAATTTTTATAAAATGGGTTAAATTGAAAGGTAAATCAATCCTAAATGAATGAGATCTTCAGGAGATCTTTGTACATGTACGAGTATAAATAAAATATCAATGTGTTCGGGACTTCGCACTTTCTGGATAAATTCTTTGAGTTTTTTGATCTTATTTTTCTTGGTTTTAATTAAAACTAATAATAACTTTATTGAAATTATTCAAACTTGGATTTCGTTGGTGTTGTTAGCAGTATATGGGTTATTTTGAATATATTTCAGCATCTGCAATAATACGCCAGTTAGTAGTTGAATCTTGCAAACCATACATTCACCTTTTTATAGCAACGCCATTCTGATTTTCACTACGATTTAAATATTTAATTACACGATAGAAGAAGTACTTTTAATGAGGCACTGAGACACTTGCACTGGTGTTTTTTTGCTCTGTCATTACCAGGGTATTTTCTGGTTCATGTATTTCAGTAACATTTTAGCTTTCTTTTTGTTTATGGCATATGTTTGTTTTAAAAAATAATTAACAGTACTTTAACATTTTTTCCACTCCTTCTATAGGTCCCAATTAGCATGAAGCAATTCTTTAAATAAAGCTAGTTATCTTTTAGACATCGGGTTGAGGTACTTGCAATTCGTTTTACTCTCTTGCTCACATTAAATATGTGTATACAAATGGGTGTATACTCTCAAATAAAAATACGAGTGATATAAGCAATAAGAATTGTGCTGTGTGAACACCGAAGAAATTGTATCAATCTTTTCAATAAGAATTGCTTCGTGTAAACTGGGACTTATATTCGCACAGATAAACATTTTTGCTGAATGATGTCGTGTCAACTGAGATATAAAAAGTCTCCTGTAGATGGGTGGATTTGTAGACAAATGGATCAGTTCATTTTATTATTTTGCTATTAATGCTTTTGCTCTACACTGTCCTCATACATACATCACAATATCATAAAGTAAAAGCGTCCAACTGTCTGCATGTGTACTTGTTTTTTTTTTATCTAAAACTTTTTCATTTCATTTCATTTCCTTTTACCATTTCCATATATACATATATGTACATATGTATATACATATATATTGTCTTGTGTGTTTCTTTACACAATTTACTTTCATATATTAAAGTAACATTTGCAATTACAATTCAAAGTTGAGAAATGAGATTGAATTGAATTGAAAAAAGTGAATTTAAATTCAATGAAAAGACTGTTACTGCTACTGCTTTAGCTGACGACTATGATGATGATAATGACAATGATAATGACGATGATGTAGAAAAACGAGTAATGAAGTGTAATTTAAGTCATAGTTTGACTAATACAATTTTCCAATTTAAATTATAGTAAATAACAGAAAATAGACTAGAATAAAATAAATAAATTTTTATAATTATTTGTTTCTGTTTATTTGAGGTTGCCTGTTGTTTGCGGCTACCACAATAAATTAGTAATTGTTTTATGGCTTGTGTAAATAAAACCACATGCACGCATACAGAGTAACATAAATACAACGGAAACGGAAACAGCATATACCTGTCCATTTGTCATTGAGGTTTAAAAAAAAACATACATACATACATAGATATTGTATAATTGTTGTAGATTTATTTGCAGACATTGCTTAAAATTCACATAAATAAATTACTAAATATACAATATATAAATAGATAGACAGACAGACATATTTTCTATTTATCTGCTAACTTTATAAGCAAATAGACACAATTATGTTAACTGACAGTTTTGTTAGAGTATGTGTAATAAGGGTTTGTCTAACTATTTGATTTTAAAGGGTGCTCACATTTCTAAATTCTAATTTACGTAGATTGCAAAGACTAGAAAGTTATATTCTGTTTAACCATATTTAATTGGCTTAGCAAAATATCTTGTGCTAAAGGAAAAGATTTTTATAAAAAATTAAATTTTACGAACCCTTGCTTTTTCATACTTGTAGTCCTAATTTTGAAAATTTGCTGCATTATTTGTTTATTTGATATAGGTCAACCACATTTATGAAATTGCTTATTCGCACTTAATCAGCTGAGTTGTATTTACACACATAAATTTATTAATCTATAGATTTATCATGTGGTTTGTCATATGGAGCTATAGTGGGGAGCACAAATGAATAGTTGCTAGTACTTTGTATACTTTTTATTACATAAAATTAAAACTAATAAAGAAAATTAGAAATGCTTTTTTGTCAATAATTTTATGTTTAATATTTAACAAAATAATTTATAAATCAAGTTTAAATACTTTTCGTAAACATCCCACACCTACTCAATCTTTCATCATACAAAAACTTTAGTAAATATTTAGTCCAAAGCTCTTTTATTTTTACACGTTTTGGCATGCTCCTCACCAAATCAAATTATTCAATTTATTAATTTAGAATAGTCTCTCACTCTATCCTCACAAATTACCACAAATTCTTAATCAGATTGAAGACGGAACTTTTTGCTGGCCACTGCATAAAAAGGAAATTCTGCTAGCTAAGCTATACATTTATAATTTTTGGTCACTAGCCAGCTAAAAAGTAACTTCATCCGCATGATAAACACTCTTATCTACAAAATCAGAAAGATGAGTTTGCAAAATACACCGATAATCTTCTTTCCTTATTATTCCTGCGATTCTTTGCAGTGGTCTGAGGTGCCACCATGTAAAGTAATACCATATCATGATGTTCCTACCACCATGCTTTTATGTTTCCTTAACGTGTCTTTGAATTTTCTGGGCTGTTTTGTACCAGCAATATTCTTTCCTTCGGATTAAAAACTAAAAAATTTGTATTAATCTGACTAGATTACATGTTTTCAGTCATCTACTGACCAATTCTCTGGCAAATTTTAACCGTGCCTTAATATTTTTCATCAGAAATTTCGTTACAGCTGAGATGCAATCAATATCGCGATAGGCTGGTCTGCTTTCAAACGACTAACGGGTTTGTTTATTACTTTGCAAACATTTTTTTGTGTTAAACACTTGTCTCTTTTAATTTGTTTTATCGTGAGAGGTATGATCGCATTCTTTAATAGCTTTTTGAGACCTCTAATTTGTGGCTTGTAAACAATTTTTTGGACTCTGATAGACTTACTTTTTGCTGTTTAGCTATTACTCTCGCAGAATGGCTAGTTTTTTCCATTGCTAGAATAAGGTCATAAATGGCTTTTGACAGTTTCTTTATCATTGACTATAATTTGATTTGTGTTGGATAATTTGCGAAAAGTGTTTAGCACGTTCAATGAAATTAATAAAAACTAACAGCCATATGTATAAAAATTTACAGTAGGTTTAAAACTCGACTTTAAGCAACATTCTTTAAAGTTGCAGTTATAAACGATTAATAGGCTATTAAACGTATAATACAGCATCAATAAAATCTGAACTTTTATTGTAGGTTTTACCCTTCTTTAAATCAAAAATGAAATGACACTTTGACTACTTAACATGTATACACCGATTTAAATACCTTGTTTTCCAATTTATTTTACGCTTCTATTTGATTTTTATTAACTTCTTCCATTTTAATTTATTTATTTGATTTATTTGAAAAACACACAGATAGAAAAACACAGAACTTAAAATACACAGAATTAAAATTCCCCTAACTATATCTGCTAGTGATGGAAATCAAATGTAAATAAACTCGTTATTCGAAAACGTAGTGTTTCATAACTATTGCACTCTTTCAACATAAAATAAGAATTTTTTATACATATGACTGTAAGGTTTGTTTTTGATATTTTTGCAAAACTATTTTAAGACATGTGTATTAGTTTCCATATTGTATTGTCAATGATTTTGTTTAGCATTAAAACTAAAATTACCAAAAATATTTTTTAAATTTCTTTATTCGTTTTACTTTTTAAATTTAAAAAAGTGCACAAGGCACTAACAGGTACTTATTTGTACACCCCACTGTAACTGACACAAATAATTGAGAGAAAATTCGAATTAAATTCACTACAATCAATTAAATCAATGCCAGCACTTGTGTTTTCACAGCAGTGGTTGGTGAGTTATTAGCCTAGCCCTAAGGTAAATGAACTCGGGTCATATTGGTAAGTAGTACCGACTACAGTGGGAATATTGACGGTGCTGGTTACAAAACCATTCTGTGGGCTTTAAGCTTCTTTTATGCTCTGCTTAGAATTATAGCTCTCATCAAAATACACTACAATTAATATGAACTATTTACTTTGTTCTTTAAATACTTAATTTTAATACTGAATTTGTTTAATTATTTCATTATAGTGTTAGAAATATGTAAATATTTATAACCCTAAAAGTACATATTTTAGCGCGTATATGGATGTGTGTGAGTGTAGCTACATATGTATATATGTAGGTATATACATATGTGTGTGTGTATAAAAACTTAGTTATAGTATTTATAATTTACTATATTTGTTGAATCTAACTTGAGGTTTTTAAAATGCGGTTTTGGTTTATTTATAGTGGTCAATATATTTCATTTAGTATCAAAACTCACACACACACTGACGCACATACAGCAATTCATGTGCATGTATCGGCATAAATACATGGCAGAGTGTGTTGTTTTTTAAACAAAATATAATTTATACAATATAATTAAATCCACAGAAAACAATGAAGTGTCATTTATACATACAACTAATTTACAATGAAATTTTATTTAATTTTTAACTCTTTTTGTTTAATTTCAATATTACTCACACTTGTGTAAATAAATAAATAAACTCACACCTACGAGCGCCATTTATAGTTTTAGTTGAAAGCATATTTTAATGAATCATGGCGGTGTTATTGACTGCAATTGAAAAATAAATTCAATTTTTATAGTGCATTGATTTGAAAGTAGCAAAAAAGTTTCTGGAAAAGAAATATCCTTTATTAGTAATAATTTTTAAGACGAAAAATGTATCAGGTTTGGGTTGTCATTTATAGTTGTAGTTAGAGCATATTTTAATTAATCATGACACTTTGCTGGCAGTAATTGAAAAATATATTTTAGTTTTATAGTGAATTCTAATGAATTCAGTGAGAAATGATTGTAAAATTTATTAAAGCAAAAAATTTATCAGTTTTGAATGTTCTTTTTTTAAATTTTGAAAAGAAACCAAAATAATTGTTATACCTATACATGTATCTGTAATTTATTTACATAGCACCTACTAGCTACTTTAGTTTTAAAACTTACATTCTTTTTAAAACCTCTAAAGCAAGTGAGATTAGAATTTACATAAAATGTAAGTCTGTATATTGTTATATTTTTTTGTTTTACATAAGTACATTTTGAAAAATAGCTAGTACTTGGTTCAACAAGATGTAAATGTATCTGTCTGCATTAAACGCATATGTTTTATGTTTAAACAAACAAACTAAACCACAAACACATAGACATTGGCACTAACACTAATCTAACTAATAGACAACAATTTAAAAACTTATCCTGCTGATTAAATGTTGGCAACTTAAATTCCGTTTATATGTAGATAGATTTCTGCCTTTAACTTACTATGCTCGTTGTTGGAAGTTACTTTTCTAATATAAATATCTTGTTTTTTAACACCAAATGATGGGGCTAGAAAGATAACATTAATTATAGGTACTTTCCTTGAAATGTCACGATTTTGTTCAATTACATTTGTAATTAAGATATCAGCACTGCAGGGTCAACACTAAATAAAAGGCAAACTTTCTAAACACTCACCAATGCCAGTAAAACCTAGACATTTTGTGGTCTTAATAAACAAAATATACACAGAAAAAGTATGTTTAGATAAATCACTTGCAGCAACAAAATGATAAAAAATAAACTTTATTTTAGATTTTACACAATTTGTGCAAAAATTAAAACAAAGAAAAAAAAAAAAACTAACTAATGTATGTAATTTTAAATTATAAGTATAAACATTTGATAGAGTAGTAAAATAAAATTTTAAAATTTTCTACCGATAAATTTACTGCACAGTGAAAAATCTCATCAAATGTTAAATCACTTTTAGTATTAGATTTCATGAAAAAAAGATTTTTAAATACAGTGCCACCTCGCTTAACGCAACCCTGGATTAAAGTAACTCCTCGATAATTGCAACACGTAAAATAATTGCATTCTTGACTCAGTTAACGCAACTTTCAAAAAAAAGTGAAGATGAGAGCGACAATGGTAACATTATTCCAGCGCTTCCCAAAATTAGATATCAGCCTGCTATTGTTTGTTATAACATTTGTCTTCAATGGGCCGAGGAAAATAGTGTAACTTTAAAAGACATCATGTTTCTACAATATATTCATGAAATTGCAGTGCAGAAAAATATATCTTCTAATAAAACATATTCAAAAATTTCCGACTTTTTTAATTGATTTTCTTACGATTAAGTTTACAAGTTGAAATTTGTGTATCCGATGTACATTAAAATGTGTATTTTTTTATTAATTACTAGTGCTTTTATGTTGTTTTTCAATAAAAAATTAATTTTTTTAAAAATAATAAATATATAGTCTGTTTTTTCTTTTTTTTTTATTAATTTTCACCACAAAAAAGAAAAATTTGAATCGTTTTTCGCACCAACCTCAGTTTTCAAAACAGCCGAAATTGCTATTAGTTACGTTAAGCGAGGTTGTAGTGTATGTTGAAAATCAACACGAATGATTAAAAACAAAAACATTTTTTTGTTTCCACAGCTGCTTTCATAATGGCGAATCTTCTAAAAAACTGCAAAAATATTGATACGAAAAAATTTATATTTTGTTCATTAAACCTCTTGTCTCATTAATCATAATTAATCTATAATCTATATTATAATATGAACTTATCCATTTAGTGAAGAGGCTCTGTTTGAATTAGTTCATATAACCGAGCGAATACTGTCTATTGAAAATTAACACGTTTGATTTAAAAAAAAAAAATTTTTTTTTAAAAATTATCTTATTAACCCTCCGATGAGTGAGAAGGTCACTAGGGACCTTTTTGCCTTTTCAAACTAAAATTACTCCTACTTCGGCCACTGGATTATTTTTTGGACACTGTAGTAAAAGCTATAACCAATTTACAGTTTAGGATTTGCGAGCTGCACTATGAAACCCCTGAGTTTTGTTACTGACCAATATTGGCATCGTGCAGAGTCAATTGGCATGGAAAGATATTACTGCTCCCTATGGATGTTTACGTTCTTTCACCAAACATGATCATTGGCATCATACGTGCAGCGCTAGTTTAGGGCTGAACAAAATATCCTAGTGCTTGAAGCCTCAGTATAATAATAATTTGCTTAAACCTTCAATTGTCTCGAAATTTATGAAAGGTTTAAATTAGATAGAAAGCATTGTTTTTTTCAGGCTGAATTTACTGGAGTTTTTCCCGAATTTTTTATTAACATTTGCTTGAATTTATTTGCTGAACGACGCAATTTTCGTCGTCCCTTGACTTCAAGTAACGCCGTGAAAACGAATTCAATGAAGGTACAATATAAAGTATTTTAAAGTCACGATCTAGAACCAGTAACAGTCGGTGTTTTACAAGCCAGATTTCCTAAAAAGTTCACCAAACAGTGACACGTTGTAAGTGCATTTGATATCACATTTCGATTATTAGTTTTTTTAAATAAACCAACTTTTCTGGTTTACAAACCTGTATTATCTAGGACAATGATAAACATTCATTTTGAATCTCATTAATAGTGTTTTACACAGACACACAGATTGACAATAAAGTATGATTCATTTATTTTTTCTAATTTTAAATAAAACACTTAAAAAATATAGTTGGATGTCGAAATACGTTTAACACCAGTAAGAATATTTAAGTTATTTTTGCCCCAGAATGGCTGTGAAATCCCACTGTGATTAAGAAAAACCATTGATATGTCGATTATTTGGTATACCCTACACCACCAGAGTGGGGAGGGTATATTGGATTTGGTTCAACACCCACCATCAATTATACCGACCGACTCAGAATCACTTCCTGAGTCGATTTAACGATGTTCGTCCGTCCGTCCGTCTGGCTGGTTGGCTGTCCATGTAAAGCTTGTGCTTGGTACGTGAAATTTTTTCGGCCCAAGGACGGATGGGATTGAAACTGGTGAAAGTCGGTGCATTATTTCACCTGGCGCCCATAAAATGTCCTCCCAAAATTGGGCTTTACCGATCATAAATGTTTGAATTTTGTAAGTATGCAAACAAATTTTACCAAAAATGACTGGTAGATGAAACCAAATCAGATCTACAAATTTTGTGCAGATCGGTCCATAATTACTCGTAGCTCCTATATAAGGCCCACTCCCGAAAATCACTTTAAAGATCATAACTCGCTCAATAATATTGGTATCCAAATAATATTGAACACAAATATATTTCATATACTATATATAAATAATACGGTACAATATTATTATGATCGGTCCATAAATAGTCGTAGCTCCCATATAAGGCCCACTGCCGAAAATCACTTTAAAGACCATAACTCTCTCAAAAATATTGGTATCTAAATAAAATGCAACAGAAATAAGTTGCATATACATATACAAATTTGATGACACCTAATTTTATAATGGTCGGTCCATAATTAGTCAAAATTCCCATATAAAACCCTCTCCGTAATTCACTTTAACCTCACCAAATCTTTCAAAAGTATTTATATCGAGATAAAGTTCAGAACTGATATTACGACACTAAATTTTTCGATGATCGGTCCATAATAGGTTATATCTCTTATATAGCGCCCATTTCTGAAAAACTGTTTTACACATATACTGGCTGTAGGGTATTATATGGTCGGGCTTGACCAACTATACTTTCTTAATGAGTTTAATCATTATACATACCTCATTATTACCCGAAAAGCAGGTCGAAGTAGAGTCTGCGACAAAACGTCATGAAAACTCCAAATAACAAACCACCACCATTTCGATTATTTCTATTATATTGGTAAATCTGATGTTTCAGTGAAGATAATAACATCATAATTAAAATCGAAAATGTTAACTAGAATATTTGACAATCTAGTGTTTAAGACTCGAACATTCTGATAAATAATGATTAATTGATCGAAAAGTTTACAATCCAGGGGGCAGATTACCGCATTCGATATCGAGTAAAATTTATCGTAATTTTCTCATTTGAGATTATGACATTCGATATCGAGCAAGAAATTTAGTACATTTTCTAATAATTTCGATATCGAAATCATTTTTCGATTCGATAGCTCATTCGATGACGAATTTGGCCCCAGTTTTTGTTTTGACGTTAATGGAATTTTCAGCAGAAAAACGAGATATACAAATTGATTTCTTAGGCTTAGTGATTTTTAAACCATTATATGGAATTTTATTGACAGCAGAATTAGAAGACACATAAAGATAATTGTCATTTGCTAATTTAACTGAAGTTTGCGTAAGTGAATTTTCAGACTCCGATAAGGTTGTCGATGTTGTAGCACAGTTGTTAAAGTTACTCGTTGATGTACTCGGTGTAATTACAGCAGAATCAACAACATTGCCATAGAAGTACCAGGACTTTGAGAATCATTCGGTTTACTTTTATTTCTGGATGATCTAGGCGATAATTTTGGTGGAGAATTAAGGCAGGTTAATTGTTTAAATTCCTCAAAAAGATTTACATAAGCTGGTATTTCATTAGAAAGTGATGATGGTTTATGTTGGATGTTTAAAAATTTATTTTTTGTGCTTTAAAAAGCTTGTATTGAACACAAATTTTTTGACAGACATTGCAGCACCAAAGTAAAATAAATAAATTATCATATCGTGGCTTTCTACTAAGATAACTAGAAACTTATGTATATTCAAGCATACATCATTATTATATTAATACTCAATCATAAAAATGATTACTCCAAACATATACTTAACTACTACAGTCATATGCGTAAATACTCGTATATGACGTATACGACGTTAACATATTATGGTTGCCGCAATCATATAAATAATTATAGTGACCATGATATTATTAAAAAAATTATACAAAACTGTTGAAATGATTATGGTAAACTATATTAGTTATCTGAGTGTAGTAAATTCAATATTGAGGTAGGCAGAGAGTAATGAATATGGTATATGTTCAACTTTGGATGAATGGTGTTGGTACTCCCATCTTTGGGTTTCCCTTTTTTTGGACTGTTTTACCTTAAGGGTGATGCCAGAGGATATATATAGACGCAAACGCCATCATATTTTACCTTTAGATAATTTTCTTCGTCAATTTTGTATTTGAAAGCCTAGTACTCTGTTCAAAATTTCAAGTGGAATGCTGTCAAAATACATGTTAAAAAAATTCACATGAAATTTTCATGAAAAAATGTTGCTCTGTTTATTTTGTGCAAAACATATGAAATGTATCTGGCAACATTATTTTTTCACAGCGAAATAATTAAAGTAGCAATTATTTCACGTGGAATTTTCATCCAAAAGCTCTTCTGTGGCAACAACAATATCTATTACTTGTTGTGCTGCTGCACAAGCGGCCAGTAATATTTGTTCATTCATTCTTATTTAACGATTTCGATTCAACACAGATTTTAAAATTTTTTAACTTTTATTTATTTTCGATTTAAATTCACAAAAAAACAAAACATATGTGTTTTGTTTACACAAGTAAAACAATGTGGCGTACTTTCAATAAAAAAAATGTCAAATTATGTAAATTCGCGTGATAGGCAACATTGGCTACACGTCAAATTTTCCGTATGAAATAATTAATGTTGCTCAACATTTTTCCCAAATTTGAACAGAGTTCTAGGCTTAAAGTATACAAATTGTTGTTGTATTTTGGTGGTTTTTTTTTATATGTTTTGCTGGGATGTAAGCTTATTTACAAATACATTCCGGATTTATTGTCCACATAAACAACTCTGAAGGAAACCTGTCTACAAGTGTCTCCATGTCACCACTTTTGTCTACTATTTTGGTGACGGTTTGGCGACATTGTCACAATGGTTATTATTATACAATTATTTTTCTTCAATTGTGAGCACCGATAGACTAGGCGATAGTGTGCCGGACTATCATTCAGAGGGTTGCGAGTTCTATTTCCGCGCCTATTGATTTCGAATTTATTTTTAATTAAATATTTTTTAGTATTTAATTTTTTTTAATAAAACTCCAAAAATTAGCAAAAAATGCCTTTTCATTTTCTTTTTCAGAAAAGTACCAAAAGTGTAGACAAAAGTGGTCCCAAAAGAACTACTTAGTCAGTATTTACGCAGTCCACTGGTAGATTTCGTAGGAACTGCAAATGATAAATGTCAGTAGTAGATATCATTGGCTGGGACATAATAGGTTACTAGTACTGTAGACTATGTCAATAGTACATCAGTAATGTTTCACTGCCGGCATTGACTGCAGGGAATATATATATATTCTATATATATGTATGTGTCTGTTAAAAAAGTGTATATGTGTTGTGTTATATTTGATATTTGTCAACAAATTATTTTAAATATTTGTATAAAATAAGGAACGTATTATAAACAACATCAACAATAGATACAAATACATGTTACATACACATGTAAACTCTCAAGAATATACATGTAGGTATATATAATATCAAGCATAGAAAATTGCGTTCCTAAAATAGTACTGAACGTTTTTGTGTTTGCTTCTTCTATGACGAGTAAAGTGAAAGATAGAATGAGTTTTTGATTTGGAATTTTGACTACGTTTCCAGTTCTTTGGAAATAATCTTCAATGAAATTAAAAGTAAAATTTGCTTGTAACGTGGCTTTGTGCAATTAAATTTAATTAAACATTTTTAAAACCTTAATTATTTTCCAAAGTAAATAATTCAGAAATTCATATTTGTATTTTTCGTTGTCAAAAAGTGCTGAGAAAAGTACAATAGTACCTAATTATTCATCCCTGCAGTATATGTATGTGTCAACATATACATACATGAGTACACTCAAAATATTAAATAAAATGTATTAATACTTGATAACGTCTTGCCATAATAAACATACTTTGTAATGGTTGCTACACACCATATGAATTACTCAGAAGTAGTTTGGTAATGAAAGTTTTATATTGCGATATAAATTTGTAAAAGTGTATTCAGATCTCTTTATATGAAACATTCATTATCTAGTAATGAGTTTAAATGCTAAATTTTGACACTACTCAACTTGCACAATATCATTTTAACTCATAATTTTATTTCAATGATGTATTTAAAGACAACTGCTTTTCTATAGGCATTTATGTACCACAAAACCGTATTCCGGTAAGACATTTGTATGGGGGCGATTCTCACCATTTTCAACAGGACTTGTCCTTCGATAATAAAAATAAAGCGTGCAAAACTTCATTTTATTATCTGCATTATATTTGAAGAAAATAGCAAAAAAATTATCTGAAAAATATCGAGGTTGTCTGAAACTGTGGTCTATATCTCGAATCCTACTCGACCGCTTTTACCCATTTTCAATACCAAACATTTTGGTGGAACATAGAATGCTTGGTAAAAATTCGTTTTTCTAAGTTTTTTTTTGTTAGAAGCAGTATCGTGTCTTCCATAAACGGATAGACGGACGGACATGGCTGCATTGTCTTAGAATCTTATAAGGGCCCAGAATATAATTTTTGATGCTATAACCAATATATCGATTTGTTACAAACAGAATGACAACCTTAATATAGCCCCCATTTTATTAGACTATAAAATATGCTGTTATGGAACATAAAATAAATTATATATAATATTGAGTGTTATGTTACTGATAAATTCTACATTAATACCAAGTTTTTTCTGTATAGCTTGAAACTTCGATTTAGAATGATCACTATTTTCGTGCCATAGTAATTGATCCAAGTTTTCCCTGTTACTGATAAGGATTCCCGAAATTCCTTTATACTATTTATTTATTTCAGTGGCACGTACATATTAAATATGATATTCTAATGTCTGAACTATCTAAATAATGAGTTTAAATGTCAATGTATAATCACCATTATGTTAATACTTTCACTCATTACCTGCTAATTAAAATTTTTGATGAGTACTTGCTAAGCTACTTTTTTTCAGCACACCAAGAAGGCAGTTTGTGTTTGAAATTTGTATTAAATCAAAATATAAGTAAAGCAGAGGTCACACGAAATTAGAAGTACCAAATAACTTCTTGGTAGCGATATGCTCCAATAGACTAGATAATAGAGTGCTGAGGAGTGCAGTTTCGATTCCCCATAAAGACTGAGTTTTTTTTTTTGTTGACAAGCCCAACGGGCTTTAAATTATTTATTATAATATTTATTAAATGACATTTCTCTAAGTGTATTTTATATATTTTTGCTTAATTACGCACATTTATATAACAGCCAATCAGTGTTAATGCCAGCATGTGGGTGTAATATTTTTAAATACTATTTATGGGTGAATAAATATGAAAAATATGTTTAATTTTTAATACAAATATTAAATAATTTATTATTTGTTTAGAAAAAAAAAAATACTTGCATATTAATAAATTAGGAAAATCAACACAAACATAAATAAAATGAAATATTTGTAAACATGGCCATACAGACATTAATATTTCAAATAGTCCGCTCTCATACTCTTCAATTCTGACTTGTCAAAGCAAGTATTTTTGGATGAGAAGGGAAAGGATAATAAAAGGCGTACATACTTGACGAGACTAGTCAATTTTCCAATTTACTTCTGTTTTTTTTCTTTCATGCATTGAATTGACGTGTGTGAATAAAATGGCAAGTTCAAAAAAAAATTGAAAAAAAACCTGCTCAGCTAAAACTGAAGAGTATAAAACAAGACATATTTTATGTTCAAATTCCATAAGCCTTAAATTAGGCATTATAACTATAGGATATTTGTAGATATTCTTTATATTTTATCCACAATTTTTTTTTCTTTTTCTTAAAATCTTGAGACAATCTCGGAATGGGGTTATGCGAATAGAGTCGACTCAGTGTTGTTTACTAACGCACAAACGCACAACAGATCATATTGCTTCATCTGTTTTTATGGGCGGTGTAAATCAGATGCTCTTGACGTTTTTAAAACGGTGTAGAAAATACTTCACTCCATCTAAACTTCTTACTATTTACACCACCTATATTCGTCCGAAAATGGAATACAACTCTCATGTATGGGCCGGTGCTTCGAAGTCTATTTTGGAGTTACTCGACCGCGTACAGGAGAGAGCGAATATGCTTGTCGGTGACAGTAAGGTATCCAACTCTATTGATTCATTGGGGCATCGTCGCAATGTGGCTTGTGTTTCACTGTTCTATGAATACTATAATGGAATGTGTTCTGCTGAAATCAAGCAACTTGTCCTTGAAAGACGTAATTTTTTACGTAATACACGTTCTTCAGTCAGGGCTCATCCATTTGTGATCGCTTGGGCAGTTGAGCACACAACACACTACAGGGAAAGTTCGTTCTTTAGCCGTACTGTCCGTATGTGGAACAAACTACCAGCAGAAGTATTTCCTGCCACTTTCAATATAGAAAAATTCAAGTTAAATTTTCACAAACACTACTTCCTCTATCCTCCCTCCCATAACCTATTTTTCTAGTGCTGGTCCAAGAAAAAAAAATGCATAGTAAAAATTTTAATTTTAACAAAAGTCTTATTTTTTCAACTTATGTGTTCTATATGTATGCATACAAAAAACAAACTAGACTTCCAGGAAGTAGTTTGGTAAGTGATGCACTAAAGGCATAAGATAAACCCCCCTCATTATTCGGAAACTTTGTGAATCAGGAAGAAAAATATAAATTAAAAACTTAAGATAAACAAAAAACTAAAACTGAAATTTTATAAGTAAGACATTCACACACAATTACATACTTAAAACTTTGTTAATATATGTCGGCTACAGACATATTTAAAACATAGATACGGAATAAAGAAAAACTTGAAATAAGTTTTATTTATTTTTTTTTTATTGAAAAAATTAAACACCGCAACATCAACAAAATAAACAACATTAAAAGTTATTTTAAGTGAATAATTACCAAAAAAATAAAAAAGGGAAAACATTACTAACCACACAAAAACAACAAACAATTGCTAAACAAAAACTAAAGTTTATTATTTTTTAAAAAAAATCGCTTAAATTAGTGCACACGTATACAACTTTCTGCCAATATAGTAAAACTCTAATAAAAATGAATAAAATCATATTTTGTTCAACACTTACCCGGTTGGAAATTATTTTAAATAAACCTTAAGACTTTTATTTTGTCAGTGTTTGACAGAGATATTTTAAAACTATCATTACTACACTATTTGAATTCCTAGTTCAATTTAAAACCTAAAACTCGTTTAGAGACTCTGCAGAGAATAATTAAAGGTACGGTCACATTTGGCAAATATTTACTCAAAAAAGCGTAACCACTTGTTTTAGCACAAATTTTTTTGACTCTTACAAAAATTTTGCAAGATCCAACAGCATAAATAAGAATTGTTTTTTTTTTTAAATAAATAAAGGAGTTCAAATATATGTTATGTAGTGGTTATGTATTTTTGGGCAAATATTTGCCAAATATGACCGTACCTTAAGAAAGGTTATGCAGTTGTATTATAAAGTCTAATCCAAGATGACTTCTAATCAAGTTTCAAGCTATGCTATTTATTATTGGATTTTAGGTGACATCAAAAATATATAAGCGATTTGTATATTTGAAAATCTTTCATTTCAAATTCCCCCATTATACAACGTAAATAAATATGTTAAATCCACTGATGAATCAGCACAAAGACTGCTCATATTACTATACAAATCCCTGATGACATTTTCTACAAAACTGAATTTCCAATTGGGCAGCCTTAAACCCTTTTCACACTCGCTCGCAGTACCTGTTGGTTTGGGGAAAATGAAAGAATCATGTGTATATAACTGTATAATCGTAAAGCGGGAAATATTGCCAGGGCTTCACTTTGAAGGCCTTCTAAAGGTGGTTTTAGACGGTATGTATTTTGCAGTGTACTTGTCAGTTGTACGATTTATATGTAACTGAGCATGTCTGTCAAAATTCCCAATTTACAGGCAGTTTCTAATTTGTGCTTTCACAAGTCGGTTTTTAAGGTTCATGTGACATAATCTACAATACAAGACAACAGTTGTTTTTGTTTTGATATATATTTTCGCTTAAGTTTTGTGTTCTTGCAAATAGTGTGAAAAAAATTGATTAAAAAAATTTAATAATTGTAACTTGCAGCATTATTGCAACAATAGCTTCTAGAAAATATACAAAATAAAAAAAAAATGAAGCAAGAATTAAAGAGAAAATGTACCAATCGGATCCAAAAAAAAATTGTTGCAATAAGTTAAATATAATATAAATATTAATTAATTAAATAATTAATATGTATAAATACGTTTTTTCAATAAATATTTCTATACAAATTAATTGTTAATACAAATTTTTTTCAAACATAAATTTGCTGAAATCACAAACACTATGTTCTTGGCGCCATAAACAATTGACTTGCAAAACAGCTGGTTGCAGTTGCTTTGATGAAAATAGAACATGCTCTTATTGAAAAGTTTACACTGTAAATGCGGGATGACATTTGCAGAAGCATTTTTTTTTTTTTTGATTTTACACGACGTGTATGCGTTTTGCAGTGCAAAATTTGACAAGCACGATGTGCATATAAATATTGTTGATGTTAAATTTTATTTCGATATAAACACATTTAAAAGATTTATATTTTGTTTCAATCATTTTGATTGTTATATTGTCATAATACTAGGTGTCTTTATTTCTGTAACTCAATTTGATACCAAAATTTTCAAGAGACTTATGGACCGATGATCATAAAATTGGGCCAAATGATTTGTATATATATGAAGCATATGTGTGTTAAATATTATTTGGATACCAACATTTTTTTAAGATTTATGCTCTTTAAAGTAATTTTCGGTAGTGGGTCATAAGTACTATGGTCAATGGATTATAGATCGATTTGCACAAAATTTGTAAATGTGATTCATGTACAACTTATTTGTAATACAATTTGTTTTGAGAGGACATTTGTATAGGGGCTAGGTGAAATAATTGACCGATTTTAACAAATTTCAATCCTAACCGTCCTTGGGCCAAAAAATATTATATACCTAATTTTATTGTATAATTTTAAAAATTGTTGCCTGTACATGGACAGCCAGCCAGCCAAACTGACGGACGGACGGACATCGTTAAGTCGACTCAAGAAGTGATTCAGGGTCTATCGGTATATTTAGGGTAGGTGTTTTACTAATATTTATGAGCGTTACAAACATCATCATAAATGCAGTTTACCCTTCCCATCATGGTGGCATAGGGTATAAATGCCGGGGCCAAATTACCGCATTCGATATCGAGTAAAATTTATCGTAATTTTCTTATTTGAGATTATGGCATTCGATATCGAGCAAGAAATTTAGTACATTTTATCATAATTTCGATATCAATACGATAGCTCATTCAATCACGAATGCGGTAATTTGGCCCCAGCCCTTTAAGCTTTTAAACTGAATTTATTATATACCTCTTAAAAGTCTGCATTTAGCAGACCTTCATTTAGGCTTGCTTATTTAGTGGTTTTAAAATGAGCAACTATGCACTCTTTTTTTTAGGCATTACTTGGTAGATCTTCTTCCAGGTCTTCGATGGAAGCCATTCAAATAGGTCGTCTCCCAGCCATGCCGTATAAAAATGAAACGATTTGGCTATGAGGCTATGTCTGCAAAATAAGTCCTTTATAAAGGTGTAGTGTTAATTAATAATATGGTTTATTTTATTATGGTAACTTCGACAAGTCAAACACACTACAAAGGCCTCTTCACTGCATCCTTTTCCCGCTGGACGTAAAAGTGTAGTTATGCCTGTGTGTAAAGATGATGATGCTGTAATCAAGCAATGATATGAATAAAACTTTTTTAAATAAAATCCTCTTTTAAAAGGTTTTTTTATGTAACTTTTTCAATTCCGATTCACGTAATAAAATAATAGGATTAAAGCGTAAAATAAGAGTTAAAAGTCACAAAAAACTGTATATAAATACTTTAGTACAATAACAATACGAACAATCACAGCAAACGTTAACATTGTTTCCCTTGTACTTTTATGTAGTTAAACAAAAATTCTGTGTAAAAAAAACACATATACACTGAGAAGTTGCTACATATACCCTGCATTGCTTGGAGCTACTTAAGCTCTAAAAAAGTGTGAGTTAAACTATTAACTTATCTTTATTAGCAGATTATATATTAGATAAGTACTAGTTGCAGAGACCAGATCGGCCTACAGTTTCACTTTAAACTGCAGGGTACTTTATAGTAAACGTATAAGGGTATTTTTGAGTATGTTAAAAAAATACGGGGGAATATGACAAAAGTCATGAAACTTACTTATAGACAGGCACACATTCCTTTAAGGACATATTTGAAAAATTGTTCTGTGCTTTTGTTAATCGTTGTTTTTACATGTGGATATGATAGGGTAGAGAGGTTAAAGGTATTGTGTTCTGTGCTGTCTATCTGTTAGTTTATGTTCATCTGGTAATGTGTGAGTGGGAGGAAGTTTTCCAACTCTCATGTGTTTTATTATGCGGGCTTGGATTTAATAACAATTTTCCAACTTTATGTTTTATGTGTGTGTATGTGTAATTTTAAGTTCAAATAGTCATTATTATCATCATCGCCATGAAAGTTTATAAGTTTAAGTTTATTTTACTTTCGTTTGACTAAGTTTCTTCATAACTCAGCATGTTGCTGCTGCAATTCATTGAAATTTTGCAGCAAATTTTCCGCAAAATAAACGTTTTGAAAATGTTAAATGCTTGCACTCATACTTATATTAACGTATAGTTTCTAGTGTTCAGTAAAAAAAAGGTTTGCACTAATTCCAGTTTAAAATAATATTATATTTTGAAATTTTTTTTTTGTTGTCTACTTCATATAGCTGGGTTGATGTTTATAGTTTGACTTTTACATTGTCTTAAATTAAGCCAACAGCCACTACTACTACTACTACTACCCTGGTTTCCACGTATTCTGAGGAATAAGAAGAGACAGTGGTCCAGAGATTTGTGCAGAGTGGACACAGTTTTTTTTGTTGGATAATAATGTTGAATAAATGTCCAACGCTTGCAACCTGCAAGGGTGCAGTCTGGTTGGGGGCTGCAAACAAGGTTGATTCAGCTGGGACAAGGTTAGTAGTGGTTGATCAGCGACATGCTGGGCTAGCATCAACATATGCTGTGCATCTACGATGGCCTACAGTTCGTTTCGAAAATTGTCTCAGGCTGTGCTAATTGACTAAACTATAGATGGTTAAGATAAGATAGCACAAGCGCTCTTTGTTTAAAGGTTGCAATCGTGTACTAAAAGTTGCATTAGTTGCTTGTAAATCATACGTTAGTTAACCTGATGTGGTCGGGTCCTTACGGGCTATATAACATGTTAATCCCATAGACTTATGTAACGGGTGATTTTTTGAAAGCTTTTTAAAAAACACAAAAAATTTAGAAAAATGCATGAAATCTTTATTTGAATATAATTTAATGTTAGAAAATTATTTCATGCAAATGTTGACCTTGACTGCGCCTCAAATGGTCCATCCGCTTAGTCCAATTTTGGCATACTCTTTCCAACATTTCGACCACTATGTCACGAATAAATGCTTCAATGTTGTCTTCCAATGTGTCAATTGAAGCGGGCTTGTCTGTATAGACATAAGCTTTAACATAGCCCCACAAAAAATAGTCTAAAGGCGTTAAATCGCACGATCTAGGCGGCCAATTGATCGAAAATTAAATAATTGTTCACCGAACTCGCCTCTCAATAAGTCCATTTTTGCGCGTGCTGTGTGGCATGTGGCACCATCTTGTTGAAACCACATGCCATACAAGTTAAGCTCTAGCATTTTGGTCAAAAAAAAGTTGGATATCATGTTACGGTAACGCTCACCATTCACAGTTACGTTACGATTCGCATCATCTTTGAAGAAGTACGGTCCAATGATGCCACCAGCCCATAAATCGCACCAAACTGTGACTTTTTCTGGATGCATTGGTAGCTCTTGCAATGCTTCTGGCTGATATTCACTCCAAAATCGGCTATTCTGCTCTTGGTGTCAGGAAAAATGGGCGTTAATCTACATTTAAAACCACTGTTCGCAACAACAGTGAAATTATTACAAAGTTTTGCTAAGCCTTTAAGTTGTCAAAAGTTGTTTTTCGCACAGAAAAAGAAAGAAAGAACTCACTTCATGCTTGCTTGAGTTCTGGAGTAGTTACATGCATACATGTATACATACAACTACATAAGTATGAGTACATACGCAGATACATACATACAGTTGATGTAAGTGGCTTTGTTATTAAACTTTAAAGTTAAAGTTTGTTGATATAACGATCCATAATGTGTTGGCAGAACTAATAAAGCAAGTCGATGAAAGTAAGAAAAAACATGGGAGGAAGAAAAATAAAAAAAAAATCTTTATAATAATTTCATTACATTCCCCAACCCTAAACACATTCGTTTTATAAATTTATTTGAATAAAATACTCGTGTAGGTTATTATTATATTTCCTTAAATTATTAGAAATATTTACTTAATATTGCCTAAGAAATTAAACACAGGCAGCAACATTCTTAAAATGCCATGATAACAATCTGTTGATACTAGATACACTGGAAATTTCAGTGAACTAAGGATAAGTAATAGGTATGGTGTATTAAACCACCGAACATTATTATAAAACAATAAAAAGAAAATTATAAATAAATACGATTTCTTTTCCTTACATGCTGATAATATTTATCCATTAAATTTAATACTCTAGTAAATTTATACACTATTATGTTACAGCTTAAAAACAAAATAGCTATAATAACAAAAAAAAATAGAGAAATGAAAACCAAAGACATTGTGCGAAATAACGAAATGCCAACAAACATCTCAGAACGTTAAATAGAATTCATAGATTTTAGAAAACATTTTCTTATTTTTACTCGTTGTATTTGTTGCTGTATGAAATATATTGTTTATCTATTATATTGGGATATTTGAATTCCTATCGTCTATTGTCCTTTTCATTTTTGATTCAAAAAATATGTTATGTAAATACTATAAATAAATAATATTATACAATGTCTTGCATAGATAATAATAAGAAGATTATATTGCGTACAGGGCAAAATAACATGAGCTTTGACAGTACTCTTGTCGTTTATATATGTACATACATGCATACTATTCTTCAATTTTAGAATGGGACAAAATCAATTCTTATTAAAACTAATTCCTTATTTATTCAGTGTAATTGAGTAATGATGCTCAAGGATATTAGCAACAATGAGGGAATTCCATAAAATGCAATGCAGCTGGTTTGAAATTAATAAATGAATGATTATTTATGAAAATTCAATTTAAACTTGGCTACGTTGTAATCGAAAGGACACATTTTTTGACGAATACGTAACATACAATTGCCACATTTTTTTCGTTTGTGTATCGCGTTTTCAAATGTCAAACAAACAAAAGCACGACAAATAAAATAGTTCATTTGTTCAAATGAAATATACATATAAGAAACAGAAAGATGCCGGGTATACCGCCCTTGCATTAAAACGTCTCTTTTATTGAGTTACCTTCCTCTAAACTCTTGTTCAAAATTATCCACTTATGGCTTAAAATCTCCTCAAACACATTTTAACATTCCGCGATAACTTGAGACACTTTAGCCATACACATTAACAAATGCCCATTCGTGTCCAATTGGAGCTTGGTATCCACCGGTTCCAACAACAGACAGAAACGTTGCTACTAAATTTGGCTGTGATATGTAGGTATGTATTTCAACTTTGGTGCCATTTCATTAAGCAGAACTTTAGAAATTTCTTTATTGTTTTTTTTAAAAACGTTTATGGCATCTCTTAAATTTCTGCGACAAAGACGGGTGTCATAGTTGACATCTTCACTTCCACTACTACACAGAAAAAAATAAAAATGAGTTTCAATTAAAATATTTGTGGAATCAATTAAAAATTTAATTGAAATCGGACCTGTAAACAAAATGATAGTATCAATTAAAAAAAAAATTTGATATTTAATTGAAAATATCAGAAAAAGTAATTGAATCAATTAAAATTTTAATTGAAAATTCTTTTAAAATCAATTAAAGGTTTAATTGAAAAAATAAACATGATTTTTTTTCTGTGTATATGCGAGTTCTATTGATGAAAACATATTCTTTTACTTATTTAATTTAAATTTTTCAAAAATACACAAATATGCAAATAATTTGGTTTGTTTCTTATTTATATCCAGCTGTTTATGTTTTTGCTATTAGTATGGTAGCTATTATTTATAATAAATTAAAATATTTAATATGAACAAAAGTAAACAAAACAAATACATTTACATATTGCCAATACTGTGATTTGACACATTGTTAGTTTATACGTCCATAACACAAATAACGACGACCAATAGAAAGAGCGTTACATAAACGCA
The DNA here is from genome assembly GCA_950370525.1 of Bellardia bayeri. Classification (NCBI taxonomy): domain Eukaryota; kingdom Metazoa; phylum Arthropoda; class Insecta; order Diptera; family Calliphoridae; genus Bellardia; species Bellardia bayeri. The sequence continues at coordinate 120,114,788 of OX493264.1, forward strand.
AATTGTTACGTAATCGTTGACGTTTCGTCCAGTTTCGTTTATCTTCAAACGTGTAACAAAAACAGGCTGTAACATACCATTTCTTATTCAGTCTTTATTTATTTAAATGTACACAAAAAACAATTTTAAATTAACACTCACTGTTTCTTCTACTACTCTTTTACAGTTTACTTTACCCTACGTTTACACATGCAAGTACTTGCATGCGAGTGCTGTGTACGTATTATATACAAAAACTTATTAGCATTACTGTTTACACAGGACAGCGAGAGTTCATTTTCAAAATGTTGTCAAAGCGTTAACTTCTACCGGCAGCTTCATTTGATTTGCAATTGCTTCGAAGGCCTTGTTTTTCAAATCGTTCCTCCCATATGCTTTATCACTCATATCCCACAGAAGATGGGAACGATATAAATTTATTAATTTTATTATATTTTTTAAATTTAATTTTACTTCCATTTTTGTTTTGATTGAAAAATAGAGTTGCCGAGTTGATCACATACAAATTTTTTATGAGGGAAAATTTTCATTAACAATAATTATTATGATTTTAATGATATTTATTCTCAAAAATTAAAACATTTTGTTTATCAATATTATTTGAAAGAAATTTTTGTACAATCACTCATAAAACAAACTAAAATTTCAATTATTAATATATATTATTCACTTTCTATTCATTGGAAAATATACATGGCAAAATTATTTTTTTATTTGACCTTTACTGGCATGAGAGTGTCGTTCACTCGTATGCAAATTTAGCTGCGAGTAGCTCTGCAAGTGCGAAAAATGTGAGTGTATTAGTAAAAAAATGTGAGTGTATTAAGTTTTTCGAACTGTTACTCTTATGCGTAAATGCTAGGTAACACTTTAAATTACAGTTTGAGAACACTTCGATGCACAAAGTATTTACCCTGTGCTTCGATGACTCACAACCAGCCTTGTCAACTTTGTAATTTCAAAACCCACAAAAAATTGGGAAAAACGCGCCATTAAAAAAACGCACCAAATTTAAAATTTCTTTTTTATTTAAAATGTTAATGGAAATAATTTTACATTTTTTTTTAATTTCATAAATTCTATATAAAACTTTTAAAAAGGGGATCAACGATTAATAGTAAAAATAATAATAGTAAAAGTCTTTTTTTTTTTAAATAAACGAGTTAATACAAATAAAATGAGCATTTAATTACTCAAAATTTAACTCAAAATATGCTATTCGCAACTGAAGTACTAATTAGTACAAAGGGCTAATTTCAGTACATATTTGGTACTTTGTTTTAATATTTTTGTTTTTTATTTAAGTACTTCTATTTGATTTTTTTTAATAAAATTTGTTAGAGCTACACTGGGACTCTAACCCTGGTTGTTCGTCTACAGTTCAGTAGACCAAACCATCAGGCTATACAAATATTTTTATTTCCACGTTTAAACTGTTAATTTTATTTTCAAACAAAAATTTTCACCCTAGTCACCTTTAGCAATAACATTCATGTGGTGAATTTGACAGTATCTATTTATTTATAATACATTCGTATTTAAAATATATTTAATGGGGTCCTTTTTCATCGTATAGATTTCATGATAATGAATTATTAAAAAACTGAAAATAAAGACTTCATCACAAATTAAAAAACGCACCGAAATTAAAAAAAAGCGCACCACGCACCAACTAAGGAATTTTTCGCACAAAAAATGTATAAAAACACCAAATATGGTGCGAAACGCACCAAGTTGACAACGCTGCTCACAATAAATTAACTTTTGAGTGGCCCTGTTTACTTTGTTTATACAATAGCGCCATCTTTTAATAAAATCTGGTGGCAATCGTTCCTTTCTATGGTCGTTAAAGCTTAATGTTCCAATACTGCGTGTTAATAACAGCATATTATCAACAATGTTTGTTAATAGAAACCTCTACTAATGCAAATGCTGATAAACATGCTGTATGTTGTTTCACATAATGTATGTTTGTTGATACCAGCCTTTAAATTGAAATACAATTCCGTAACAATATCATTAATGTCCATAAAAATGTTATTGAAAATATCGAATGTAGAGGAACTTATTAAAACTGTGGCTTTTCAAAAATAATTCCTCTTTGTTGTAAACAGACATGGATAGAATACATTTTTGTAACTCCATTTTTTTTCTGAAATCGCGAGTTGCAGGCCGATCACTAGTAAAGAATTCAGATGGCGTTAAACATAAAACCAAAGCACTTTATTAATTCGTCTGGCTCTTCAAATACGCTGAGAGCTGCTGATTTATTTTATCATTAGGCACACAGAAAAAAATTTCTGCCATAAATCGCCCAATTAATCTAATGAAATAATTAAAAAAATTAACAATTTTTTTTTGATTCAATTTGATTTAAGTTGATTCAATTAAATTTTTGAGTTTTGATTAACAAATTTATTTGAATCAACCAAAAAGTTGTTTAATTTTTCTTTATTATTTCAATCATTGGTTTAATTGGCTGATTTATGCCTGAATTTTTTTTTTCTGTACATTAATGAAGAGAAGTCATTATACAGCATTGGCTCATGCCGGCATATAATTTTTTTTTGTCCCCAAAGATTATGATTAAGTACCGATTGGATACAATATTTAAGTTTTTCTTCTTTGGTTATATTTTCGTCAGCCTTGGCCTATAATTAAGATAAAATTTGGCATGGGTTTTGCCAATATAGAGCACCATCATTTGTTTAAAAGCGCGCAATATTTTTTTTTTGATCGAAATTTTTTGTAATTTTTTAATTTTCTGCACGGGTTAGGCTTGCGTTTGCTAGCTTATGGTTTTCAAAATTTGGTCAAATTTTTTTTTTTAAAAATATTAGGCTAAATTTTATATTTTTCTGAATGCTTAAGATCATTTTAATAAAAAAGAAAAAAAAACAATGTTTCCAACTTTTCAAATATGTTATCTATGCGCCTTTTCAAATTTGACCTATCTATTATTAAAATTTTAAATGTAGACCATATGTTCTGTAATTCCAAAGATGGAATTGCTGCTCCACTGTGCACTGCTGATAAATATTTAATTGCTCTCATAATCTTACATGACAGAAGTCTTTAAATTTTTCCAATTTTCAAATAAATATGTGCAAATATGCCCTTTTTCTATCTTTTGTATTTGTCGTTTTTTTTTCTATATCTTCCTGATTTCCTGCAACCTCAAACTGAATGAATAGAATCTTAAATACAGCAAAGCTTTTATTAATCACTTTTGTTAAACTGATTTACTTGTCTTAAATTAATATCCTTAATTTAATGCTCTTAGAAAATTTCTTAAACTTGTCTTATCTTTGTTTAAAAATTACAGAACGGAAATAGGAAATGCTATAATTTTGTTATAAGAACAGAAAACGTAAAAAAACTCTTAAGAGACAACAGAGACAAAAACTACAGCTATTACAACTTCTTACTCAATAGTTATGCAAATCGTGTTTAACTTGGATAACACCAAAGGACATTATCCTTAATGGCATATAATTATTTTATCAATTCAAGAGAAAATAATTTGTCTGCCAGAATAAACTACAAATACACACAATTTCCTAGTTTTTTTTTCCCATTCAACATTTTGTGTGTGTAAATGCTATTTGAACTAGTATATGCACTGCATTTCAACAACAGAAAATAAAGTAGAACAAAAAAAAAAAAAAAAAAAAAAAACAGTGATGCCACCAAACTAATGTTGACACAGCACAGGACTAATAGTTGTAAGAAGTTTTCTAACAACGGACTTCGAATTTTTTTTTTTGCTTATTTTTCTTCTTTTTTTTAATATTTGCCACAATCCTAGAAAATACAATTTATATAAGAAAATATAGATGAAAACTAAAATAAACTGTTGGAAAAAAAACCAACGAAAGCAAAGAACACAGAAAAGAATTACGTTTAAATATGCATTTAAGCTGTAAAGTAAAAGAAAGTGTAAAGGACAGCAAGTAGTTGAAAACAAAACGCTGAAAACATATTCTTTAAAACAAACCCATGTTAAGAAAACTAACTACGAGTACACACACTTTTGCTTTGCCTAAAAGCCTTGGGTAGGAGGGTTTAATATACAAAAATTCCTAATAGACATTTTTAAATTTTCTGCGCTGTGTCGTGATAACGAAATGTGTAAATAAATTTAAATTTAAGTGTTAAAATAAGGCTCACAATCTTTTCTTTTACAAAGATGTTGGCAGGAGAAAAGACAAAATAACAGACATTGGAATATTTCGTCCGAAAATGTAATATTTTATGCTAATTTCTCTTATTTTATTTATTCTAGTTGAAAATGTAATAACATACATTTTTTTATTCTCTGCACCCTGCTGTGCTGGTTAAGAAATTGTAGGTTTTAAAGCTTATTGTTAATTTATATTTAAAAGCTAAAATTTGCTACCTTGAGGATATTGTTTTGCTCAGTAATTTGGCTTGGTCTCAACAGGCCAATTGTTAACCTATTATCATTAATTTTTCATTAAACTCTCAGCTGACTACTTTGATGTCACTTTCAATGTAGAGAAGTACTGATTAGGAACAAGTTAATGAAAAAGATCTTTAAGTACAGAAATTGGATACGATTTTATTGTATTGTGTAAAACATAAAAATGTGTGGTTTTGTTCTACTTATTAGCTTTTATTTTGAAACATTTTTACAATATAAATTTATTCAAAGTATTGGCTGTTATAAGCTATTTATGATGTGTTCCAATCTTTCTGGCCACCTATGAATTCCCCGCCAAAAGAACTGCTCATATTTTAAGGCAAAGAACGAATGAAACCAATTTCGAATATATTCAGGCATGTGATGGAAATCGATATCGAAAAGGAATCAGTTTTGGAAATACAGTTTAATGCATTTATAATCTAATTTTTAAAGTTTTTGTTTTAAGATTCTCTTTAGTAGCCCAATATCTTTATATTTTATGTGATAAAAGTTTTTCAATACAGAAAAGAAAGAAAAAATTGACTTCTAAAACTCATTCGTGTTCGATATCGATTTCCATCACATGCCTGATTATTTTGAAGTGAAGCGTATCCCAGAGCGTATTGCATCGATCGAAGAGAAAAGTAGACGGTAGTTTTCTACATGTGACCGAGCGTTGTAATGATAGAATTATAATGTCTGGCCGCATATTCAGCACGTTTTTCGGCCATTACAGGTTATCTGTAATGATCTGGCCAGATTGTGGCATTTTGCTCCCACCAAATATTGAATGAATACGCTTTATGCACTTTTCATCGCAAGCAATGATTCGGTGCAAAAATGATTTCATATTGTAGCATTTAAGCAGCATACAAATTCTCGACTTCAATTCATATGGTTATCAATGTCCGTGCTTTTGAATGATTAGTTTGAAATTGCTGCTTGAGTAGCTCCCAATGATTTTGCAAGCAACTGTTGCATTTCAATACAACCTTCATGGTGTCATGCATAATATTCTTGGTCTTTAAACTTTTTTAGCTGACCAAGGCGACTTTCGTGTCGAAATCATCACTTCTAAACCGCGCAAACAATCTCTCATACGTTAAAACCGATTTAACACATTCACCATAAGCATCGGTGAGCTCCACTAAAATTCGATATTTTCGAAGCAAAAAAACTTTGTTGTTTACACTTTAATGTTCAATAACTAATTGAGAACAAATTGACACATAAGTTACTAAAGCCAAAAACCGCGTTCAAAAGATATGACGTCATATGTTATGAATGTCATATTTTCAAGTTATACCTCAAATAATAATAAGACCTGATTGCATTTACTTAGAATGTTGTAAAATTGTAACATTAAGTAATTACAAATTGAGTTTAAAATTCAAAAAGCATTGTCCGGTGTCTCTAGTTAAAAAGCGAATAACTGAGGAACTTACTGCATATGTTAAAATCGGAAATGACAAACACAAAAATAATATGTAAACTTCTATCCAATTTAGCATAAATTCTTGCATTATAAAAGTCTCATTTTGTTTTAATTATAGCATTTCTTTTAAATTAAAATTTTGTTGGGAATTATCTTTTTTATATAGTACATTTGTATATATCTTGCATAAATAAAGCGACATCTTTATTGTTCACATATTATTTACAATATAAATAAATTGGCAAAAATATCCTTGAACTTGCTTTTATTTTTGTATTAGCAAAAACAATTTAATATTCATAGTTACGTATACAATTTTAAAAGCTGTTGCTAAGTAACAGTTTGCAAAGTATTTTTTTTGTCTTAAAATTAATGTTAAACAACTAATAAGGGCGCAACATAATGAAATGACAACAAACTGATTTTTTGTTTTTATTTAATTAATTCTAATGTTGCTGCAAATACAAAAAAAAACACCCCTAAAGTTATACCATGAATACATGATATTAAGTAGCCTAAAAGTATGCCCTGTTAAATGTATTGTAAAATTTATATTAACATTCACACACTGATTTTAAATTACACACTAAGAAACATTAAAAATTGCTATTTCTTTAAGAAGCTCTTAAATTATGTATTATTACGAGCAGCTCAGCTCTCTGTCTCTAAACACAATTAAGAGCCTATTTAATTTTCCAGCTTCTAAACTAACTCCGTTGTGTCAATGCATTCTCTGTAGTGATTTTTTTCTTTGGTTTTGAGTTATTCAAATTTTATGTGGTTACGCTACATTTAATAAAACTCTTATTATTAAGATTTAATCAGCAACATTTTATAACCGCAAAAGTCATTTGTACTACAGAAACTTACTGTTAATATTATAAAGTTTTCTTTAAGTCTTTATACAATTTTTTTTAAACCAGCCAACAAACCATAAATGAATGGCCGTAATTTCTAGGGTTTAAGTTTGTAATTTGTACTTTGCCTTAAATTCATTGCTGTAAATAAATATTGAGGCTTTCGAATAAGCAGAGAATAAATTAAATGCAATCAGTTAGAAAACTTAAGTAGGAAATCATGCAAATCAATCTAGCAAATTTACTAAAGTGCGATTTGTAATAACGAAAATAAGAATTTGCCAAAGGACTATGTATGATAGGGAAAATATAACAGCACCAATCAAGTGAGTGAATAGTTTGATCTATAAGATGCCTAAAAGTATGCTACATATAATTTAATAGTTAGTTAGTTAACTTTATTGAGACTTTTTTTTTTTTATAATTTAAGAACTTAAAACTATAGCGTATTAGTTTAATTACATAAATATTAATTTGTTTATGCGACAGGCTGATCAAAAGTAAAGAAAACTTAATTATATGAAAAATCAATTATCAATTAGTAAATTGAATGTAACAATGTTTGCTCCCGACATTTAGCTATACTTGCAAAGTTATATCTACCTAAATAAACTGAAAACTAAAAAACACTTAAAACTAAATCTTAAAATAATAAAACTAAATAAAAATAAAAAATTTACCCCCTGTGTATTTCACGAGTTGTACATGAGTAAAAGTTTTTACCAGGAAAATTATTGTGTTGTTCATATAAAATTCCAACCGTGGAAAGGTGTGTTTGACCAACATAGTTGATTGGGCCATATTCCGTGGAAACTACCTGACGGGCTCGGTCTTCTCTGCGGTGAGTTGATCTTATGAATTCGAGTCTTCGGCCATTTGAATAAGCTCTTCTAGCGTTTGAAAGTCCTTTCTCCTTATGTACATTTGGTAGTCTACTAGGCAATTTCTAAATATTCTATTGACTTGTTGTTCCTGTGTGTATCCCGCATGTCTCATCATATTTTGTAATACGATAACAAAGTCCTTGAATGTTTATCTGGGTTTTTGTTGCCTCCTGCGTATTTTGTCGTTAAGCCCTTCAAAGTATCGGGGTGGTAGAACAAATTTTAAAAAATCTTTTCTGAAGCCCTTCCAAGTTTGCCATTTACGGTTGTTGTTTCGATACCATAGCAGTGCCGATTCCTTTAACAACTCTGGCATGGTTCGTGGCAGCATATTTTTACCCAGCCCATAGACATCAGCGAGCTCTTGCACTCTTTCGATAAACGAAATGGGATCCTTTCCATCTTCATAACGGAGCGACCACTTACCAACAATGTCGATCACCGCTGGATAGGGTAAATGTATCCGCTCGTCGTGTGTGTTTGGGTACAATAGGTAGCCTGTGGCTGCCTGTTGTCCCGTTCTCGACGACGTATGCGATGCTGTGGGTAACTACAGTTGAATTGGCATACCTGGTGTTGTGGGTGTTGGACAACGTCCGTGCTTGTTTTCCAGATCCTCAAGCCTGGTGAGAACATTTTTCTTGTGTTCCCCGGATATAAGTGTTGCAAATCTCCTCCTCATTTCGTCTACCGTGCCACTAGCGTTCAACTTGAACTCTTCCAAATACTGCACCCTCTTAGTGTATATGCCCACAATGTACAATCTTCTTTCTTTTGATAAGATGGTTCCTGCTCGGCCGCTAATATAAGAAGAAACCTCCGGTTTGAAGCTGGGGTAATTCTCAGTCTGTCCAGGATCCTTTACATAAAATTTTTATTGATAAGACCTTCTTATTTTATTTCCACAGGTTTTTATTTAATTATCTTATGTTTTCTTTTAATGTGTCGGCTATACCGTGAACTAATGGCGGCTTGTACCGGTGCCCTACTGCTCCTGTTCTCTAGCTCCAACTCGTATTAATATTCCAGGATGTAATCCTGGAATCTAATCTTGTCCCCGATTTTTCCTAGTGTTAACTTCCAAAAACAAAAAATCTTTCACTTCTTCCCTCAGCCAGTGCTTATGATCCTCCCTCAACGAATGTAAATCTGTTTTGGGTAAGGTAGGATGTAATCCTCCTCGCTTACTGATTGTAAACCAGCGCCCTGTTCTAACAAAACAAAGATTGGTGTTATAAACCTGATTATTTACAGTCCCAGTACTACTCTGTAATTTCTTTTATGTATTTTTTTTTTCTTACCGGTTTGTCACACGTCTTGCCTGTTCACTTGTACAGCACGACAGACACAAGATCCTGATTGCTCTATTACATATACTATTCTAACTACAACTAATGTAGCTTTGTAGCTACTACAACTTCCTGTGTATCAACCGATAGCGGTTGTTTGGCTGCAACTCATCTGACTTGTTCGATGAGTGTCGTTCGGTTGTTGTTGGTCGGTGTGTGGTAATGTGCTACGATGCTGAATGGTTGTGTGTAATTCTTGCTTATACTGCTCATGTACTTATCTTCTTCCTTCACATCTCTCTGTTGATTCGCTATGTTAATCCTCTCTGCTGATACACTCTGTTGACTCTCTGCTAATACATTCTGCCGTACACTCTCTGCCTTGGACACACTCTGATGTTAACACCCTCAGGTAATCTGTAATGAAATAAGCCTGTTTTGGGCGGATGTAAGCCGCCCCACGTGGATGGATATCATCCATCCTCTACCCACCAAAACGAATAATATTTTCTTTATTTTTTTTCTATTTATTAGAAAAAAAATACACCTTTGTGTGGACTAAAATTCCCAGAATTTTGGTTCCTCAGAAATGGCAAATTGAATTAAAAAATTTTAATTTGGTTTTGTGGATAATTTTCTTGTTAATTTAATTCTTAAAGTGTAACATATTTTATAATTATAGTTTAAGCATCTTTAAATAAGGCTTTTTATTTTGCTTGGGATTTAAGTAAAAATCCCCTAATAAAAAATTTTGTTTTTTTTTTTCTTTATGAACAACATTTTGTGAAATCTTTTGCGGAAAATTAAAAGTTGCACAAATTATTCCACTTGAATGCTTCTCTTTGCAATTCCCATTTCCTTAGCTTTTTTCAGTTCTACTTGTTTTTAAAGTGATGGCCAAAGAAAGTCATGTTCTAAATAAAAGAATAATATGTGAATCTTGGTTTGATATCCTCCTTTGTAAGTCCAAAGTGTATATTTTGTTTTGTGTGAAAATAAAGGAATTCTATTTATTTTTTTTTTCTCATTTATTCTTTTAATTACAAACTTAAACACAGTAAGAGATAATTTTTTCTTCTTATTTCCTATTGTTGCTGTTGCTTTATCTGTTTAAGATTATAAAAAGTCTTTGTATTTGCTAAGGCTAACAAGGTCTTTGCAGTGTTTTTGGTAATGGTGTAAAAACATAAAAATGTGTAATCACAGACAGGAACAAGTTATACTTAAGCTGACTCAAAAATAGTTTTTTTTTAAATTAGTCTTTTGTATTTTCTTTTCTAATAAATTAATTTAAATATTTTCATTTCTTTTATTTTTATCAATGGAAAAAATGTTGACATCTATTTCTCTTTCACCTTCACATTTTTCGCATTTGGTATTTTTGTGGCAGAAATAAAATATTTTCAGAAAAACTTTTGATGCCCCTTTAAAAAGATTAATTTATTTGAAATAAGTTTTTATAAAGTAATTTTTAAAGATTTTCTTTTTTGGAAAGTTCTTTTGAAATAAGTACATTTTATTTAATTATATTCCGCTTTACGTTAAATACTTTTTTGTAATAAAATAGATTTTTAAAGTTCCTTTTAAACTAGTTTTTAATTAATATAAATGTTATAGCTAACTTTCAAAATATATATTTTAATAAAATACCATTTTAAGATATATATCAAAAAAAGTACTTTTTTAAGTACATTAAAAAACGTATTTTGGTTAAAGATACTTTGTTAAAAAGGGTACTTTTTTATAAATACCTTTTAATGAAGTACATTTTTAAAAAAAGTATTTTTAATATAGTATATTTTTAAACAAAGTACCTTTTTAAAAACGTACTTTCTAAAAAAAAGAGCTTTTAAACAAAGTAGCCTTAAACAAAAAACTTTTTAAACAAAGTACCTTGTAAACATAGTTCATTTTAAACAAAGTACCTTTTAAACAAAGTTCCTGTTAAAAAAGTACCTTTTAAACAAAGTATCTTTTAAATAAAGCACCTTTTAAACAAAGTACTTTTTAAACAAAATACATTTTAAACAAAGCACCTCTTCCACAAAGCACCTTTTAAACACAGCCCTTTTAAACATAGTACCTTTTAAACAAAGTATTTTTTAAACAAAATGCCTTTTAAACAAAGTTCCTTTTAAACAAAGAGCTTCCTCAACAAAGTACCTTTTAAACAAAGCCCTTTTAAACAAAACACCTTTTAAACAAAGTACCTTTTAAACAAAGTACCTCTTCAACAAATTATCTTTTAAATAGTCTTTTTAAGCAAAGTACCTTTTAAACAAAGTACCTTTTAAAGAAAGTACTTTTAAAAAAAGCAAATATTTTGGCCTGTGAGAAAGCCTTGACTATAAGCTTAAACTTTGAGAAACGTCTTTTGTTTTTGTCAGAAACTTTAAAAATTCTGTACTCGCTCGCAAATTAGTTTGTCTTTGTACGAAAATCTTTAAATTATAACAAATTTATGCACCTAATCATATCTTTTCGATAGCAATGTTAAATAGGTAACTATTGTTGATTTAATTTGAAGTCAAAAGATAGCTGATAAAAAAATACATTAGACCCGAAAGCTGTCTACTGGCCAAAAGCAATGTACGTAGTTATAAGTATTTACAAATTTATTGTCACCATAAATATATAATTGATATTGCTCTGCCGGATGTTCTAGAAAACACAAAAAGATTACTCTAAAATTGTACATAAATGTTCCTACACAGAATCATGTGTAAACCATTTAAATTGGCCCCTCTTTAGGAGCCTCTTAACAACTACAGCTATTTATCATGTGTGTTTCAACATACATATATGCTACTCAATGTATATGTAGGTAAAAAATATACTAGAATCTTGTACCCAACTATAAAGGCAATTGTCATAACTTGTCGATAAACATATGAGAAATTATGTTTGTAAATGTTTTACCACAACGACAATGTCTACCACGATAATGACGACTACAGTAGCACAAGTAAATATAGAATACGTTGTAATAAAATATTCAGGAACGTAGTCAAATTTAATGAAACTTGAAATAGATAAAAAAAAGAAAACAAAAAACACTAGAAAATATGTGATAAATAGTCATCTAAATATTAGAACGGCATTGGGGATTTGTAGAAAGTGTTTCTGTTTCCTATTCTTACTGCTGCTCTGTTTTGCAACTAAACGTTTTATTTTTCTTATTTTTTGTGAATACTTTTTTTCGATTCGAATTCTAAATGAAAGAGTTACTAAAAAAGTGCGAGATAAATAAATAGTGTAAGCTTTTAGGCGTTTTCTTATATTGACAACTTTTGGAAAGGTTTGAAAAAAAAAATACTAATGATAAAATGATAAAACATACCAAACTTGACACGTGAAAGAAGAAAATGTTAAGCTTTACTTTTTTTTCGGGAAAAGCATGTGCTTTTCATTTCGCTTGCACCCCTTTTAGTAAATGCTAAAATATGTCTTTTTCACACATACTCATAGTATGACTATACAAAATATGAATACCACGTACATTTCCGTACATTCGCATATTTATGAATAAATAATTCTTCTTATTATTTTTTATTGTTTTATGAGAAAAAAAAATAAAAGTAATACATATAACTCTGGTATAGAGGGAGTTTCCTTTCCAACCCATGCCTTTCTGTTACTTTATGTATGTATATATTATGTGGATATATGAGTATTGTAACCTTTATTAAATTTATAAATGTAGGCGACAGGATGGAAAAAAGGGTTTTATATATTTGTGTCTTGAGTTTTATTTTATTATATTTCATTTAATTTTTTCATGCTGTTTTGCCAAAAGTAATTGTGGCAATCGTTATATTTCTTGGTATATATGTACATATGTAGTTATGACGTATGATAACAAGAGACATTGAATAAAGTCTTAAAAGAAACACAAACAAATACTTTTTGCATTTCTCTAAAAAGCTTTACCCACTGTCGTTACTTTCTATATTTTGCCATAGTATTTTATTTTGCATTTTAAATAAGCCATGTTAAAGTAATAACTAAGCAAATGTGACAATATTAAGTAAAATTTATTTATTTTTATAAATACTTTACATATTTCTTTAAACTTAATTGAATACAAAATTTAAGAAATTATTTCGCTCACTTAAAAATTTATCAGTTTTTAAATTATTTAATTTTATGTACATAGCTAAATTTCAACAAATAGTTTGTGCTAAAATTCGATTATAATTTATAAACCGAGAAGAGATTATGGAAACAAATTTTACAGTTGTTCAAGTGTAAAAACTAATATTGTTAAAAATGCATCAATTTATTTGTTTTGTTCTTTTTTCATATTTCGAAACAAAGTTTTGTAGATGATAAATTTGCCAGTGTTATTTAAAAGTAAACGTACACTAGGAAAGTGGTTTTACTCTAAAGGCAATTATTTTTCTTTGTCTGTAAAAAAAATCATTTAACATTGTGTTAAGAATGTAAATAATGAAGGGAAAAAGTTTAAACATCAAACATGAACCAACTAAAATTTACCTATACATAATGCTTTAAAAAAGTAAATCATAAGAATTTCGTTGCCATTATGTAAACAATGTAACCACAATTTTAAAATACTAAATATATATAATTTTGACCATTTAAATGATATTTAATGAAAATAATCAGTTGTTTACATTTACATGACATTAGTAAACAATAAATATTTAAAGAATTCTAGTTTTTTAAAGAAGAACAATAGTTTTGTAGACAACATGTAAATAATGCTTTCTTTAAATTCAAAATAAATAAGAAAATTAAATCGAACTAGTTCATTGTTGACATCGTGTAAATAATAACTAAAAACTGTAAATATATAAAATTATCAAATAATGAAGCTCCAATCTCGTTTCCAAATTCTTCAGATTATGTAAATTATACTTTAACTATGTAAGTACGTAAAACTTTAATGATTTAAAGTTTTCAGTAATGACATAATGTAAAAAATTTATAAATAGCTGATTTTAAAATAGAAGATTTTAAAAACAATTAAATCGTTTTTTACATTCATGTCATCAATAACTTCAATGATGTCAACGTAATATTTTAAAAAAGTTATTTATAGAAAATCGAATTGCTCTTTTACATTGTTGACGTTATGTCAAATTTCTATGTAAAACTTAGATTTACAATTACATGTCAAATTATAATGAAGCGAAAGATTTTAAATAAAATATTTTTTTTTATTTTTGTCATATAGTAAATCATGTAAATACTGTGCAGAATAGTAAATTTGTCTAAATTTAATAAAAAATTTAGATTTTTTAAATTTAAAAATTTTTTGTAGAATATTTTTTTTAAATTTAAGAGAATTTAAAGTTTTTAAAGAAACTAAATGGAAAGTAAAACAATGGTTTTCATTAGGAAATATTAATTAAAGTTTTTATAGTCATTTTAGTTTGTTTATTACTTTATTTACATCATGTAAACATTAAGTAAAATGCTGTAAATAATGCTCTTCATTAGTAAATATAGACAATTTTAATTTACGTAGGTTTCTATAGACATTTGAGTAGGTTTATTACATTGCTGATATATCGTAAACATCAAGTAAAATACAGTAAATAATACTTTTCATTAGTAAAATTAGACAGTTTTAGTTAACGTAAGTTTGTATGAACATTTTAGTTAGTTTGTTGCATTGTTTACATCATGGAAAATTTTGTAAATAAGGCTTTAAAATAGTAAATATTAACAATTTAAATTAACTAAAGTTTGTATAGAGAATTTATTCGGTTTATTCATAAATTTAGACAAAAATAATTAATGTTACTCTAGACATAGACATTTCAGTTGGTTTATTACATTGTTGACATCATGTAAAATACAGTAAATAATGATTTTCATTAGTAAATATAGACAGTTTCAGTTAAGGTATGTTTGTATGCAAATTTTAGTTGGTTTGTTGCATTCTTTACATCATGTAAAATACTCTAAATAATGTTTTAAAACAGTAAATATGGACAATTTAAATAAATGAATGTTTGTATAGAAATCTTTTTTGATTTTTTACATTACATTACATATAAAAAAATGTAAATGTAAATAATGATTTAAAATATTAAAGCTAGCAAATTTTAATCAATTTAAAGTTCGTAAAAGCTTATTCAAACAGTTTCATCATTATTTACATCATGTAAATTATGTAAATAAGTCTTCGTAACTAATAAATCATCAAATTTCAACCAATTAAATATTATATAAAGAAAATCTAATAGTTTTTATATTGTTGAGACATTATTTGAAATAATGTAAACAATTGTTAAGACAATTTTTAGAAAGGAAGGAAGTATTTAAATTACTGAGATCATGTAAAAAATTCAAATACAAATTAATTATATTTTTTTGTATGAAATGACATATATAAGAATAGAAACTAAACTAGCCCGCTTAAAATTTTTTGTACGTTAACATATTGCAATAACTGTTTTTGTTTGCATAGATTATACAAAAATATGCATTACACAATATGTATAACAGTAACAGCCCAAATGTATGCATTATTTAAAATCATATTATTCTGTGATGTGCGAGTAAACTTCAGAATTTCTAGGCAAAAAAAAATATGTTATTTTTGAAAATAAAACAAAATTGCGGTTGGAAAATTTGATTAACTTCTTAATGAGTTTGTTAAAAAATAAAAACTTAATGTAAATAAGCAATATTTAGATTTGTCATAAAAATAATAAAAAATTACTAACTCTTTTTTGATATTAAATTACATACGAGTATGTATATAAAAACTTAACATATAAAATACTATTTTTTCATTCATTTGCCTTTTCTCTAATAAATATATATGAATGAAAACTTCTCACAAGTTCAATAATTTTATGTTCTTTTCAAAAACTTCTGTTGAATAGTAATTTTGTCCAACCATTATTATCCCTTATTTCCTTTTCCTTTACTGCATATTTTCCTATTGTTAATTTAAACATAAACTTATTTGACCTATTTAAGGGTTAAAGCCCTAAAAATATACATACATGCTTTTTTGAGTAATCTTTTTTTTTTTTTTTTTTTTTTTTGATTTTACATACATTACAATCTAATATTTTACGTATGCATTTACATCAGGTATATACAAATGCAAAAATATGCACATAAGGTTTTCATGCAATTTTGGTATTATTTATTTTTTTGTATTTTTTAATTATACTCTAGTAAACCTATATACATATATTTGCGGAATATTTGTAGATTTTTTTGTAAACTCACCAACCTAGATAAAGTTTAACATATTTGTAAGTTTTGTTTAATATACATAAATTTTTGTTCATAAAAATAAGAATATCTGTATGTAAATTATATTCGAGAAAAAATCTTTTACATGTATTTGATTTGACACTATATAAATTCAGTGAATTTCACGTGCATTTATTAAATAAAGAATATCGTAAATTAAAGACATAAAAATGAATATTTTAAAACAGATATTATACATTTTCCTTATACAATTCAAGTATTATGTAAACATGTGGCAACTGTCTGCATATGTTATTTTCGTAAGAATATTTTGCATAATTTTAGATTAAATATTAAAAATATTAATTTAATGTATTTTGACACAGTTTTATAGTATTTACATGGGTTAAAGTAAATAAGGAGTATTATATGTGATACTTGCAAAGTGCGCACAATTATAAAATAATTATTATCATAGCGGCAACCATGGTATGTTAAAAGTACCATTCTCATGATTTCAGCTAACATATATATGATTGCAATAATTGAGTGTATGTTTATGATAAACATGTTTAAACATATTATTTGATATATTTAAATTTAAATAAAAAAAAGTTTATTCACATTCAACTTTTAGCAGTTATAAATTTCACTTTTCATTTTCATTCATTTCATTGCTCATTCCAATCAACACGAGATTATCTGTGTCACATACAAACGATGTCATACTTTACAATAAACTCAATCTGAAACAATAAAAGTAAAAAAGCAGAAATAGAATATATTCTCATATCTTTCAATTTAGCTGTGATATTTGCATCTTTTCAGTTGTTCTTATTGTGTTGTTTGCAGTTTTCAAATGCACATTTTCCGACCATTTCTTTTTAATAACTTAACAAAATAACACAAGTGCCAAGTGTACAACTATTTTCTAGTTTTCCCCATTCATGGATTCATGGATGAGACAAGGAAAAAAAACGATAAATTTCTAAATGTGGGTTTGTGTGTTAAATATATAATTGTATATTTATGAAATATATAAACAATTTTATACAGATTTCGTTTAATAAAATGTGCAAGAAAAAAATAATAACAGCAACAACAACTATGTACTTTAGTTTATTTAGCTTATTCTTATTTCCAAGAAGGATTTGACACCATAGTCTTGGCTGCTGAGACAATAAAAATAATGGAATATTCATGCATGTATAAATGTGTATATCACTGTATGCATTTTAAGCTGTTTGTCATCTCTGGTTTTTACGAGTGTGGTGTCGTTAACGTATAAAATTTCACTGTTTATGATGCTATTTTATATTTTAATTTTTACGATGTCATATTAATAGCAAATTTTTTATTTAATAAGAAATTTAAAAATTGATTTAGTAAAAAATCACATTTTAAAGATAGAACATAAACCTGTCTGTCTCGTAAATAAATATTTTTATGTGTCATAACTTAAATTTTAATTTGGTATTTTTCGGGAGGAAAATTATTTGGAATAATATAATGATATAAAAGTTTATCGAATGGAAAATTGATTTTTTTTTATCAATTCTTTATTATAATTTTTAAGATGAATAAAATTTAATTTTAACTAAAGCATCATTAACCATAATTATTGCTCTATAAATTAGACTATGTGACTATGTGTGTATGTATGTGCTTAGAATAATTGAGATTCGTTTAGGAACTATATATTTATAACAGCTGATTCAGACAGACTATTCATTAATATTGAAGAAGATAGATAAATAATATAAGGTGCTGTTTAAAACATTATAATATAATCTTTTAACTGCAGGTTATGTTTATCATTAACTGACAGCAACATATTATGATTTAATGTTTCGTCATGTAATCATATACATGTTTAATGAAATCATGTTATAGTTGTTGACATTTAATCGAGAATAATGACCTGTTGTTGAATATTGTTAAAAACTCAAATAATTAATCAATATTACCTTGTCAAGCAACACTATTTTTGCATGATTAATTGTCTCAAAAACTATTGCATCAAAAGAAATGGTACTTTTCCAGATGCAGCCGACAAAAATTTATTTATGGCACCATTTTATATGAAGGTGGACCTGATAACATAAAATACTCGTATATATTTTTTTTTCTTAAATTTGTTTAACATTTTATTGAGACGTTGTCAACAAGTTTAATAGATTTAAATGTTTATGTTTAAAAACATTGCAACAATTTCCCTACTGGATCGTATATGCTCAATATCATACCTTATTCGTAAAATAGTTACAAGGAAATTTAGATAACGCTTAAAGCCTGTGTCTTCCTTTCCAAGACTTTTATAGAATTTGCAAAGACGAGGAAGCAAACAAGACAAATAAGCATATTCTCACTCTCAATCATTGTCCAAGAGTTGGGAACTTGGTCCATAAATACTTAAAAGTAAAGAAGCTTCTCCCTGTTTTATGAAAATTAAAACTATCATTACAACAACTACTTCAAATCTCTCATACATAGATTCCTATTAGTGATTACTACAAAATAAGATTGTTAATAACCTTACGAAATTTTGGTAATAATACCCTTTGAGGTTTGCTGGTTCTGTAGGGCTTTGTTTATAATTCTGCAATAGTTTTCATGCCCGCTTTTCATTAAAATAATCGGTTACTACCGTAATTCAGATAGATTTAAAGCTGCACGGTTTCCCTAAATTAAGAAGAATTTTGAATAACACGCCTTATTGCAATGCCATGTTCTTTAATCCATGTATTGGGCAACGGATCGTAGGAAACGCAACAAATTTTTAGAAAAGTTAGAAACCCTAGTCAGTCGATTTGTCTGTTGAAATCATTAACTTTTAGGCACAGCATAATATAGTAGTGTAAGTTAATGAGAACATTTCTACCACACTCTATCTCCCCGCAAAAAAACGCGAGTACTCCATACGTGCATGTATGGACTACTCCACAATGGACTAGGAGTACTCGAAACATAATCCAGTTGTATGAAAAAAACTAGTCCATTTGACATTGCAATGTCCTAAGACCATATAATTCAGCTTTGCATAACACGGTACTAGTCCCAAAACTACTCGTTGTAACTACTTCAAATGTTTTACAACAACGAGTACGGTCGTAAAAGCGCAAATAGTTGTCGTGTGACAAGCATTTCTGCTTTGAAAATGAAATGGTACATGAGTGCACTACATAGGACCATGATGTAGTCACTACATTTTAGCTACAATGAACCACGTACTCCACAGATTTTTTTTGGGGATCACTTCAATGATTTTTTTTAATTTTTTAAGTATGAAAAGCACGTTTTAAAGCTTCCATAAAAAATTACTAAAAAAATATTAATCAACTACACATTTTCAAGAATATTCCAAGAATTTGTTTCATTATAATTAATTTGTACGCGATGCATAAAACCGTAGCATATTTTTAGGCGCAGCTGAATATAGCAGCCTAATTTGTTCAGAAATTGTTTGCCACACTATTGTACTTGTATCATTATAACACAAATTTTTACAGTTCACTTGCAGGAAAAAAGCCTTTTTAAATTCTTTCGATAATATGTTCTACTGATTTCTATATTTTAAATCCTACATACTACTATAAATCCTTCCCTTCCTGCTCGTATCAGAATGAAAAAAGTATTATCTATATTATATATATTAGGATATATATTATCGAAAAAAATATTGTTGTGGTTGAAGGGTGAATGTAGACTAAACATTAGTTATTTGAAAAATCAGCATTAAATTATCGTATGCAGATGATAACGACGAAGAGGATGGTGATGATGATGATGATAGAGATATTGTTGAATTAATGTGTGTATATTTTATGCATAGCAAAAGTGTTGATGAAATTTTGCATATAACAGCCATTTTAAGAGTCAGTTCGAAGACTGCAGATTGTTGCATTTATGAATGTGTGGGTGTGCGTGTGTGTAGTGTAAAATAATAACAACAATATGTAGAGAAAAACAGAAGGTGTTGTAGTGCAAATAATGAAATGCAAATGAGATGCGCGTTCTTCAGCAGCAGCAACAAAAATCTAGGAGTACTTAATAAAATACCAGCAACAAGCAAACAAATCGAAAAATATGTACAAACATACAGACAAAAACATGCTTACTACACTAAAGAATAATACAGTGGGAAAGACAACTACAGCAACAAATCATTATAAATATAGTGATATATATGAATAATCCCTGAAAACATTTTAATTTGGATATTTATTAGCATAGTAAAATGAACAATTGAAGAAGATAAATAAATAGAAATTAAAACGTTGCATTCAGCAGCGTATGATTTTTCAAACCAATACAATGCAATGATTAATACATAGCAGCCTAAAAGTATGCCGCTTTTTAGGTTTACCAATTGGAAATCAGA
Source organism: Bellardia bayeri (assembly GCA_950370525.1). Taxonomy (NCBI): domain Eukaryota; kingdom Metazoa; phylum Arthropoda; class Insecta; order Diptera; family Calliphoridae; genus Bellardia; species Bellardia bayeri. Next base: position 120,135,245 of record OX493264.1, read on the forward strand.
ACAATGAAACAGTATAAAGACCAAAAAAACATTCCTCTCACAAAGTCTAGTATTTGCCAAAACAACAACAACAACATACAATTATTAATTTTATAACTGCCTAAAAGTATGCAGCTTTCATAGTCTTAAAAGTACAAAATGAGAAAATACTTATTCTGTTTAAGGAAAAGGCAGTTGTTACAGTATTATTTTATCGATTAGTTCTTTAGAGTTAGCAACTGGATATATGTAAGTAAAACTGTAACATGCTTTATAGGGGCCAAATACAAACCATTTAAACACTTCTGGCCACAATTATACAAGTATTTTTTTTAGTCTAATGTGTTTTAACAATAATTTTTTTCTTAGTTTTCTCCTTAACTGTGTTTTCATTGTTGACAAATTTTAAATGCATACTGTCTAAAGGTAAAAATTTAGAGGGTGTTATAGTTAGAAGATAAAACACCAACCAATAAATACAATCACAATCGACAAAAAAAAACCTTTAACACACCACACAAACACAATATTAAAATGAAAACCCCTAACAGTATGCTATAAAATGCATTGCAAAAGTGTAAATGAGAATATATGCATACAATACATATTTTACATATGTCCTGAGTGACATTAGCAGCATCACCTTAGCAAAAAAAAAAAATATTTATAAAAATAAGCAGCAAAATAACAATGCCAACAATATCATGTTAGTAAAATCACTAGAATTTCTTCATGCTCAATGACATTATAGAGACTCGTTTCAACAGCAACAAAGCATATAAGCTTTAAAAATAAATGTATATACATATGTATGTATGTATATATAGATTGACTATCATTGACATGCAACCAAATCCACTACAAAAGGAAAGAAATTGAAAAAAAATACATATAATTTCAAGTTCTTATATTCACACCCAACAAGATGCTGCTGAGAAGCTCAGTTATATTGCTACTACTATAGCTTGTATTAATACCCGTGCTACTCATACTCTAAGAGTAGTTTTGTAGTGGCATCAGCAATAAAAAAAACGTATGTTGCAGAAATGTACAAAAATTATTCAATGACTTTAAAGCGCATGTTGCATCAAAATCTATTTGCATATCAAGCAGACAACAGTCAGAAATGGTGACAAAAATCTTTGGCAATAGTATTAGTTAGTTAACACCATCACAAAAAACACATACATACATATATACATAAACACAGACACATACTTAGAACTACTTTCATACATGCATTTACTAACATTCATACGAATATTGTATGTACTTAAGAGTACAAATATATTGTGCATACTAAATTTGAGTGTGTTTGAAAAATTGCACAAAAAATATTTGAAAAGTTCACCAGTTTTTCTGCATAATGCAGTTAAGAGTTCTAAATTACATGCCATCAATAACTACACTTAGAAAATTTAAGATTTTTGAAAAAGATAGGGGGCGGGGAGGGTAATTTTAAGTTTGTCATTCCGTTTGTAACACATCAGGTTCTTATTAGATTCTCGGACGATCTAATCAGGTCCTTCCGTCTGTATATCTGTAGAAGTACTTCGAAAAGAAGACGTAGAACAATGACATTTTTCTTAAACATTCTTTGTTTCACCGAAATGTTTGATATTGAAAGTAATGGACTAAAGTTTCCGACAACCTCTAAGTTTTTCAAATATTTTTTACTATTTTCTTCAAAAAAAAAATATATGCAGATAATATTATTAAATTTAGCACACTTTATTTTTAATATAGAAAGTCAAGTCCTGTTGAAAATGATTTGTTTTCGTATGACATTTATTAGTTTTTGCTGTTTTTTAATGCTTTGGTGAGAGACAAACTATTTCAGTTGTGGTTGATCTTACTAATTGTTAACATGCTTTCTCTGTTATTTTTATTTTTTATAAATTTTTAACAAATTGTTAATTGAATATGTTGAAGATCAAAAAGTGCCGATATTGGGTAAAAAGTAAAAAAAAATGAATTTTATATTCAAGTTTCATTGGTTTGCATTAAATGAACTTTTGCCATTTATTTTAAAAGTTCGAAAATAGAAGTTATAACCTGACCTTTACGAAAAAAAATTAATTATAAATCACTCATCTTGGTTATTTTCATTATTTTCTTTTCTGTTTCTCTCAACCACAAACCTAAAATGTTCTCTTATAAATCACTATCTCAGTGATATAAAACAAAAAAACAAATTTTATATGATAAATTGGCACCATTTATTAACGACAAAAAACTAAAGTAAAAGTTGCTATCAAACTAAAATTCGACACAAATAATACCAAAAAATATATAACGATCGTTTCCTATTTGAACAAATACATAAGACTTTGGAAAATCTCATAAATGGGCATAAATCCGATACAAACATCATTGTAAAGTTGAAGTTCTCCACAAATAATCCACATAGTATATATAAATCGTCATTTCGGAGACTTACGAAAATCTCCATAACCTACGTAAATATCTTCTAAATATTGATATCGAACTAAAATTTTACATAGATTAGTTATATGAATGCAAAAACTATATAGTATTGGATTTTGTGAAGGTTAATCCAGTATAGGCCACAGCTTCCATATATATATAGGATCTATTTTAATTTAGATCATAATATGATTACTTTAGATCATAATATGATTTCTTTACATCATAATATGATTACCTTATATCATAATATGATTAATTTAGATCATATTATGATTAATTTAGATCATATTATGATTACTTTAAACTATAATATCGTCAGCTTGGGTCATAATATGATCACGTTAGACAATTTTATGATTAAATTAGGTTATAATATGATGTTATAATATAAATTTAAGATTAACAAGAAAATATTATAATGAAATATTATGATGATAATTGATCATAATATGATATTTCATGGCACTTTTATTCATCATAATATGTTTTGACTACAAGTACAAATTTTATCATAATATGTTGCTCTTAGATTGTGTTTACCACAACCATGTTTTTTCTCTGCGTGTAAGATCCACTTTCTTGAATAATTGGAATGCTCATAAAATTGTGATGAAATTCAATCAAAATAAGCCTCATATGCAAAGAAATTACGGTACTATATATTTTATGACGATCGCCTTTAAAGAGTTGAAAGCTTCCAGTGAGGCTTCCGAAAAATAAAATAATGCGTGTAAATATTGTTATCGATACAAAAATGTAAAACAACCCAGCAAAAACTTCACTTATAAATTAAGTTAAAAAGTAATAGGAAGTAATCGGCCAGACTACTTATAAATCTACTAGAAAACATTTTTTTTAACATTTTTATGTACCACTTTTGGCAAAATGTTAAATTTCTCCATTTTGAAAATTATATATCTCCGATCTGATATACATTCTGAATATAAGCTATACAGTTCTGAAATCTCTGAAGTGATGGCTTTCCACCCTACATAGCACAGATTGAGCACAATTAATAGTTTTGGTAGTTTTTTGAACATTTTCATGGACCACTTTTTTACTAAGACAATTCTGTACAAGCAGATGCTCCTCATAAAAAAATTTTATTTTTATTTAATATCTACAAAGTGTATTAATTTCTATATATTATCTGAATATTCGGTGCTGACGTTTTTTGTTAGTTTTTAATAATAAAATGATAACTGAGATAAAAAATGCAGCTCTGTTAACTGAATAGCCGATGCGTAGTAAGTATGTTAATTTATACATTAACATAGGTAATGTTAAAAACGGAGCTAACTTTACGCACATAGAAAAATTACTTATTTCTGTTCACGACGTCCCAAAAGTAATCTGTTATAATTTGGCCACTTTTAACTAAAAAATCTCTTTTGAACTTGCCATTTCATTCACACACGTCAATTCAATTTTCGTACTTTTTAATGCATGCATGAAAGAAAAAAAAAACCAAAGAAAATAAGAAAATTGACTAGTACCGTCAAATTTTTACCCCTTTGATTTTCTTTTCCATTCTTGCCCAAAAACACTTGGCTTGACGAGTCAGAATTGAAGAGTGTGAAAGCGGAATATCGTATTTTACTACTTAACACTATTATAAAAATATGTAGCAGTAGATTGATTATCTCAATATCTTATGGAATAAATAAACAAACTTAACAAATATTAATGAAATTTATTACAAAATGATACTAGCAATGATTTATAATCATATAATTACTATATAGCATCTATTTATTTGAAGTCAATTGTTTGGGTTTTATAATTATGACCTATATAAGATATAAAAAGTAATTCTTCAATATATTATTTGTAATACAAAAAGTGGCGAATAAAGCTAAGAAATAATGAATTCTGGAAGTCACTAGAAATAAGAATGTAAGTAAAGTTTTTGCTGGGAAATTAGTTTCAAGTAAGAATAAATCACACTACTAGTATATCGATGATGATTATATAAGCTTCTGCACAGCTCTTACTTGTTTATAATTGAAGTATTTTAAGTAACTTTAATATTCATGACAATAATTTGTTTATAAACAAAATTCAATAGTCTAGTTTAATATACAATTTGCAAACAAATCACAAATCACACTAAGAAGCCAATTTTTCTCTAGGTGCATTTATTTAATTCCAACAGCGGGTAAACAGTGTGCAGTCATATAAACTTCGTTACACTGACGCAAAGAGTCTGTATTAGAGTGTATATATGGATGTAAATTTGCTGGTATTTTTGTTGTAAGACTTGAATTTGGTTAAATGACTTTTATACTTTTTCCTGAGATTTTGCTGGTTGCATAGATGGCTTGCTGCTACAAAATTATATTGAGGAAAAAGCTGAAAATGTAAAGCAGCTTTTTCACTTCAATACGATTTTCCTTAGACACACCTAAACACACTTCAACTGCAGCTTCTTCTCGATTGCAATAATAACGACGGTCTTGTGTGTTTGTTGCTGGTATATCCTTTTTAGTTAACGAATTTTTACATTATTTTGTTCGTTTTTTTTTTGTGGTAGTTGCTTGCACTTACACAAAAATTTGCATTTACTCATTGCATTGCATTGAGTTGAGTTGAAGAAATTGAGGTATGTATTGATAAATGTACTTCATGGCGAAAATTGACAACAGAACTAGATTGTGGTTACTTTATAGGAATATATCGTATATTTGGAAGTATAAATAAAAGAAAGAGCAAAGTACATTAATATAATACTTTCAAATACATAACATACATAAAGAGTTGGGTGTATATAAACATATGTAGAGCAGTGTAAATAATACAATATGTTACAATAGTTCATCTATTTAGAATTATACTCGTATACCGTACTACACATGTAGTTCAAAACTTGTGTGTTTGCAAAAACTCCTTTCAAGTATAATGGCTTTAGCTGCTTTTATTCCATGTGAAAGGATTCCATCAAGTGGATAAATTAGTTGCAAATAAGGTGCAAAAGGAAACCATTTAGCTTTTAGCAATGATTACTGTCTAAAATTTCTCTATTCTGTAATTACTCTACACTCATAGTATATTTTATTTTACTTTCGACTGCAGCATTACGAGTAAGCATTGTCGCTGCTGTTTGCCTGTTTGTTAGTTTTGTATGTCAACTGCACTTCAAACTCTTAAACGCGCTTATGTGGTTGCAATTTGTGAGCTATGTGTCACAAAAAAAAAAAACGGAAATTGTTGAATATTTATTAAGGGAAAAATGTAATGAATTGGCATGAAATTTCCATTTGCTCTACTTTTAAGATTACTAGAGGAAATAAACTAATGGATGTTGTTTTTATGGTTTATTTTATATAGAATAGTTATAAAGTAATTAGCAGACGTGTAGGCATTTGATGTCATCTCAGTTATTTAAATTTGTTTTAACTATCTTCAGACATATTAAAGTTTTAAGTGTCATGGTTTTTAAGAAATTCTTTAAAGATTTTGACACTATTTTGTGTTTTTTTTTTTTTAAACAAAATTTTATTTTACTGATGGAAATGTAAGAAGTACTCAAATGTGGTGCGGCAAATCTGAGAAATTCAACTTTTACCAACTCTGCCGCTTATATATACATAGCGTGTTTGAGCAATCACCTGGTTAATATTGTCTTTGAGGACATAAGGCAGTGCCCTGCTACTATACTCGTAGAAAACTCTACATGAAAAGTCTAGCGGTGTCAGCCCGTACTATTCATACAAACTATCCACATATCGTTCAAGACAAACCAAGAAATTGGTTTTCATTGATCTATAGCAGTCGCTATTGATGGACTAGGAATGCCGCCGGCCAAAATTCCTCACCAAAGATTAACTTTTTGTGCTTTCTTCCCATAAATTTAATAATTAACATAGTAATCCATCAAATATGTAACTTCTCCTACTAATGTGATATCAGGGACTGAATTATAAATAAATGTTTTTAAACATGCAGAAAAAATAACACGACATCTATTATACTTTATTAATTCAACACATAAATTAAAAGTATGATTATGTTGACCATAACCAAACAACATCATATTATGATTGGATTATGTAGTTGCTGTCAGATAATGTTATGATTAAATTGTAGCAACATAGCCCTATTTATTATATTATTATGGCCTCAGCCATTGTGATAATATGGCAATGATATTACTTATGTGTAGCATCATTAAATAGCATAACATGATTCTACTTAAACATAATTTAATTCATTAATCATATGATTCAACGAGCAAATTGAATAGTAACACAACCATAATATCACTGTTTCCAAATACATTATAATTTCATCTTAACGATAATATGTTTATATAAAAACATGATCATATTATGGTTGCAGAATAATCCTATTGTGCCTGAGCACAACCATATTAAGATTATTACACATGACCATTACTACGGCTGTATTTGTAATCAATTCATAATTATAAATATGAAAATATATTATATAGTTATAGTTTCAAATTTAATAATCATAATATATTTCCGATGATCATGTAACTTTGAAATATGAAGCATAATTTTATTGCTGAAATCAAGATATTATTGAAATAACTTGCGTGAAATCAGAGTCAGTTACCGAACTCACACCCAATCAAAGGAATCTGAACCAATTTGAATAACTGAATGACAACATAGATGGACAATTATAAGAACGGACGTAAAAAAAGCTTTTAAAAAACTACGCGTACTTGAATTTTAAGTACATCTTTTGGAATTTCAAATGTTGTTTTAGTAAATCTTACATCTCCAAGTTTGAATTGCATAAGAGTATTATTCTCCAAAAATGTAATTTCCATTTATTACACACAGTCCCATTGTGCATGTGCATATATACCCGCGATATTAGAATTTGTCTTTAAATTCGTTATTAAGTCATAAAACACTGTTTTAAAACCTGCATATTAGAGTGGTTCCAAAAATGCTGTGAACAAAAGTCTACTTAATTCTTAGATAACATTTTTTAAAAATGTTTGTTCTGGGGCTAAGAGTTGGTGAGTTGGATTAAAACATTTCTCATGGTATCAAAATTTCCTTTGTAAGAAATATAAAAGCCTCCAAAAGGAAACTTTTATTCATTTAAGCTAACGAAATACTCAAATATTTTGAGAAAAAAACTAAACTTTTATTTCATACCTGCCAACGAGATTAACCTACTGTACAGACACATACATATTGCAAATTCTATAAACATTTTCATTCTCACTGAAACATTGAAATTTAATACATGATAAATATAAATTTATAACCAAATAATGCCTTTTAATAAAAAAAAAAATAAAACTCCCAAAACCAAAAGCATAAAATTTTAGCTAAGAAACAGCAAAAAACTCAGAAAGTGGTAACAAAAAAAAAAACAACTTTAATGTTTATTTTGTGACATTTATGGCCACCTAGAGATTGTATAACCTGGGAAAGCTAAAATTCCCAATGTCCTCAAATACCAAAAAAAAAAAAAAAATTGAAAGTCATACACAAAAACTGCTACTATGAGAGGGTGCACAAACTCCTTCCCTAAATCTCTCGTGCATTTAACAGTATAATGATACGTAGGAAAATAGCATTATGGAGCAGGGATGGAAAATAGCTTTTTGGATTTTGTACCAACAATATAAATTAAATGTACTTTGTAGACTTCTGTGGTATAATTTTTAATATTTATTAAATACAGCAACATTTTTAATATTACCTTATATAACGAATTTTTTAACAACTTAATAATCGGTATAACGAACCACAAAATTTTTTAATATTGACAATTATATCAGGGGGGTTACTCTCTATTGCGATGCGAAAGCAAATTCGATAAGCAATAAGCGTACAAATACGCATCTTACGCATCGAATTTGCTTTCGCATCGCAAGCGATAAGCGTACAAGTTGATACTCTTACGCATCGAATTTGCTTTCGCACCGCAATAGAGAGTAACCCCCCAGGCTATCAAAAATGTATCAAAACAATCGTCGATTTGTAATAAAAATTTAACTTTTGTCTTGGTTTCTCGTCAACACGAAAAAGCAAACAATATTTCAGTTTTTCGATTGCTTTAAAAATCAAACTAGTAGAAATACAAATTACAAAATGGTGGATTTATTGCAAAAAAGAAGATGTAAAAATAAAAGTAAGAGAAATTATCATACTGCTACCAGATAAAGCATTTCTTCACATAAATACATATGTATGTATATGTTACTCTTTGTTTGTTTAAGTTAGTTTTTATGTCTGAAGAGTGAACGAGAATTATGCCATTATTTAACAAATTATGATTTTTGTCGAATGAAAAATGCAAGCGTATAATTAATATTGATCAATCATACCAACCCAGCATTAAAAATTGCTACGGCTTCACTTAACTCACTAAAAGATATGCTTAGACGTTATAAAAAATTCGATACTCATTCCACATTGACTTTTCTCTCAGAATATGTTATAAAAGGCGTTTACTTCTAGTTCTAAAAAATTCCATAGCTTATACGAGTATATGCATGTACAAAAATCTTCTATAAATTTATTGTTTTACTCGTATTTAAGGTTTTATGGTTAATTCATTGAGAATATTGCCCCTACAAGACATCTTAAAAGACTTGATTCAGCAGACCTTTAGTTAGGCTTTCTTTCAGGCAGACAGTAAAATAACTCTTCTGACTGATGTAGAGCAACAATTTTAATTTGCCGTAGTGCATCTCAAACAAAGAAAATTAACCCTGTTCTGCTTGGAAAAGGAAAGAAACAAAGCTCGTTTCTTAATAAAAGGTTTCCTGAATTTTTAAATTAACTTCATTCAAATAAAGCATGTTTAGAACAATTTATAGAACGTATAGAAAGAAGTCTTTATGACTTCTGATATGCTTCCTAATGTCGCACCAAATAAAATATATTAAAAAAGTCTAGATATAACGAATTTTTTGATTCAAAATAGGCTTGACAATATATCGTTCGTTATATCGGGATTTGCCTGTATTTGTTTAAATATATAATTAGTGTTAATAGATGTCTGAATCTATAGGGTGATTCAAATAGAGATACTTTTTTTAATAGCATTTTTTGACAGATCACGTGTGAGTCGTGTCATGCTGTCATGTTATTTTTGTTAAGTACCTTGAACAACGTTTACAAATCGTTCAACTTTATTACGAAAATTCACGTTTTGTGAGCAATGTGTTTCGTGTACTTCGCTCAACATAATGAGCGTACTATGCGCAACACTATCACCCATTTTGAGACGCAGCATTCATTATTGGATAATATTCGACCGACTAGACCACTTCCGGCACGCTGGAATCATCGGTTCATATTTCTTTAAAAATGATGCCGGTGCGAACGTAACCGTCAATGGCGACCGTTACGTGCCATGATAACCGACTATTTGATGCCTGAAATTGAAGCTCGTGATCTCGGCGACATTTGGTTTTAGCAAGATAGCGCCACTTCCCACACACCGCATCAATCAATGGATTTATTGAGAGAACACTTCGGTGAGCACACAGTTTCACGTTTTCGTGTGATATCACACCGTTGGACTTTTTCCTGTGGGAATATGTAAAGCCTAAAGTTTATGCAGACAAACCCGCTTCGATTCAGGCCTTGGAGGAAAACATCACGCGTGTCATTCGCGAGTTACCAGTCGTAATGCTCGAACGAGTCATCGAAAATTGGACTCAACGGATAGAACATCTGCGACGTAGCAGCAACGGCCAACATTTGATAGACATAATCTTCAAACAATAAATGCCAAAGAATATTCTTTCAAAAATGATAATAAACATTCCCCATTAAATTTAAATTTTTTGTGTATTTTTCTTTATACCTCGAAATGGATCACGTGTTATAAGAACATTATTATCGATTATTATAACGATTATCTATAATATTAATATTTATGAAGTATAGAGATATTTGGAAAAAGTTAATATTTGTAAAACGGTATCTATGTATGTATAAATTCGTGTGCATTCTCCGATTGCATTTCCGAAATGACCAGATTTATTATTCAAGCATGTATTGAAGAAAGTTTTTGAAAACCTGGTTAACTAAACTTTAAGTTTTCGTTTTTTGATTTAGCCGCGACATAAATAAAAATAAATACACATGGTATGTTCGGGTCATATTTTGACACCACTTTTTTTGTATTGAGAAAATTCAAATTTGTACATTCCAAAAATATTTTTAAGGCTTGTGATCAATGCAGTACATCGTCGTTAGAGTGATTGTGTGCCGGTGTGACGGAGAAACACGTTTTTTTTTTGCAAGTTATGCTATGTTAAATACGATTTGGGTCATCAAAAGATCCTAAACGTAGTAGCAGGGTTAATGTGCAATAATAATTCACAGGCTGCCTTTGTTCGATAATTCAACCAGCAGCTTTTTTATCTATTTCATCTGGTATATCAATTTTAGATGCAGCAACATTTTAAAATTGTTCCGAATGAGTCGTGGTAGTAACACGGTACCAACTGAGTCAAAAATCTATTAAAAAGATTACATTTGTATCACATTTTCCAACCCTGGCATAGTGTGTTGAAAGACACATAAAGTGTAATAATATCAGGGTGTAAAATGCTGTTGTCTAGTTATTTTTTCTTATGTGAACAGTGACCAATTACCACCTCTCTACATGCATGGCATTTACTGTTTGTATATTAAGATTATTTTATAGCTAAAGTGTGTGTTTTATTATGCAGAGAAAATTTAAATGTGGTATATTGGAAGCACAAGTTTTGGTTTAATATTTAAGCTTAAAATAATATTTAGGTCATATACACATACATACATAGGTATCAGTACTTAATTGCCTTTAAAATTCAAACGTTTTTCAAAATAATATTTTCTTATTGGTTTTAAGTTATAAAATTTTACTGATGATGTGTAAAGTGATGTGTAAAGTTTTTTATAACATGAACTATAAAGTTAGTAGAAGTAAAATCTACATAAAAACTTTGTTCAACCAAAAAATTGATAAACTTTAGCAAAAACTGTAAAACTAAAGTTTAGGTTACTGGACCAACATTTATTTACCATTAATTTCTTTCTCTTTTAATATCCACTGAAAATCCCGCTAAATATTCAAAGGAAATAACAAAAAAAAAAGAAAAAGGATAGATAAAAATGCATTTTTAGCTGTTTTGTTAAACATTATCATTTCATTTAGCATTTGATGCTCCACTTACGTTTGTAAATGTCCTTGCTAACAAAACGAAGAAAAAATAAAAAAAATATTTTAGTTTTTTCTTTTTTATAACCTCAACCACTACAAGTGGTGGTTATACGTTTGTCATCGCCGTGTGAAACTTTGATAATATTGATTTGAGACATAACTAGTACCTATTATATTCTAGTATATTCTTGATACTTATGAAATTCTAAGACGATTAAGCTATGTCCGTCTGTTCGTTCGTGTAACACACCCTCACATCCAAAATAAACAAAAAACTTAAATATATAAACAATTCAACTTCACAGAATTTCCAGAAAAATATATTCACCCCTATCGTGAATAAAAATTCCACATGAAATTTGTTCCCTTTTCACATTTTTCCTATTAAAATTCAATGTTAAAAAAATAAAAGGGAACAAATTGCATGTGGAATTTTTATTCACGATAGGGGTGATTGTATTTCGTTAGACAGTTTGGTATGGAAAATCAGCAAAATCGGTATAGTAGAATCAAAGTTATGGGCAAAATGTCACACAACCTCTATTAAATTTTTTTTATTTTTTTAACTAATTTTATGCAATTTCATTTTTTTTTTTCATATATGTTGCGATAATACCATGAAACTGTGATGAAAATATTAACAATCGGTCCATGATTTCTCATATCCACTATACAAATTTCTTCCCGAAATATGGCTCAACAATACATAAATGCCAATAAAATTGGAATATCAATTAAAAATTTTGCAGAAATAAGTTCCATGTAAAAAGTAATCGCAAAACAAAATTTTTATTTATTTCAATCCATGTTCTATCATAAGCCCCATATAAGGTCAAATTTCAAAATTCACTATATAAACATATCTACGTATAAATCTGGTATAAATATTGCTAGCAGGTTTAAATTTAACCCAAATAATCCTTCTGGATATATAAATTGTTGTACTAAAGTGTATGATGGTCGGCCCATAATTGGTCATAGCTCCCATATAACCAAAAAGTCATTAATCTTTATATTTATCTTATAAATATCGGTACCGACTTCATAATTTACATAGATCTTTTACATTTATAATACTACGGAATTTCAGTCCATATTGTATGACCTTCGTATAAAGCCCTCTTCCGAAAATCAGTTCAGTACTCATAAATCTCTTATAAATAACGGTACCGATTTAAAATTTTACACAGAGCATTTACATATATGATAAAATCAAACTGCTGGATTTGGAGAATATCATATACCATATTTGAGAACATCCCCCATATAAGATCCTTAATACTAATATGTATCTTAACTATACCGTTGTTCCTTTGAAATTCGACGTAAGATATCTTTATATGCACAAAATTCATTGTTCCAAAATTTAAGAACATCGGCCCATGATTTATCATAACTGTCATATAAGGACCATTTCCGAAAAGCAATTTAACCCCCAAAAATGTCTAATAAATATCGACATCAAACCATAAATTTTAATCCACAACTCATACTAATGTAGGTTATACGGCAGATTTTGTCATAATATAATATAATAATGAATTAAATTCATTTTCGAGTATAACAACCAACCATACACCTCGTGTAAATAACATTATTGAGATGAGATTCAGTCAAAATAAGCCTAAAATACATAGAAATCACATTAGTGGATACTGGATTTAGAAGCTATCAGTCCATAATTGGTCCACTTTTACTATGCCATCAATAAAAATCTAACTAAAGTTATTGAGATCAATTTCAACCAAAAGTTCCTCACCTTATATTCTTAACTTTTCTTACAGCCTGTTTCTTAACTTGTGGTGAATATGGAAAAATATTTGTTTCTTTAACCCTCCATTACTAACTTCTGGGTCGAATCGACCCAGGCACGCAAACTTTTTAAATTAAAAAAAAAAAAACAAGACGATATTTTAACTCAAGATATATGTTTAATCTAAATTTGTTTATATTGAAACGTTTATAAACAATAAACATAACGAATATTTATGATATTATGCATATAAAATTATTTAAAAAAAGAGCCTGGGTCGACTGGACCCATAGTTAGCAATAATGTAACAAAGAGTATGGGTTGATTACATATGGGTCAGTACATAACTGAAAAATTTTTGCTTTAGCCATACCAATTTTTCTTTCTAACATTTTACTATTATATTTCAGGTTTCAAATGCACTTTATTTGACGTCAATATCTTAAAAACTCATAATTTTATGCGAAATTCGGCTAGATAACTTTTTTTTCACTTTTTTTTAGCTATGTTGTAATGAATACAAACTTAATTTTAATTTAAATATATAAGTTGTTTAACACACCATTGTATATTAAAATCTACCAAAAGAAGTATACGTTTTATCAATTTATATGTTGAGACGATTTCAATGGACAATACAATTGAGGGTCGATAAGACCCATAGTAACTATGCGACATGATTTAAGGTTAGTAATGCAGGGTTAAACAATAAATACAATTTTCGCTAAGTCTGATAAAAAAAAACACTGAATAAGGATATTCTAGTCCTAAAACCAGCATAGTTTTTGTATTTCTTGTTACGTTTAGATGGCGAGTATTTAAAATTCGGCATGACCGGATATAGCACTCTCTCTGTTTTCTGCTTATGTTGTTGTGTTGTGTGTCATAGTCTATTAGTCATGGTTTATAGTTAAAGTGGTTTATTGTTCTAACGTTTTTGGGTGTATCACTATTTTTATTATTATTTGGTTGCTTTTGTTGTTTGTGTGTTGTTTTAATTTACATATTTTTACAACGTTTTTTGGTTTTTATGGTTTGAGCAAAAGTTTTTCTTGCCAGGGAAAAAATAGGTCACTTCAAAAGAAACATAAATGATTTTTTAAATTGGTTAAGGAAGAAAAAAGTTATCATTGTAACACATTTAAAATCAAGATTTTTGTTTAAAGGTTTTTTGTTGGTAAAAGTTTTGTTTTGCATTTTTAATAATTTTAAACTTAAATTAGAAACTCTTGAAACATAAGTTTTAGAAAAGTAAATTTTGAGTAAATTATTGTTCACATAAAATCGGGTGGCATAAATGTTTCAGTATTTATATAAGAAATTAAGACATTGAATAGTTTTCAATCACAAATTGCTACCGCTAAGGGAATTAATTAAATTTCATTTCTTGTTATTGAAATGTTTTGATAGATTGTAGTATAAATTGCACAATATTTCAATCTAACTGCGCTGCATCCTTATTCTAATCACTTAAACTTTTTTATTGTCAAGAATATCATTACCATTTTTTCCGCTTTAAATTCCGTTTGACTATAGTCCAATATGGTTCAATTCGTCGAATCTGGAGGCAATTATAGGTGTCGTAAATTTATCTATTATGACATCCAGATCTCTGCGATAATAATTCCTTTGGCAGGGAGTTAAATTGTCCAAAACTTGGCTGAAGAAAATAAGAGGCACACAACTACAAATTGCTTGAAGTATTTTGTGTATTTAAATTTGGGCCGGCCTAGCTTCGTTTCGCAACATGAAACAAGTAAGAAAGTATAGTCCGCCAAGCTCGACCATACAATACACTACACAGTAGATGTGTAAAAGAAGCTGTGACCTTTTATGGGCCGATCATCCAAAACAGTAGCGGCATAACTTATGTACATACTTCTTTATGTTAAATTTTATCTCGATATAAACACTTATAAAAGATAGATTCTAAAATGATTTTCGAATTGGATCTTATGTGGACTAATCTGCACAAAATTTGTTAATGAGATGAGGCGCGTACAACTTATTTGTGGAGAAATTTGTTGGGTTACGTACGTATAAATTTATGATCGATAAACCCCTAATTTGGGAGGTTATTTGTATGGGGGCCGATTATTTGTAATGGACCGATTTAAGTTTTAATTCCAAGCATCTTTTAACCAAAAAAAAAATATCAAATACCAAATTTTATTGAAATATTTTCAAAATTGCCTTCTTTACTCTGCACACAAAGTTTACATGGACGGAGATTGTTAAATCGACTCAGAAAATGATTCTGAGTCGATCAGAAAATGAGTCGATCCATATACTTTAACCCTTATGTGTGCGGCAAAAAAAAATACCTAATGTGCTGCAAGGTACCTGGGTACCTATATGAGAGTTAAGTACAGAAAAAGCATTTTCGCACTAAATACATTGTTTGAGCGTAGTTAAGCGGAGCGGAGTTAAGTGATGTTTTCTTAACGCCTTAATGTTTTCAAGCTACTAATAACTTCAAATAATATACTTGCAATGGCCGCTTTCTCATTTAAAACACGTAAAGGTACCCGGGTACCTTGATGCACATTAAAGGGTGTTAAAAGTGAATTGGTCTCGCAGGCAAATTACAAAAAAAAGTCAAGGCTGCAAAAAAACTAAATTATTTGAAATTTTAATGAAAAAACTTTGACTGAAAACTCGAAAGGTACCCGGGTACCTTGTTGCACACATAAGGGTTAAGATAGGTGTTGCACTAAAATTTTTGCGCGTTACAAACATCAACACAAATCCAATATACCCTTCCCACTATGGTGTTGTAGGGTATAGTTAAATCTCGGCAGCTCTTTGAGCTTTATTTCTACATATGTTTTATCTTAAGGCGGTCTATAATACCCTCCACCGTCATAGTTCATAGGGTGTTATGCATTTGTACTGCTGTTGTCTGTTCGTCTGTCTGGCTGCTTGTCCATGTAAATAAAGTACAAACTTCTGTAGTGAGTTTGACTTTTGTAAAAACAATTGCTTAACATGACTGACAATAAATATCACAAGTTATAGCTTCAGTTCATATCTAATAGAACAACATATTAATTTTCATTTCACAGACTTTAAACTATACATTTAACTTAATGCTTGTAAATAGCCTTACTGATTTTGTATTTCATTTGCTTAATAATCCATAAAGGCCAGCACATTAATACCCCTAGACACATTAATAGTATTCTCCAGCCAACATTGCTTTCAAACACAACATTATCCAATTTATACTATAAATTTGTTAACAAACCCAACCATAATTGTTAATAGCTTGAAATATACAAACATTTTGCTGTGTTATATTTGTTTCATTTGTAACAGCAAATATTAAATGAGCTTTTGTAGGTCCATGTTATTGTTGTTATTGTTTTAAGGCTTAAAGTTATTTTACTTTCATACAAACACATTCGCACACACACCCATCAACATTTATTCACTGAAACAGTTTAAGGACATTTATGCTCTTTTCATATTACCCACGCACGCGTCTAAATACTCATACACAGAAAGTCCTTATACATACATACTATTATACATTTTCTATTATTCTTTTTTTAGCTCAAAATATTTTTCATTAAAACGCCAAAAAACAAAGTTATTTTCTTTTGACATTTTTATGCTAATTGAATGTCATGGTAACGAAATTACTATCGATACGCCACTTTTTTTTTGTCTTGTTCTACTTGAGTTGTATTGAATAGACAAAAAATAAAGAAGAAAAAGCCTAAATGAAAATAATAAAAAACAAATTTATTTGGTTTAAGTTATTTTTGTTATTGTTAGTCTTTTTGATTTGGTTGTTAATTTTATTTCTATTTAGATAGCAAAAATAGAGCAAAATAATAAGAATGTAATTTATAAGAATGTTGTAAATTTCTTTGAGAAAAAATCTACCATTTCTTGTATCAAATATAAACTGTCTTATTTATTAAGAAAATCAAAGGTCAAATTTGGGTGCTAAAAAAGAATTCGCCAAAAAATTATTGGCCATATTTAAATGAAATTGAGAATATCACATAAATTGTGCAAAAAAAAAAGTATAAAGTCATTCATTTAGAACTTTTTAAACCCTACACCAACATAGTGGATGGATTTGTTCCAATGTACTCAGGGATTTACCGATCTCCGTCCATCCGTCTGGTCAAATTGCTCGCATACAAATAGCCTTCTGAAATTTAACGTTCATAAATATCTGTGATATAAAGTATCACGTAATTTTGCCATTTGTAATTTTGTTCCATATAAGGTCCTCTTCCGAAAATCACTTTAACGTGTATATTAATTCAAAACATTGGTATCCAAATAAACACAGATGTGCTTCAGTAATACATAAATCATTCAGCTTAATTTTATGATGAAAGTTCTATAATTAATCACAGCCTTTTAAGAAAACCTGTTCTTTCTTACATAATCTACTTCAAATAGAACTGGAAATTGGAATCCTTATTATTGGCCGAAAGAAAAATATTTGCAATTTATGTTTTAAAAATAATTTAAAGTTTCGATTATTCTTTTCAGCATTGCTACCGGTAACTCGCAAATTACGCAAGTAATGTTAGCTTACAAGTTCTGAAAAGTAGACAAAGTCATTTGACTTTACATTTCTCATTATCCATACACCCTGCGAAACTAACCATCAACATATTGCATCTTAGGGCCGAATATTTGCTTGTAACATCTTTTTTCTCTCTTTGTAATTCATTAATTTCTAATGGATACCTTTCGCAGCACATTCCTGTGCTCCTTATTATTTGTTAGCATGTTTGCAATATTTTGTGTCCTTCATGAGTTATGTATGAATTGATCAGATCTTCTTTGCAGATGTTTAGATTCATTGGAACTTTAATTGAAATGTTCTTGATTATGTAGAATCTTTACACAGAAAAAAAATATAGTTGTGCATGTTTACCACAACAATTTCCAAATTTTTACAAGTTTTTCAACAATGTAACTATTTATATGATTGCGGTAACCATAATATGATTAAGTTACGATTCAGATGATAACTACAATCATATATACGATTGTAGAAACTATGTACATATTTGTTGCAATCATGTTTGTGATAAGTCCATTTATCATATCTTTTGTTGCTCTTTAATTATGATAGAGAACAACATAATATGGTATAATCTTTCATCATAAATCTGATCACCATAAACATTACATAATTGCTATAATCATATGTATGATTGCTATAATCATGTGATTGGTAATATAACCATATCATGGTGGCACAAATCATATAAATAATTACAGTGACCACTATATTTAAAAATGTTGAAATAGTTGTAGTAAACATGCACAACTATTTGTTTTTCTCTGTGTGTTGGGAATAAAAAGATTACAATATTTTACTCTTGGGATATATTGAGCCTACTAGATTATGTAGAATTCTTGCAATTGCAACCATTATTATTAGAATTATTGAAAAGTTTGTGCCACCAAGTTTAGCATTTCAAACATGACTAAAGAGCGATTTAGACGTCTTCTTACGACCTTATGTTTTCACATTTCCGGGGACTAGTGATTAAATTAAATTTTGTTTTGTGTTCTAATAATCTAAGTTCAGTGATTTTCATCTATAATCTAATGATTTAAGCTGAAGCTTCGCTAACGAGCAGCTCTATTTCGTCGATATATCTTTCTAAGTCTTCAACACTGCTATTGTTTGCAAAAGTAGCATAAGAAGGTCACTTTGGCTGTCAAAGCCTTTTTATAATTTTTATCGTTTATTAGCAATGCTATTTAACATTTTTGGTCACATGAGCCCAACAACTTATTTTTGTTCTTTTTTGTTTTGCTTTTTTATTATCCAAAAAAATACCATTCAAAATACACAGCCGCCATGAGAATTACATCAAAATGTTCACCACAGACCAGAGAATCCAAATTCCATGTAAAATTCCATTTTAAAATCTACGAAAATGTGCGACATGGGTAACATCTGAGTGTCGCATGAAAACGTGCGACGTGGCAGCCAATGTGTTAAGCATGATATTCTATAGCAATGGCGCCAGTACTAAGCTCTTGGGATACCTACCGTAAATGCTTTTATTAATCCCTTAATTCCACTATTTGTGGTAAAGCACAACTTTTTATTTGTAAAATGTTTACATGTAGTCGTTATCAAATAGTCTGTCAAGTCAAGCCTAAGTAGCATTTCTTATTAACCAAAATTAACTTTCATCTTACCCTTGTGTGGGAAACCACACAACAAAACATTTTAATACATTAAAACAAATAATCTAAAGTGATATTCATTTACGCAAACGCATTAATTGATTTCAAAATATTTTTTCATAACGTGATACATATTTAAAAAGTTACATTCCTTAAGCGTGTGTGTGGTTTCCGACACATGTCTTTTGTGTGAATTTTGCATTAAGAAAATATGTTATTTTTTAAACATTTTGTTTCTAATGGAAAATGTGAGGTTTTTTTGGGCATGATTTAAATGGATTTTTGACTTAAACTCATTATTATTATTGCTCTTTGTGATACTTCGTGAATTGCGTCAATAAATCTCAATTCCAAAAGCCATATTATCAGACCTTTTTTATCTCAACGATTGAAGGCAATCGGTTATATGTAAGTTTTGATAATATTTTCTATATCTTAGAATGACACTAACGTCGTGTAATTTTTCAGAAATCTGGTATCTTTGTAATTTGTAATGTAAGCTGTGTTGAGGCACCAAAAGCATATTTTTAAATAGTTCGACCTCTACTGATTACTAATGGTAGGTTTTCTTTCTGATCTATTCTAAATATTTATAGAATACACACCACATCGGTAATGCGTCAATCTCCTAACAATCTTCTAGAAAAAATTAAAGCAGACTCCTTAAGTCTCCGATTCTCACCATTAAAATTTGCTTAATTTTAAGTATATCTGCTTGAATCAGTTTCTTTTGCGCCAATTTACACAAAGCAATTCTTTAAGCTTAGAGGATTACCTTTTAGACATCAGAGTGAGGAGAAGATACGACTAGTTCACACTTGATTGTACTAGCAATTCTTGTTACTCTCTTATTTGTAAAGCATGATCCATTTCGAGGTTCCCTACTTTTTTAAAGAAAAAAAAAAAAAACACAGACATTTTAAATTTACTCGCAGATGGTCTATCCGTTGAATGCAATTTTCGATGATTCGTTCGAGCATTTCGACTGGTAACTGGCGAATGACACACGTGATGTTTTTCTCCAAGGCCTGAATCGATCGCTTCGTGTAAATTGGAACTTTGCTATATAAAATAACGTGTTAAGCTTATTCTAGTCAACCGGGTCAGTCTTATATGTTTCTAATCATTTTTATATTGAGAAATATAAACGATTACTAAATATTACTGGAAATTCTATAGCGCAATTCACAATCTTGTGCAAAAGGTATTGCAGCATTGAATTTGCAAAACGGTTTAGCATATTTTTTCTCTTGCTGTGTATTTTGTTAGTGTAGAGCAGTGTCGGGCACACACATATGTGCTAGTGTTGGAAGCAGCAAAAAACGAACCAACGAAAAATAATTGTACACTCAAATAATTTTTCAGTTGCCGAAATTAAAGACATTTTTTAGATTTTAGTATTTTTATTTGATTTGAATTTTTTTTATAATGTCTTCTCAAACAAAACAAACTTTTTTGACTTACAATGAGATGACAAATCAAGCATTGTGCAGCGCCATCCATGTTTTCTATAAAAAAAATAATTTTTCCATTCTTCATTAAACATTCATTAAACGTGTGTCAACCTCGCGCACACAGAATTTTGTAGCTATACACGCGTGTATAGCATTTATGATAAATATTTTTGCAAATGCAATGATGCAATACCATTTGCACAAGATTGTGAATTGCCCTTATGTATTTGTCGTGTACTGCCTTTTTTTCTAAATAAAAAACCCATTTTCTTAATTTGATTTATTTATTTTTATCCAATTTCAGCCACCAATAGCCGGCCGCTGAACAACTCACCACAAAGTTCATTATCGGGGCCCCAGCCACGTTTTCTATCGCGTGGTCACACATATCGTGCTGTAGTGGGTGATACTTTGGTTTTACCCTGTCAAGTGGAAAACTTAGGTAAGTTAATAAACTAATATAATGCGAATAAATAATATTTTAAAATCATACTGCCAAAATATTACAATTTCCATAAAATATATGAAAATAATCTAAATAATCTAAAAATAAAATTATTGAATAATTAACTCAATAAAATATTTATATTATATTTATTAAATGGTTTCAATTTAAACAACATAATTTATTCTATGCTGACACATATTGATGGTCGCAAAACAAGTGTTTTTCTGCATACTAAAAGTCCTCATCATGATTTAACAATTTTATAGATGAAATATGATGCATATTTGGAAAAAAAAGAAAACACAGCGTAATAATAATAATTATTTTAATTAACATGCCTATTTTAAATGCACATTTGTGTATAATAATAATAATAACAATTGACCATATTGCACTTGATATAATAGTGCTGTTTAATTAATAACAATTTTCTTTGTTTAACAAAATATAAAATAATGAGTGTGTTAATAATAGTTTAAATTATTTTTTGCTAAATTACATAAACAAAACAAAAATAATATTAATAATCTATTGAAATATTTTGCAATCGTTATTAAATTGTTGTGTCAGTTAATGCAAGTTATTTATAAATTTGAATTGTATGTATAAACTCAAAACTAATTAGTCAAAGACATTAAATTTGAAATACACATTGAAATTTTAATTACAGTTTGGATTTATTAGAAAGGATTTCAATATATTTTTCCCAGTATATAGAATTTTGTTATTGATTATGAAATTCTAAGTCAGTTGGGCAATGCCCGTCTGTTTGTCTGTGTTGCACGTTTTCATGCGACCTCAGTTTAGTAAGAGCAGGGCTCTATTCCACAAAACAAATTATGAACTTTTCACTTTGCACTTATGCAATTTTTCGTCAATTTGCAAAACTTTTCGTTCAGCAGTACAATAAAATTTGATAAGTATTTAGTTGAAATTCATAAGTGTAATTTTATTTATTTTATATTCTCTTTACAAATTCTGTTCCACGAACGTTCTCTTTTGTAAAGTTAATAATGAAAAGTGTATTTTGCAAAGACTTTGCAAATAATTATGCTGTTTCACAAGTTTGTCAAAAATGTCCAAGATAAACGATTGCTTTACAAATTCATATTGTTATAACTAGAGAAGCTTTCAAAATATTAAAATGTGAGTTTTTGGCAAGACGCGGTTATAACAAGAATTTAGTTTTCAGGACTTTAATTTACTTTAATTTTAAAGACAGCTTTCGTTTAAATCAAATTCAAGTTGATTTTATTTAAATAAAATTGTTAGTAACTGAAAACTAAGAAGTAAATTATTTTTATTTTATTTTCTAATCACTGCAAGTTTTTTTTTTTTGCTTTTATATTGCGGCTCTTTTTAACAAGTTCTATTTAGCAATGTGAAAAGCGATAAGACAGAAAAAATTAAATACTTTGTGAAACATATTACACATTCATTTTTCGGCAAATGCGCAAAAACTTAACAAATCGTATAAAGTTTTTTCAAAGAATTCAGAGTTTTTTCCAAAAGTGCAAAGTTTTTGCAAAAATACAATATACTCGTACTCGTATAAACGGATGACACCAATCGTTGAGGTTAAAAATAATTTGATAATATTTACAAAGTATCACAAAGAGGTGAAAAATGTAATTAACTAATCTCATGCTTAAAAAAAAATTTGCACTAGAAACTAAGTTTTACATCAATTAAATATTTATTTTTATGTTCTGTTATGTGTTACCTAAAATTAATGTTAAAATATGCTATTCTTAGTGCAAAATGCATAAAAATGACATGTGTTGAAAATCACACATAGGGATAAGCAATGTAACTTCCTCAATATCTTGTTATCAAAAAATAGTTTTGAATCAATTAAATCGTTTTCTGGGATAAATTAATACAACTTAAATAAAAGCAATTTCATAAACATTTCTTAAAATGATTTTCTTAAAGTATAGAACATTTTAGATGAAGTTTGTGCAAACTTACAAGAGCTATCACATTTTTAAATCAAGTTAGTTAAAAGCTGTCAATATTATTAAGCAATTAAAACGCTTTGTTTTATCGTGAAATATTAGATTTTTACTTCAAATGTCAGCTGTCAAACTGTTTGCATACTGCCGGTATTACTTACAAGTAAAGCTGGTTCCAAAATTAAATCACGATTTGAATTAACAGCATAAATGCGGGCAGTATTCATTGTAAGGCATGTTATACAATTACAAAGTTGTTGCAAAGGAACCAGCCACCTATTTTGTTTACGATCAATGTCTTTTTTTACACGTTATCGTGTAAAAACAGAATTAAGTGTATATGCAAATTTTAAACTACTTTAAAGCAAGTCATCAAAGTGAAAATATGCTTGAAAAGCCTTCAAAAACTTTTAAAATATTATTCAAAAACTAAAATACTGCATTTTTGCTAATTGTAAACATGAAGGTAATTGTAAATATAGTATTGCCTGAATTTTGACAGCTTGTAGTATTCGTTACAGAGTATGTTAACAAATTTTTAAAGAATTTCAAAATCGAATCAAATATAAACTTTAAAGTAAAAAACCAAACAGCATATAAAGACTTATCCCCTTATTCAGAAACGATTATTAAATTTAACAAACGTTTATTAAGACAGATTTGCATATAAAAATTTGCTTAATAAACGTTTGTTAAATTTAAAAATCGTTTTTGAATAAGGGGTTTAGTGGATTATGTTAGTAAATGAAAGAATTTTCAATTTATATTTCATTCCAACTGAAATAAAAATAATATAAATGGTTTTCTTTTAAAACAAATAGCGCATACAAATGCTGCATATTTCAAGGGAGAAGAACAATCAAGTAAAACAGAAATGTGAAAAAAGGACGGTCTATTAACATTGCTCATGTCACATGACATGTTGAATGACATACAAAGTTTTGTTTTTCATACATATAGGTACTATTTTTTGATTCTGCTTTAAGAAAATGCATATGCTAATACACTTGTATGTATTGCATTGTAATATAAAGGGAAAATGCAATTACGCTGTTAAAGTGTTGCCATTTAAGCAAAAAAAAAGTTTTTTTTTTTTGATATTAAGATTGAAATTTCGTGAAAAGAATAATATTTTATAGAACTAATAAGACATGCTAAGTTAAAATTAATATCGGTTAGTAATATTTTAATAAAGTTAAAAAGATTTAGTACAAATTCCTGGCAACCTTGCTAGTGACATGAAACATCATAAAAACACGGAGCAATATAAGTATCGTACTGTATAAAATACATGTAATAAAAAAAAATAAAACAGAAGAATTTTGAAGTTACGTGTCATTTAATATAATACTCCTACTGTGGATGATTGTTGAAATAATGTACTGCCACTTAGCTGCTGCATGATCCTGAAATACAACAGAACAGCACAGAACAAAACAGACAGGCAACTTGCATTTAATGCATTTTTCCCACTTCTTTCACCATGTTCACTCAAACAACTGACAGATTTTACATGGTAAAATACAACAAATGTGTGTCATTGTCAGTTTTAGCCCGTTACGCTTATACATATTTGCAAATTTATTTTATTAAACTTCTAACGGTCTTTATTTTATTTAATTCTTTTTTTTCTCTATTTTCTTTTGCATGTAAAGTAAATTTATATAAAATGTAAAATGATGTATTTGTACGAGCTATTGCTTTATATTTTTTATATACATAAATACTCGTATATATGTATAGTTTTTGTGGGCTATTTATGTGAGTGTGTTTTCTTTTTTTTTTTCTATAAATTTGCTTTTGTAATGGTTTTTAATATGCAACATGTGGCATAAAATTTATACACTTGTTACTATTTAACAACTATGACAGGTGCATAAAAACTAATATACCATGCAAAAGGATAAAATAGTTTGTACAAAATGGCAAACGAATGGTTCTGACATTAAATTTAATGTTTCATCACTTTGATGTTTCATCATCAAACATATGAAGCTTAACGTGACTTATTAGACCATTTGCAAGAGTTATAGAGTTAATAGAGCTTTAAATGTTTCTGTTTTGTAGGGCGCAAATACAATGATAAACAAATCTATTACAGTTTGTTTTAGGTTTCGGTTTTCAAAAAAAAAAAAAAAACTTTAACAGTCATTAATTTTAATGAGATAGATACTAATAGTTTAATTTATAAACAATAAAATAAAAACAATGAATTTCAAATAAGTTTAAAATTACACCAATTGCAACAGCTCCAGCCTACAAATAGTTTATATTCCCAGCAGTTCTGTTGCCACCAGATAATTTACTACAATTAAAGAATAGCAAATAAAACTACAAATTCATGCCTTAAGTGGAAGCTAATTGATTCTATAAAGATTATCAAGATACAGTCATAGTACAGTGTGGCAATACACCTTTCTTAGAGGGAGTTCACACGCTGCGATTTTTTTTCATGCGACTCGAGTTAATCGATGAAGTACGTAGTGGAGAGTACGGGGTAGCTAGTGTCGCAAGTTTTATGAAAAGAAGCACTAAATTTGACTTTTCTTCTTTTCCATTGTAGTATTATACCCTTCACCAACATGAGAAGGGTATATATAAGTTTGTCGTTCCGTTTTTAATTTCCACAATATAATACCCCATAAAGTATATATATTCTGGATCCTTATAGATGGCGCAGTCTATTAAGCCATGCCCGTCTGTCTGTCTGTTGAAATCAATTTTCTGAAGTTCCCAGATATCTTCGGGATCCAAATCTTCAATAATTCTGTCAGACATGCATCCGAGAAGTTTGCTGTTTAAAATCAGCAAAATCCGTGCATAAATAACGGAGATATAAGCAAAAATCCGAGACAACCTCTGAAAATTTCATCAAAAAAACTTAGTGTATTAATATTGTTCATCTACTACAGATGGCGTTGACCAAAAACAAAGTGTTCGAAAACTTTAAGTGTGTTCTTAAACCGTAATATAAGTGTGTAAAAAGACAGTGTGTTCATTATTAATTGTGGTTGTGTACATTTAAATAAATAAAGACTCGTTATACATATTTTCTTCAAACTACTTGACGCTTTTATTTTGCATTAAAAAGAATCCGGTTTATTTAATGGAAATAAACCACCGTTTTTAAAAGGTAAACACGTAACAATATAATAAATATATGTATGTATGTATATAATAGAATTATGCATCCACAACAAAGCTGAAGGGTATATAAGATTCGGCATAGCCGAATATACCACTATTACTTGTTTTTATTTCATTTACCAGCAGTGTTGCCACGATGAAATTTAATTTTATAGAATTACAGACAATGTTTGGCAACACTGCGAATAAATATTTGTAAATTAAAAAGAAAAAAAAAATTGTTGTTTTAATTTTAAATAAATAACAAAGATTTAATAGAAAATTTAATGGTGAAATATCGGGAATATGAATACCTATATAACGTTGCTGTAATGTAACTAGGTCCTTTTTGGTAACACATCTGCGAATGAGCGAAATAGGAGAAATTAACATTTTAATACCAAAATGTCGCAACAGATGTTTCATCATGTGAACAGATGATGAATTTAAAAGGGACAACAACAGAGAACGTCTGCAGAGTTGCGATGACACAAATCGCAGCGTGTGAACCCTCTTTTACTATCTAAGCCTCTTTTTAATTTTCTGAAAATCCAGTTTCGAAAACGACTACTTCTTCATTTATTCTGTAATGATTATTTATTACATTTCAATCCTAAAAATAATTTTTAAATTTATAAATAAATGTATTTACATTTGTGCTTCCCCACAAATCAGTACAAGTTTGCGTCATGATATTGCATAAAAATGAAGATTATAAAGAAAATTGAAAAATGTTTTAAACGGAAAATAATAATATTCGGCAAATAAACAATTAAGACAAGAAAACTGTCATGTACTCGATTTTGCACAAACGTGTTTTTTTAATTATTTGCACAAAAATATCAAAGTTTTTCGTTAATTGAATTAATTTAATACAATATTTCGAGATTGGTTGTTAAATAAAAACAAAGTAAAATATTAAACAGTTTGATCAAAATATTCCAGCTTTAAGAGAGCTTGACAAAACAAAATTTAACGAGACTCAACTTTAATTAATTTCGGCATTAACAACTCAAGAAAATACAAATTCTACAATTTTACAAACTATGTACAACCTAGAATTTTTTCAAAAGTTTGCTTAAGCAAATTGCTTAAACATTCTTACGTTTTGACTTTAGGAACTGTTCAAACGGTTGTTCTTAGCCCAAATTAGTTTTAAGTAGTTATCTTTTACTTCAATTTAGTTTTACTAACCTAAAGCGGAAGTACAGCTCTACACTGCTTAAATTTTTCTTTACAATATGCTTTCAAGAGACAAGCCAGCAGGAAAAATAACTATTGAACAACATTGAAACAAAAGACATTAACCATGACACGACTTGCAATTTAAAGAAGAAAAAAAGGTAAAAGGAACATAAATATGAAAAAGTGAATAATATACTACCAAAAACTAGTAAAAACAATACAAATAAAATACAATACACAACAACTACTAAGAACAACAAAAGACTTACAACAAAAGCAAATGAACTGTAGGTAACTAAAGGGACAATTGAGAGTGGGTCTCTATATATGTGTGTGTGTGTGTGTGTGTTTAAAGTAGGAGTTTAATGACAAAAAAGGGAACCTATTGTGAGTTTGTGCAAACATATCTATGTACAGATATAGTACACTGGATAGTCCATCTAAAAAGTGGCTGTTAACCTTATGACTTTTACTCCTTTTTTCCAGTTGTATTTTATTTTTTATTGTTTGTCGTATACTCTTCATGTTTAAAGTAGAACAAAACAGCAGACAAAAAAAAAAGGAAATGGAAAACAAAAAGGTTTTACACAAAGCCACTCAACGAAATAACACCTAGATAAATAATAGAAATGGCAAAAAAAAACCCAAACAAAAAAAAACCTGGGAATAAAAATAATATAAACTGAAGGACTACAATCTATGATTCTCTATGTTTTATTGCACAATGGGCAACAGCTGAGACACACACTCTCATGCACCATTATTATCTGGGGAAACTGTGCACATATTTTTAAAACATTTTATTTTTCTTTCTTCTATTTTTACAAAGTGTGTAAATTTTTATTGGTGTTTTTTGTTGTATCAGCAAAATTTAAAAAAAAAAAACAGTGTGTTTTTTTTTGTAAAAATAAAAATGGGTTATCTACCTTTATCACTAGACGACATAAGGGAATTTATATTTTTGTTATTTGCTGTTTTATATACAAAATTATATTGTCTATTTTTTATTTGCTACGATTTTGCTTTTATTTGAAAATATAAATATAATTTTCTCCCCATAGATATCAGTCGTTGTGTATTGTGCTGATTTTGTGCGACAACTGTTTTCTACACAAGTAATATTTTTTTTTTAGTTTTTAAGGGTTTATTTTATTGGAAAAGGTCATCGTTTGTATATTATTATAAGATTTTGTTTAGCTTTTTTATTTTAATTGTATTAGCAGGACATTGAAAGGGAATCTGTAGAGAAGAAATATTATTTTTAGGTATCTTATACAAAAAATACTTAACACAATAATAACAGTTTGCCAATAATTTGAAAAATAATTTCATACATGAATAAAGATATATATGTACACAGATTATTTCAATATATTCTGATTGCAATAAATGAAAAAAAAACTTTTCTTTGGTTTCCAAATGTGTTATTTTTATACTCACCACCAAAAAGATAATGGGTTTGTCATTCCGTTTGTAACACATCGAAATAATGGTCGTAGAACCAAAAAGTCTGTATACATATTTTGGGTCCTTATAAGATTCTAAGACGTTCTAGCC
Source organism: Bellardia bayeri (assembly GCA_950370525.1). Taxonomy (NCBI): domain Eukaryota; kingdom Metazoa; phylum Arthropoda; class Insecta; order Diptera; family Calliphoridae; genus Bellardia; species Bellardia bayeri. Next base: position 120,164,465 of record OX493264.1, read on the forward strand.
ATGTCCGTCCATCTATTGAAAGAACGATCGACTTTCTAAACAATGAAATTTTTACCAACATTCTTAAATCCACCGAAATATTTGGTATTGAAAATTCGCAAAAACGGTCCAGTAGGATCGAGTTATAGATTCAAGTTTCAGAATACATACCTTAGTATTATTTTATATACCTTTAATTTTATATAATGCAGATAATATCATGAAATTCATTATAGAAGGACAAGTCCTGTTGGAAATTGTAGAAATCGGGCCACGATTTTTAGAAAACCCATGTTTTCCCAAAATATGGCTGTATGGTAAATAAATGTCTATAGAAAAGCCGTATCTATACAAATGCAATAATAAATTTCATGCAAAGTGAAATCTCAAAACAATATTTTGTTTGCATCGCACTATGGTTTTTTTCCGTTTATTTTGACACAAATTTGGTTTGTGTACATTTTTTATGCTCCCAAGATAGCCGATCTGGCCGACATGTAACTAGGTTTTACCTTAAAAAAGCGATTATTTTTAAATGGAGCAAATTGTAGCAATGATGGTTAGTTATTCATTAATCTACACAATTTAATTAATAAGTTGCCATTTGCAAGTTTTTGCACTGGTCTGCTCTTCAAAAATTATAATCCACAAAACACAAATATAAATGTTATGTTCAATCTAATATTATACAATAAATAAAACATTGCACAATTGGACAACAACACATAATAATGACCAAATTGGTAGCAGGTAATGATTTTACATACCTCCACTAATATTTTCCATAACAACACTTTTTAATTTTATTCAACGTCAACTTTCACAAGCACACGAACTCAGCTGATGTTTACCAGAACAAAGTGATATTTAATCAGCTGACTTTAAAAGCATGCCAGCAAGTATGGGTTGTTACCAACATTTATATTCAATAATATCTAGATTAAGGAAATCAGTTAAATTTCAAAATATGAATCCAAAAAAAAAAAATTGACTTTATGCCAAAAAATCCTACTTTTTACCCACAGTGCATCGGCCCATATTTTGATATACAAAGTCCACTTCCGAAAATTAGTTAAATGCGCATAAATCTTTTATAAAAATCACTATAAATTTTAAATTCAACAAAAACAATCACACATTTTAATCGTCGTACCAAATTTTATGATATCAGTGAATATTTGGTCGTAGTCCCCATATAAAGTCTACTACTAAAAATCACATAAATGCTTATAATTCTCTTATAATAATCATTATTATATTGAAATTCAACACAAATAATTCGCATATGCATATAAATCGTCGTACATTTCATGACGATCGGCCCGAAATAGGTTATAGTTGCCTTATGAGTACAACTCCTGAAAATTCATTAACCTACATACAACTCTTAAAAACCATGTTAACAAATACGGCATTCATTTTGCAGAAATCATTTTCATCTGTAGTTCTTCATTCCAAAATTAAATAGACTCGATTATTTGAGATGTCCATGATATTGGCTATTTCACGCACTTTTATTCGTCGATCATTTAATACCATATCATGCACTTTGGCTACAATTTCTGTTCTTGTTGCTGTTTTTGAACATGGACTACGTGGTTCATCCTCAATGCGATCACTTTTCAATTCAAAAACCCAATTTTTTACTGTTGCATATGAAGGAGCACTTTCACCTGATACAGTCAACACATCATTTGAATTACTTGTCCCGATAATCCTTTTTTATTTAAATCTTTTAATGAAACCACAAATTTCTAATTTGTCCATTGTAAATGTTTTTTAAATATCTATTTTTATATGAATGAGTTGGAAACGAAATTGAACATGTGTTCATAACACAGATGGAAGTTTCCAACACACTTAACTTTTTTCTCTATATACCCCGCTTTCTGTTCTAGGCTAAGAACCGCCCTCGTAAACAACCATATCAAGCAGAAATTTTACACAGATCAGTTATAAGTATGTAAAAATTATATTATTGACTTTTGTGTAACTTAGTCCATAATTTGCTATAGCTCCTATACTAGCCTCACTTCTAAGAATAACCACAGATATACAGAGAAGACAATTTTAACATTTCAAAACGCCAAGATCAGTTTCCTAGAGCTTTTCGATACTAAATTTTTTATCTGTTAAAGTAAATTGCTTCATATAACAAAGTGCAGTTCTGAAAGAAAGAGACAAATATAAATTATGGATTATAACTAGAATATGCATAAAATTCTTATAAATTGCATTATTGAGATGAAATTCAACAAAAATAAATAATTATAGAATCTTTTATGAGGATCATCCCATAATAGGTGATTTAGTGGTGGGTATATACGATTCTAATATAAACTCTTACTTGTTTATTTCTACCTTGTATGCTTAGGTCATATTGTGTGGGAGGGATATAGAAGATTTAATTTTAAAATGCAAGAAAAAATTATAGATTCCTTAAAAATATTCAGAATTTGCTGCAATAAATTGAATAAAACTTTTTCTCGCATACAAAATTCGTTATTTTTTCTGTTTACGTTGTATGCTTAGATTAATTCGTGCGGATTATTAGATCCCTTAAAAATATTCAGAATTTGCTGCAATAAATGGAATAAAACTTTTTCTCGCATACAAAATTCGTTATTTTTTCTGTTTACGTTGTATGCTTAGATTAATTCATGCGGATTATTAGATCCCTTAAAAATATTCAGAATTTGATGCAATAAATGGAAGAAAACTTTTATTGGCATCCAAAAAAAAAAAGTTATCAGGCATGTGATGGAAATCGAAATCGAAAACGAATCAGTTTTGGAAATACACTTTAATGCATTTATAATATAATTTTTAAAATTTTTGTTTGAAGATTTGTTTTAGTAGCTTAATATCATTATATTTTATGTGATAAAAGTTTTTCAATACAGAAATATAACGAAAAAATTTACAATTAAAACTCATTCGTTTTCGTTTTCGATTTCCATCACATGCCTGTATGTTTACTTTTTACGTTGAACTCGTATGCTTAGATTACTTCGCACGGATTATAGAAGATTTCATGGTAAAATCCAAAACAATATTGCCCACATTGCCAGCTTTGATTGTATTCATTAAAGTATACATTATATGCGCATTACAAAAGTTCCAAAATCTTTATAATAAGAAACAAGTTTCCTATGAAAAATAATTGCGAAATCAGAAGAGTCCCTAAACTAAAACAATATCTTATATCAGAAGAGGGTATAATTTAAAGCATATTATTTAATAATTCCTAAATAAAAAGATTTTTAAGTATCTCCAATTTCTTGTTTTTATATTGTATGCTTAGGTTACTTCGGTGGGAGTATCGGGAGATTTCATGTCAGAATGCATGCACGTCGTCGACTTTTTAAATCATTCAAACATAAGTTGACGTTGAAGTTAGAAAAAGCAAAAATGATAAAAAAAATTAACATCAACAAAAGCATGAGTAAAGTCTTAATACGATAATTTCAATATTTATCAAGTAAATTTTGTAAAAGAGTGAAACAGTCAAAGTAATGACAAAAAAGATTAACAGCGACTATAAACTCAGTCACGTTATGAACATGTCTTAAAAGTAAATAAATAAAATTATTTAATTTAATGATTTCATTTAATTTCGATTTCAATGGTAATCATATAAATTTAAATGAAAATCTCATAAAATATTTATTTATTTATTTATTAATTTTTTGTATACTTACTTGTGTTAATGAGCACAAAACCACCAAACAAACACCGAGAAAACGAAAACCGGGGGTAATAAAATACAATTAATCTTTTAACTATAAATCGCAGTTAAATGCGGGCAGAAAAACTCAACAAAGAACTGCAATAAAGTGCTGCTAGTGGTGAAATTAACAAACAAGCCAGAGAAACTGCAATGCAAAGCAATGAAATAAATACCAGCTAAATGAACTCAGTTCAGCACAAATGGAAATATAATATTGCGAAACTGGCAAGGCAAACGAAATGCAATATAAGATATGGCTAAAAGAAAACAAAAACTAAAGAACTCTTAAAAGAACCACTAAATTGCAATAAAATCAGAAACAAAAATTAATGGCAAAATGAACACACCATAAACTACAAAATGATAAAACTAAGGGGTTAATACAGACCAAGTTTCGATCAAGCAATATAACATTTAAAATAAAATAAGGCTGCATGATAGTTAAAGTTAAAAAAAGTTATAGTTTGTATACCCTTCACCTTCATGAGAAGGGTATATATAAGTTTGTCATTCCGTTTGTAATTTCCACAATATAATTTTCCCACCCTATAAAGTATATATATTCTGGATCGTTATAGATAGCGGAGTCTATTAAGCCATGTCCGTCTGTCTATTGAAATCAATTTTCTGAAGTCCACAGATATCTTTGAGATCCAAATCTTCAATAATTCTATCAGACATGCTTTCTAGAAGTTTGCTATTTAAAATCAGCAAAATCCGTCGATAAATAACGGAGATATGAGCAAAAATCCGAGACAACCTCTGAAAATTTCATTAAAAAACTAACCCCCTTATTCAAAAACGATTATTAAATTTAACAAACGTTTAGTAAAACAGATTTGCATCTAAAAATTTGCTTAATAAACGTTTGTTAAATTCAATAATCGTTTTTGAATAAGGGGGCAAGTTTATTAATATTGTTACAAATAATTTCATCAACAGATGGCGTTGATCACACAAAGTGTATTAATATTGTTACGAACAAGTTTATCAACAGATGGCGTGTTTATCGACATAATTATGCATAATAGAATTATGCATCCACAACAAAGGTGAAGGGTATATAATATTCGGCATAGCCGAATATAGCACTCTTACTTGTTTTTTTAAAACTTGTTTGGGAATTTCAGAATCTTTAGCTCAATTTTAGCTAAACCCCTTTAAGAAATTACAAACAAGCTGTTTGTTGTTTGCATCATTGACTAAAGAAATGACAAACACAAACAATTGCTAAAACCCGTGCAAGGGTAACATTAAATTTCATTAAAATCCAATTTATAACCAGTACCAGTTTATAGTTTTTTATTTGTAAATATAAAATAGTTGGCGAAAATGCAGCAAAAAGGGAATTAGTATTAAATACACAAACAAATGAAGCAACTAAACGAATTGAAAAAAAGTACAGCTAAAAAAACCCATATAAAAGCGAATAAAAATAAATAGTCATGACGATTTGCAGAATTAAAACTACATAGAAAGGATTTAGTTGAATGTTTAGAATCATTGATTTCTCTTTTTATTTTCATTTTTTATTTGTTTGTTTTTCTCTACTCTAGTTTTTTTTTCACTACAATTGCCAACTAATAAACTCAAAAACTAACAATAAATCGTAATACACGTATAAAAAATGGATAAAAATGGACACAGAAAAAAGGGAAAGGTTGCTACTAGAAAATTTGTGGTTTAAGTTCGCAGTAAAAAACGTTTGTTGATATAAATCAATAAGGTATTTTATGGACCTTCTAGGCCCATGAGATCAAAAAGCCACTAACGAAACTTGTGATCTCAAAATCCCACAACGCCAGTTACCAGAGCATCTCAAGCTTTCTAAAACAATAGGGAATTTGGAAATTGGACTGTTTCCCTTGTGACCCAATATGATAATGTGCAGTGCAATTTAACCAATCCAAGTAATTTGTAAATTGATAACTGGACAACGAAAACACACTGACGTCAATGCTTCATTCTTTAGTATATAATATAAACGATAAGAATCGGAACATCAACGTAGAGCTATAGTCATCAGTATTGCAATATATTTAACAAAAGACATTTTAAGTTATTTCAAAGAAACTTATATGCAAACTTAGCTGACTCCTGACCAACTCTTAGCTAAGGTTTCAAAGATGAATTGATGGTTGATAAATCTCTTCATCCATCAATTCTCTTTCAATTCAAAATATCACATTTGGTATAGAGTTTCGCGTGCAGATTAAAAGAAATTGTTCGTGTATGTCATCTTCATGCAGATTTTGTAATAAAAATAAATAATAATTAAATCAAATTGTTTTGTATTACGGGGCGTATGATTAACTTTAATTATATTTATGCTTTCACAGTTTCCGGCATAATTTCTTCAAAACTTAATTTATTGAACAAATTTGTTGCTATAAAAATAAAAACACTTTTAGAACCAATATTAAATAATAATTTTTAATTAATTTTACTTTAAAGTTTGAGTAAAGTTCTTGATCGTACGCTTTCTCTCGAATAAAGGATGTTAACATATAAGTCCTGTTTTTGTCATAGTGTCCATCAGGCATTGCTCTAAAAGCCACAAAAATTGTAAAAATATAATAATTTCAAGTTAACTATTAAACAAGTAATATGGCCTTAGAAGCAGCTATAAAAATATCAGGAGTTTAATTATATAACGCGGTATGTTTCGCTACCCTTGTCTTCATCAGGCATGTGATGGAAATCGAAAACGAATGAGTTTTAGAAGTCAATTTTAATATTTCTGTATTGAAAAACTTTTATCACATACAATATAAAGATATTGGGCTACTAAAGAGGATCTTAAAACAAAAATTTTAAAAATTTGATTATAAATGCATTAAAATGTATTTCCCAAACTGATTCGTTTTCGATATCGATTTCCATGACATGCCTGAATGAAATGAAATTGAAGAGTTTAAAAATATTATTGTTCAAAGTGTGAATATCTTACATGTTAGCCTTTATGTATTTATTATTTTTAGCAGTCTTATTGATGGTATCTGAATCCGCTGACTTTCTAAGCGAACACATTTGTTTGCATCGATTACTGGTCATATTTTTTCCATATACATATGTATGTGATAAATAATATTTACATGTTAATGTCAAGCATTTTTCTATTATTCAAGCAAAACGAATTTTAGTATTTACTTCGTATAGACAGTACCACGTCTTAATAATATTGGTAGTTGTATTTTTTGTGATATATCAATTTAGAACTTATTTTGTATGTCCATTTTTTCAAACTCATTTTTTGTTTTATTGTGTTCTTCAAGATGTACTACTTTTAGTATTTACTTTGTATGTTAATAGTCAAATTTGCTCTTACAAAATTTGAGAAGTCTAGCTGTTATAGATTCCCAGATAATCGAGATTAGCTTATATGGGAGGTGCCACGCCCACTATTAGTGATACGAATATTTGCGCGCTAAATATTTGTATTGACATTAAAGTTAATAAGACAAAATTTCAAGACTCTTGAATTATTTATTACATTTATATTTTCTCAGAATTTTGGCAGTAATGTACATTATGTTGGTGGACCACGCACACTATTTCCAGTCCACCGATTATTCATCAATGAATGTCGAAAATTTGAAAGTTATAGACTTCTAACTATATACGTTTGTTAGAAGTCTATAATAATATTTATTAAATATCATTAGAGTCGAGTATGACTCAATTATTGGTAATCTAGGTTCCTACTTTAAAAAGTACAACATATACATACATAATTTAAGTCCTTCAGCATTAGATTTCTGAAAATATTATGAAAACTTTATTTTTACTATTTTTAATTTTCAAGTTTTTTGACAATTCATTATCATGGAATCTATACGATAAAAAAAAGTCCTCATTAACTGTATTTTAAATACGAATATATGATAAATGGATAAAAATTATCAAATTTTTCAAAATAAGTTTATGGTGATTTGGGTGAAAATCTTTGTGTGAAAATAAAATAAATATGTTAAACTAAAAATTCTGGTTTTCCCAAGTGTTTGGTCTGCTGAACTGTAAAGGGACAAACACGTTCCAGTTTTATTAAAACATTAAAATAGAAAGAAAGGGAACTGCAATTATTCTTTTTTTATCAGTTAGTAGTTTGTGTTCCGAATAACTAAATTTTGAGTGGTTAAATGCATATTTTATCATTTTAAGTTCATTCGTCCTTTTTCTACTATCTTTTCGTCCTTTTTTTTTGTCACCACTTTGATAATAACACTATTTTATTAGTTAAAACTATTAAACATTTAGGAGATGTTTGCTTATAATTATAGTTAATATTGTTATTATCAAACCACTGTACCCTTAAACTAAACCCCTTAACTATTCTACCACCTACGTTTATAGTTAAAACACAGAAAAAAAACTACAGTAAAAAGGCAACACTTGACACTTAGTTGGTTTTATTGGATTAAGAATTAAACCTTAAAGCTTTAACAGACTTCAGACTCTGTCTTTAATTGTTTTATTTCATTCAAACAAATACCTTTTTGATATCATATTTAATTTCATTGCAGTTTTTCTTTCTTTGTCTCTTAATTCCTATTCAAGAATTTAATATAGCAGATTAATTTTGTTTATGTTGCATATTTTTTTTTTAATTTTATTTCATTTTTCCAGTTCAATGTTTTGTGCTTTATTTATATACATATATTTTTCTGCTAAATCTAATCTATATTGAATTACATACTTGTTTATTGGGTTTTTTTTTCATTCTTGATAAATATATTTTTCCTATATATTTTCCAATCCTCTTTTATTTGTTTGCTCTCTTCTATTTCATTGGAGGATTTCATTCTTGAAATGGTTTGGCAAAAAGCAAAGTTTCTAATTTCTTTTGCTACTTCCTAGAAGTGTTGATTTGATTAAAAAGTTAATCTGAAGTATAAACTAACGATAAAATTAAATTGAAACTTAATGAAAAATTAAACAAGTTGTATACATGTTTTATATGTTGTAATAGGATTTAATTAGAATTTTTGTTTTGCTAATGTTTGATTTGGTTATTTTTTTTGTACTAGAGAATGTGATAAATTGTTTGATTTATAACTTGTAGAAAATAAGATAATAAATTTTAGTCCAACACCTACTTTAAAGTATACCGATCGACTCAGAATTACTTCCTATGTCCGTCCGTTTGGCTGGCTGGCTGTCAATGTAAAGCTTGTGCGAAGAGTGCAGGTCGCAATTTTAAAGATATTTTCATAAAATTTTGTACATTTTTTCGGCCCAAAGACGGTTGGGATTTAAACTGGTTGAAATCGGTCCATTATTTCACACAACCTCCATACAAATGTCCTTCCGAAATAGGAGTTTACCAATCATAAATGTATGATTTATGCACAACCCAGTAAAAATGTGCTTTAAAAGGAGCAGGTTTTATGTATGAATTCATACCTCAAATCGCTTCAAACCTGCTGATGGGATGCATGATTTTTGTATGAGTTATTCCCGGTTTGGAGGACTACTTTCTGCTGACAATAGGCGCTTCTTTTAACCTAATCAAACATGCAAATAAAGCACTTTCCTAAAGAAGAAACAAATTCTATCTGAATATTTTTGCTGAAGAAAAATTCATAGTAACTGAGAAGCGCGTTATTCGTTTTGTAATTGACTTTCGTTGTCATACGTAAATCTGTAGACTATAATTTCATTTTTGTTTTTTTCGCTTTAAAACCTTCTTCATTGTCAGCACTAAAAAAGCACCTTTTTTGTATATTTTATTTGTAAGGATTTACTGCTTCAAAAGAGCGCTTTTTCTCTTAAGTGCTTAAAAAAACCCGAATTTTTTTACTGGGAAATAAGTTTTACAGGAAGCGTAATCACATTTTTGTGTATATCGGTACATAATTGTATATAGCTCCCATATAAGGACCGCTGCCGAAAATCACTTTAAAGCGCATAAGTCTCTTAAAAAAGTGGTATTTAAATAAAATTCAACACAAAAAACGTTTCATATACACAGGAATCATGACATCTAATTTTGTGATACTCATAACTCCCATGTAAGACATTCTTCGCGAAATCACTTTAACATACATAAATCCGTTACAAGTATTAATATCGAGGTTAAATTTAATTCAAAAAAGTTGTATATATACTAGTGCTGGCAAAGTATTGAGTAATGGATACCGAGTATCGAGTATTTGCCCTTTTTTTTGGATACTCCATACTCAAAAGTAGTTACTCGATACTTTCTGAGTTGTATTTTTAAGCAAGTTAAGTGGGTAAAATAGTGCATAAAAATACATCACTGTATAAAAAGACAACAATGTGTAAGCTACAAAATTAAACCAACCGCCGAAATACAGCTGTCCATTATTTCTTAAGTTGTTGTTAACGTTGAATTAAAAGTTCGCTTTACATTTATTTTTGATTTAATAATAAAAGACATACAAGACCAATAATAGTTGAAGATATATTTTTATTTTTTAAACTACTTCAATTTGCAGATAAAAACTATGCGTTACAATTTCAAAAAATCCGTTAAAAGTATCGAGTAGTATTGAGTACCCAAATGAAAAGTATTGAATATTATTGAGTAATGGAAAGTAGTAGAATTTGCCAGCACTAATATATACTATGGGCGCGCCACGCCCATTTCTGAAAAACTGTTTTTACTCGCATACTTGGTGTAGAGTATTATATGGTCGTTCTTGACCGACTATACTTCCTTACATGTTAAACACGTTTAAGTAATTTTATTGGTCTTTGAATTAATAAATCTTTTAGTAAGTGATTTATAAAACGTTTTGAAAATTAATGGTTACTTGAAGGCTATTAATTTAAACTAAATACTAGTTTAACAATTTTTAACAATCAATCTCAATTTTACACAAAACAAGGCTTAAACTTTGTTTTTCGAAGTTTAACTAAACGTTTGCATAAGCTTTAATTCACATAAGCGTTTTTTACATCATTTGGACATATTTATTTATATTTGAGAAATAAACCAAAATTTCTGTTTTAAATAATATTTAGTGTTTAAAGTTTAACTAAATTATTTTACGAATACTAAACTGGGTTTAGTTAAACGTAGTTGATAATTAAGTTTTAAGTGTTGTTTAATAAATTGAAATATAAATTTTTAACAAAAACATAACTTAAGCTAATTTAGTAAAACTTTATTCAACTGCTTTTTTATAATAATTGTAACAGACATAATCTTTGTTCTTGTGGGATTAGCTAAGCCTTTGTTTTGAATCAGAATCAGCAATGGTCAAACAATTTTTGTCCGGCACTGGCTGGACTAAGATATAAGATTTGAAATACTTATTGTTAGTTCCTTTTAATTAAGATTTATTGTATCTTTAAATAGACGTTAAAAAAATATTAATATTTGTAATAACTAATATTTAAATGAGGTTTAATAATTCACAATTAAAGTTTAGTTTAACTAAACTTTATTTAAACCAGATAAATTTATTTTAAACAAGTCAAACTTATTTTAACTTAAATTTTTACAACAGAATTTTAGAATTGATGTACATTTTTCGATAAAAATAAACTCGGACTTAAACTTTGATTTGAAGGTTTAGCTAAACCTGTGTAAGCTAAGCTAAATTTAATTTCCATGCATATAAGTGATAACTAATATTAAGCGGCCCTTAATTAATTTAAAATATAACCAACATGAAACTAAATTTCACCTAGTTTAACTAAACTTTGTTTAAACGAGCTTAATTTATTTTACTTGGTTTAATTGTAGCATAATTTTAAAGCTAATTAAATTTCGATGTATTCATAAAATAAGACTTAAGCTTTGTTCTTGTGGGTTTAGCTAAACCTGCGTTAAGTGAACTAAACTTAATTTCTCTTAGAATATGTTACAATACATTTTTATATATAAAATATGAGCAAAACTCAATTTAACCGAGGCTAAGTAAACTTTGTTTTAATCAAGTTTAAATAATATATTGTTAAATAAATGATGTTAAATTTTCTGTTGAGTAAAAAACTAAAAAAATTTTTTTAATTAGTTTAACTAATGACTTAATTTTTCCATAAATAAACTTATTTAAATATTACATATGTACATAGAATTGTAAAAACTTAAAGTTTTTTAGTTTTATGTAGTTTAAGCTGTAGTTTTAAATTTTTTGTTGTTGAAATTAATATTAAAAAAAATAATTCTTATTTTAACAGCCCTCTGATAATAAATAAATTAATAATTTTAAATATGAAGGCTTATTTAACCAACATGGACTGGGAGTTTTACGTGACTGTAATAATAAATTTATGATGTTTATTTAATCTGTTGCAAAGGCTGACCAATAATTTAACTTATGAATTATTAAATTAATATTTAACTATGTTTAAAAGTTTAACTTTAAGGAGCTGGCAAAAGTTTGCAAATTGCATAAGTACGAAAATAGGTTGGAATTCTAACTGCCGTATTTATAAAAAATTAAGTAGACTTGAAGTGTGCTTTAAGACAAAATTTTCATACAAAATTTTCTTAAAGTACACTTGAAGTCTACTTTAATTTTTTATAAATACGGCAGTAAAGGTTTAGAGAAATAGCAACTAAGTAAGCTTAAATGTTTAGGAGTAAAATATTACATGTAATTGCTTGAATTTTGCTAAGACCTTTAGAAGACTTAAAAAATAGTAAAAAAAAGAAATATTGATTATTATAAAATTTTAAAGCCCTTAATTATTTAATAAAAGAAAGACTTAAAAAAATTTCGTAATTATATTTTAACTAAATAAAATATTGTTTTTTTTATGTTTTACTTTCTACCATAACAACTAAATCAATTCTGCAAAAGTTTTAAAGTTTTCATTAAAGTCATTAAATAACACAAATATCTAGATATTTTTTGTTATATATATTTAAAAAAAAAAACAATTTAAATTTTTCTTTGCCGCCTCTACAAATGTTCGAAAGTTCACACAATTTGTTTTCCAAAATATAGAAGAAAAAATAAAACCTAAACTACATAAAACATTGAAAAACAATTCCACTCGATTTTATGGCAACACTTGTTACCAGTAAATAGATAAAATATGGTTTTTTGTGTCTTTATGTCTAAAATTTTTTCATATTTTAAGGCTACAACGAACGAACTTAAATATTCATTACAAACAAATAAAAACAAGAGCAAAGCAGAACAAATACTAAAACTTTTAAATGTACAACAAAATCGAAACAAAATTGTCTATGTTGGAGTACAAGAGTTTTCAATAAAATATAAATGTATAAAAAAAATATAAAATTTTGTTATCAACTCCTAGAGCATAGGGGCAAAAAAAATGGTTTAAATAAATGTATAAACGTTGCCACAAACAAATAATTTAAAGAAATTTGTATTTATAAATTTAGCCAGGTTTGAAAGCAGTGGTTATAAGGAATGAAATTGAGCAATTTAATCGAGACACACATTATTTTAAACGAGCTATATTAAACGCACAAAACCTATTTTAAAATTTGAAACATTTGTTAATACATTTCCGTCTCTGTTACATGCATGCTCATTCATGTTACAAATATTTATGAAAAACTAAAATATTTTTGATTTTTCTCGGTAAAATTTCTTTAATTTAGAACATCACTCTTTTAAATAACTGCTTTTAATACAATTTATTTATAACTTTTTTGATTTAATTCATACTAAATGTTACCGAAACAATATATATACATATATGTTTCTTTTCATAAAAATGCAATTTATGTGTTTTTTTTTCTCTATAAATAGTTAAAAAAAATAAAAATAAGTGTTTGTTATTTTTTCAACAGAAATGTATTTTAAAGATTTTATTTCAGAGTAAAAGATAGTTTCAAATAATGTTTGCATATTAAAATAAATGCAACAAATGCATAAACAATTTTACTTGCTGTACATAAATATTTAAAACTTACAAAGCAATATATATCATCAAACAAATTTATTTGCAAACTGAAACAATTTATTAAAATAAAACACAACATTTATAGAACAAAGTTTTGTAGAGATTGTTTAAATATTTTTCCTTTTGTTTAAATCTTTTCCCTTAAAGGTTTATTTAAATACATGTTAACTGAACTTAGTTTTGAATATTTGAATGAATGAACTAAACCCAATATAACCCAGTTTAGCTAAACTATGTTTAACTTATTTCATTTGAACTAATTGAAGCAGAATTTTAAACTTAATCCAACATTTTAGATATCTTATTAAAGGAAAAGCTTAATTATATTATTGTAAATACACTGTGGAACAAATTCAATTCAGCAAAACTTAGGTCGATTCTGAGTGTGACCCATATCGCGTCAGTTGTTTGAATTTTTTTAAATCCACCTTCGAACTTTGCAGTCAAATGCCGATTTTCAGCATATTGTTTATATGGTTTTTGGCTATAACTCGTTGACTAATTGATATTTTTTAAATCTGTAAAAGCCAAATTATTGCTAATTGTTGCACAGGTCTCTAGTAATAATTTAATAATTCGTTGAAGACATCACTGTACCATCATAAAAATTATAGACAAGTAAACTAAGCACAATATGTACCATAGAAATTTTGCCTGTTGCAAAACGACCAAAACATTTTACAAAAACTGAAGTAACAGCTATAGTAAGAGAAGTAAAAGCCAACCAAACATCTAGTGCTGTAAAAATATCTAAGAATGTTACGAAAACTTTTGGAAAACTTCTAAACGCGAAAACAATTGGAAGATTTTTGCAAGGTATAGTGCAACGTAACTTTATATCAAAGAACAATCAAACCAAATATTCGAATTTCACAAAAAAAAAACTTTTTTTTGCAAACTTTTTGAAATAATATTCTTTTCTCTGTTTGAAACAAGTTTGAGATATTTGGAGTCAAAAATACCCCAAAAATAAGGAGAACCAAGACCAAAGCCTTTAGTAATAAATATGTTACCAAAACGATAAAATATGGTGGCGGCTAAGTAATGGTTTGGGGCAACAGGGGTCGGTTATCTTACATTTGTAGAATCTATAATTCAAAAGAAAGATTATCCATAATTGTGAAACTGTAGTTTTTCAGTCGTTCTCCAAAAACTTTAGATCAAACTAAATATTCGAATTTCACAAAAAAAAAAATGTATGAACGAGCTGCAAACTTTTTGAAATAATATTCTTTTCTCTGATTGAAACAAGTTTGAGATATTTGGAGTCCAAAATACCCCAAAAATAAGGAGGACCAAGACCAAAGCCTTTAGTAATAAATATGTTACCAAAACGATAAAATATGGTGGCGGCTAGGTAATGGTTTGGGGCAACAGGGGTCGGTTATCTTACATTTGTAGAATCTATAATTCAAAAGAAAGATTATCCATAATTGTGAAACTGTAGTTTTTCAGTCGTTCTCCAAAAACTTTAGATCATTCTCTGCGGCCCTAAGATCTCAGTCCATTTAGGCAAAAAAATATCTCTTGAAATAATAACATAAAGGCAGTAACAAAATATGAACAAAATATCGCCTGATTTAACTATTCATTGACTATTAGCCATGTCACTGAATTAATTCCGTATTTTGCTTCTATAGAAAAAGCAAAACAAAAATTTTTTCAGAATGAAACCACTTTTAATTTGCTATGTGGAATTGTAATTTAAAGCATTTTAGGTTTTAATCTGAAAAAATTGTTGGTTTTACTGTTTCTACAGAAGCAAACAACGAAATTAATTTCACTTCAGAACGGAATTAAATTCTGTGGCATTGCATATGTCTAGAATATTGTCAGCTCTGATAAAGGCAAAAGGACGACAAACAAAATATTAAATACAATGTTTTACACAAATTTATTATTCCTTTTAAGATAAAATAAGACTTAAGCTTTGTTCTTGGCAGTTTAGCTAAACCTGTGTTAGTTAAACTAAGCTAAATTTACTTATATACATGTAATAAATTATTTTTATTTGTGGTTCATGCCTGTGAAGGAATATGATTTCCTATTATTAAGAATTAAATGCAAATATCTATTTCATTTGGTTTAACTAAACTGTGTATAATCAAAACTTATTTCTTTTTTCGCTTAACATAAATAAAAGAGGGCTTTTTTTGTTGTTATAAATTTATTGAAACTAATGTTAACAAAACTTTAATCGAGTTTAACTTATATTACTTTAAATAATTGAAACAGAATTTGAATAGTAATCAAAGTTTATTTCTTGAGGTTTAGCTAAACCTGAATTAACTAAACTTGGCGTAATGCACAAAACAGGGATGCAAAATAAGATTTTACAAATTGTACTAAATTTCTAAAAAAGTGTACTTTTTTCAGCCCAATTGTACTTTCTTCTTTTCTTATTTTATTTCAAATTAACTAAAAGCATACATAACAATTCATTTGTACATATCGCACCCTAAATACAAAAGCGTCACAATTCAAAATTTTCCAAAACTGACTTTTTTTCATAAATCAATTCAGATACACATCTCAAACTACTTCAAAAATTTCTTTCACTATCTTCCTTAAGTTGAAAAATACAGTTATGTCTATTTTTATGTTAAGTGTGTGCACGATGAACTTTTTTTGTCTCTCCTGAAAATTTTAGTATTTTGAGTTGTGACCCTTTTGTATTTAGGGTGCGATACATAGTATATGTGTAAAAAACTTCACAATTAATAAAAAAGCACATTGCAATTCATTCGTACATATGTGCAGATAAACTTAACAATTAATATTAATTAATATTTTAGTTTCAAAAGGTACATAAAGATCAAGTTAATATCTGAATATAAAAGTTTATTTTATGACATACATACTTCTTGCTAATAAATTCTTACTAATTTCTAAATTGTGTAGCAGCACGAATTAGAAGACTTCAGCAAATCAGTTTTTTGGATTAGAATGGAGACAGTCGAAAAAAACAGTCTGTTCCTCTCTTTGGTTTTTATTATATTTTGATACGAAAATATACTTTCCACATTTGCAAATGAATGTGGAATGGATAATAAATATTCCTTTAGCAATTCTTGAGATATCAGTAAACATTAATTCATTTAGTTAATTTTTCAGAGTTGAGTTGCCATATGAAAATGAACACAAAAAATGAGATCATGATGAATTTTTATACCCTACACCACAATAGTGGGGAGGGTATATTGGATTTGTGCATACGTTTGTAACGCCCAGAAATATTGGTCCAACAACCATCTTAAAGTATACCGATCGACTCAGAATCACTTTCACCTGGCCCCCATACAAATGTTTTTCCGAAATTGGGGTTTACCGATCATAAATCTTTGAATTATGCAAATATGCAAACAAATTTCACCACAAATAAGTAATAAATGAAGACAAATCACGTCCAAAAATTTCGTGAAGATCGGTCCATAATTGGTCGTAGTTCCCATATAAGGCCCACTTCTGAAACTCACTTTAAAGAGCATAACTCTTTTAAAAATGTTGTTATCCAAATGGTAGAATTTTATGATGATCGGTCCATAACTAGTCGTAGCTCCCATATAAGGCCCACTTCCCGAAATCACTTTAAGGACTTGAAGGAAAATTTAACAAAAATGAGTTTCTTATGTACAAATAGGATGATACTTAATTTTATGATGGTTGGTCCATAATTAGTCGAAACTCCCATATAAGACCCTCTCCATAATTCAATTTAAGCTCCATAAATCGTTTAAAAGTATTTATAAAGTTTAACATATATAATATTTATATTCACAGATCTCATGACACTAAATTTTTGGATGATCGGTCCATAATAGTTGATATCTCCCATATAGCGCCCATATCTGAAAAACTGTTTGACCGACTATACTTTCTTACTTGTTTAAAATACATTTGTGCAATGTAATAATATAGGGAAAATTGTTAAATAGTGTTAAATTAGTCATTAGGGTGCTATTGTACCTTTAACTCTCAAATTGTGCTAAAAATAAATACAATTGTACCAACTGTCACATTCATGTGACAAAAACATATTTGCAAATAATTAGGAGTACATTTCATAATATTATGAAATTAGGAACGCCATTTGCACTGTACAGATTTTTTACTTTTTCACGATGCATTAGAAATCCTTGTACTTGTATACTCAGATTTTCAACTTCTGTTTTTAAAAAATATTTTGTTGTGAGAATAGTAAGTTTGTGGAATATTCTATTTTATTCCTTGCGAATTTTTTCTCAATCTAATAATATTTGTCGAAAATTATTAAATTCCTATCTCTTATTCATTGTTGACTTTTATGGATACCTATACTTTTCTCAATCTAGTAATGTTTTTTATTTGAATTATAAACTTCCGTTCTGCCACTTATTGATGATTTATTTGCTAATTTATGAACACCCATAGTGTGTCACTGATGGGCCCTATGTGGTTCTTTTGTATAAAGTTTGCAATTATGGCTGGGGAGCCACAGTAAATTTTACTTAATATATGTATGTTTGTACATAAATGTATTTGTATTAATTTATTATTATTTGATTGATTAATTTTTATTATCGTTATGGTATTATTACTATGTAATATTGTTATTTTGGCCATTTAGGCTTAATATTACCAAATAAATGAAGATAAATAAATAAATGAAATTAATATTTACCACAATGTTTATAATGTAAATATTTCAATTATAAGCAAATCGAAGTAGCTTAATTGATTTAAAAAGGTTTAACAAATATTGGCATAATTTTATAATAAAAACAATCAAACAATGATCTTACAGCTTTAACTCTTTTTAAAAATTCACTAGTAATAAACGCAAAGTAAAATTCAGAAATTAAATATTTAACTTCATAACTTCAAATTTGTTTAAAGTTGTATTTGATGAATATAAATTTTTTGTTACTACTTACATATATGTATATAAATTTCTTATTATAGTTTATTTGACCTTTGTTATTATGTTTAATATTTTAATAATTGCTCAAGCTTAAAATTTTTTTTTAAAAATTGTAAAAATTATGTAGCTGCTTCAGGAAAAATTTTTTTAATTTTATAAATTTCAAATTATTTGTCACAGGAAAAAGTATATGCACATTTTTTAACATAACAAAATATTAAAACAATTTATAACTAATTGTACATTATTTGTAAGATGTGTTATTTATACCCTACACCACAATAGTGGGGAGGGTATATTGTATTTGTGACGCCCAGAAATATTAGTCCAACACTCACCTTAAAGTATACCGATCGTCGTAGAATTACTTTCTGAGTCGATTTAACGACGTCCATCCGACTGCCCGTCTGGCTGGCTGTCCATGTAAAGCTTTTGCGCAGAGTACAGGTCGCAATTTTGAAAATATTTAAATAAAATTTGGTACGTGAAATTTTTTCGGCCAAGAATGGATGGGATTGAAACTGATGGAAATCGGTCTATTCTTTCACCTGCTCCCATACAAATGTCCGCCCGAAATTGGGGTTTACTGATTATAAATGTTTGAATTATGGAAGGCATCAAACAAATTTCACCACAAATGAGTGATAAATAAAGCCAAATCACATCTACGAATTTTGTGCCGATCCGTCCATAATTAGTCGTAGCTCCCATATAAGGCCCACTTCCGAAAATCACTTTAAAGTGCAAAAGTCTCTCAAAAATGTTGACATCCAAAGAATATTGAACGAAAATATATTTCATATGTCTAAAAATAATATGATATAATTTGCTTATGATCGGTCCATAATTATTCGAAACTCCCATATAATTCACTTTAAACTCCATAAATCGTTTAAAAGTATTTATATCGAGATAAAGTTTAACATACATAATATTAATATTCATAGAAATCATGACACTAAATTTTGGTACAAAATAGATGATATCTCCCATATAACGCCCATTTCTGAAAAACTGTTTTATACATATACTGGGTGTAGGGTATCATATGATCGGGCTTGACCGCCTATACTTTGTTTCTTGTTTTTATGTATTAAATGTCTGTAAAACTGTGCTATATTTTCAGTATCTGTTTTGTAGTTAATTCTTTTGGTTGTAGTTACATTAATTATCTGTAACATTTCTAACATATAACGACGTTTGTAGTTATTTTCTGTGATTTACTACAATGAGAAGATAAAGGTTTCTGTAAAGTAATATTGTCTCTATATCTTTGGGCTGATTTATGTCCAGAAATTCTGGTTCTTAGTTTATTTTTCGTGGTACCTACATATATTTTATTACAATTTTCTTTATCATTTCCGTCGCAAGGTATTTTATATACAACATTTGACCTGTCATGCTATATTTATTAGTATCGAATATTTTTGATCTCCTCAATCGTTCTAATATTTTCGGAATATAAGTTATTGATTTGTAAATTTTCGGTTTCTTGTATTGTTTTTTTGTCCTTATATTGTCTTATTAGTTTATTAACTAGCTATGGAACATTTTTGTCTCCTAATATATTCCTTAACTTTTCTTTATTCTTTTTATGAAACTTCCTGTCACTTATAGTTATTATTATATCAATTATATTCTTAGCTGTATTCATAATAATATTTTTACTATGTTTGGAAAAATAATTAATTATTCTTCCTGAAACTGTTGCTTTCTGATACCAATCTATTACAAAATTCTTCCCTCTTCTTACAAATAAGGTATGTAAATATGAAAGTTTCGAATCATATTCTTTCTCTGTTTTAAATTTAATATATAGATTAAAATTACTAATCATTAAAATCTTTAGCATATTGCCAATAGCATGTTCTGAAATAATACAAAAATCATCTACCTAATTGGTCATTACTCTTGGTTTGGTACTTAATTTTTCTATATATGTATCCGATAACTTTTCCATTACAATATCTGCCACAATTGGAGAAGCAGGAGATCCCATTTGAAGTCCTTTTTGTTGTATACTATATATATATATTTTTATTGTATTGAAAATATCTAATGTCCTCTATGCAAAATTTTAGAATACGTAAAAATAGGCATCTCCCAATTTTTGTATATTGTTCTATAATATTCCATTTTTCTTCTATTATATTTATTGCTAAGTCAACAGGAATACTTGGAAATAGAGATACTACATCAAATGAAATCATTTTCTCATCATCTTGTATATCGTTAACTTAATACGAAAAGGCCCCAACTCATAATTTTTCGAAATCTATATTTTTACATATTTCGATAGACTATTACTAGATACACCTCCTCCAAAAAAAAATCAGATGAATCCTGAAAAAAATACCGAAGTTATAGCCTAAAAAAGAAAAGCCCTAACTAAAATTTTGTATTAATATTGCATCTTTTTTATTTAGTTTTTTTCTTCTCCTGTAAACTATGAAAAACATGAGTTAGGGCCTTTTCGTATTAAGTTAACGATATGTTGGTTCTTTAGTCTATCTTTGAATTGTAGTGAGTCTTTGACATTATATTCCGAATTTTTAGTAATATTATTTAAAATGTTCATAATCACTCCTATCGTGAATAACAATTCCCCTAATGAAATTGTTTCCCTTTTCACATTTTTCCTATTAAAATTCAATGTTAAAAAATAAAAGGGAACAAATTTCATGTGGAATTTTTATTCACGATAGGGGTGAATGTATTTACATAGTTCGTATGATGGAGAATTAACAAAAGAACAAATTGATCTTAATGGGAATTAATAAATTTATTTCTCACTATTAATTTTAGTTTACAAAGTTCAATTACTTTTTTTTTAAATTTATTAAGTTTTCTAAATTTAGATTTTTCATTTCCAAGTATTAATTTAGATTTATAAATTTCAATTGCTTTCTTCTCAATATCAATTGGTCTTCTAAATTAAAATTTGTATTTTATTAATTGTAACTTGAAATACTGTAAGTAAATTTTAATCAAATAACTGATGATAACATGTCTCCCTGGTTGGTTTAGACTCAATGTCTTTAATTATTATTGCAAATAGAGATTTCATAGTAAATCCTATTAAAGTAATTTGCAAACAAATTGTACATTTATTTGTTTACAAGCTTTTTAAATTAAACTATATCAATACATAACCTTCTTTAAACAATGACTAATGATTCGTATGCTTGCTAAAATGTTTTCCTTGTGTTAATTACAGGATCATTTGTTTTATTATGGCGTCGTGGTATAAATGTTCTAACCGCCTCCAACATCATGGTGACAAGGGATGAGCGCGTAAGACTGATAGATGGTTATAATTTAGAAATATCTGATTTGGAACCACAAGATGCTGGTGATTATGTCTGTCAGATAAGTGACAAAATAAATCGCGATCAAGTGCATACAGTTGAGATATTGGGTAAGTTTAAGAAACAAAATTAAATTAAACGAATAAAATTAATGCATTTTTATTTCTACAGTTCCCCCTAGTGTACGGGCCACACCAACTTCAGGCAATTTGCAGGCCCGTAAAGGTGGTCCCGTGACTTTGGAGTGCAAAGGCTCGGGTAATCCGGTGCCCTCTATATACTGGACAAAAAAGGTAGGAATATTACGTGCATATATTATTATTTTTATTTTATTTCCATTTAGTTAATTTAACACGTGTAGTGTATTTCATTTGTTAAGAAATAATATAAACTGCTTAAACATCATTGAGTAATTTATCAATTACAATTTAATTTAAGTGTTGATAAGCAAACAGTCAGTTCTGTTCAGTTAGTCTGACTTGGAAAGATGCTTTATGTTTGTTGATTTTACTTTTTTAATTTAATTAAATTGATTTTTCTGTTTTTTATGACTTCTTTTTTATACCCTACACCACTACATGTGGTATATAGGTTTTTCATTCTTGCGAAACTTTGATAATATTCATCTTAATCATTATGAAATTCTAAAACGATTGGGCCATGTCCGTCTAACTGACCGTGTTTGTCCGTGTAAAACACTCTCACGTCCAAAATACACAATTTAACTAAACAAAATTGCCAGAAAAATATTTTGTATTGTATCTTGCTAGACAGTTTGATGTTGAAAATCAGCAAAATCGATATAGTAGAATTAGAGTTATGAGCCAAAATGTCAGACAGCCTCTATGAAAATTTTATATTTTTAAACCAATTTTTTACAATTTTTTTTTAAATATATTGCAAAAATTACCACAAAATTTTGTACACGTTATTTCTGTGATACAAGGAGAAACTGTGATGAAAATGTTAAGAATCGGTTCATGATTGGAAAACGGTAATTTTTTTTAGTTCGGTCCATGTTTAACCAGATCATATATAAAGCCCACTTCCAAAATTCACTTAAATACGTATAAAACGGGTATAAATAATGTTAAAAGGTTAAAATTTGACACAAATAATCCTAATAGGTAAATAATTTGTTATACCAAATTTTATGATGGTCGGCCCATAATTGGTCGTAGCTCCCATATCTTTTATATACCTAATACTATTTTTACGCGAATTTGATTTAACGCATTTCCAAATAAGTATTTCATTATGTTTTTATGCGACCAGATTTGATTTAACGCGATCTAAAAATGTATGTATTTTTACCAGAAAAACGTTGTTTCGCCTGTTATGAAAAATAATACAATCGAAACAGGGGATTTCCCTTATTTATTTCAATTAAATGTATGTAGTTGAAAGTAAAGCTAGATTTACACGATTAAAAATTTCTTCAAAATTGCTCTTCGAAATGCTTCAAACTCGTGTAAACAGCAAAAACTCTTCAAAATTTATTTATTTAATAGTTATTAATAGTTTGAAGTATTTTGAAGAAAATTTCAATCGTGTAAATCTAGCTTAAGAGTGTAAGTCAAATTTAAGTGTTAAAGGCGGAAAGACATAGTATGTACATATGTATGTAATTTTCTGAATGAACTCTTTTTTATATTGTTTTTTGTTTAAATAAAATATGTATAGTATGTTTGTGTATAAAGCAACATGAATTTGAATTATTTATAATATTTCACCTGATACATATTTCATACGTGATACCAACTCCCTCATTTAATATGGATACTCTACTCCTTTTTGACGCGAGTTTTCGAGGAACGTATCTATCGCGTAAAACAGAATTAGGTGTATACATAAATCATACTACGGAATTTTGGTCCATATTTGACCATCTCACTCGTGCATATAAAGCCCTCATCCGAAAAACACTTCAATTCTCATAAATCTCTTATAAACAACGGTACTGATTCAAAATTTTACAGCATTTTTTACAAAGTCCATATTTGACCATATCCCCCATATAAGGTTCACTTATGTATATGTATCTAAAATATACTCGTATTCAAATTCGACGTGAGATATCCTCATATCCAATTAACATCATGGAATGTCTAATAATTTATCCATATCGAGTCAACTTTTATAAATATCAGAAATTTTCATCCAGAATTCATAGAATGTCGGTTATACGGCAATTATGCTATTGGGATTTGTAGCTGTCAGTTAATAATTGGCAATAGCTCCCGAATTAAGTCCACTTCCGAGCATAACAACCAACCATACAACTCTTGTAAATAACGTTACTGAGATGAAATTCAGCCAAAATAATCCTAAAATACATAGAAATCACATTAGTGGATACCTTTGCTACTAAGCCACCTATACAACTTTTGTAAATAAAGTTATTGAGAGCAAATTCAATCAAAATATCCTCACCTTATAATCTTATCCCTGTTTTATACTCTGTTTCCTAACTGGAAAAATATGTTTTTCTTTATAGAATATATAAAATACTAATAAAATGCGCTAAGCCTGAATAAAAAACACTGAATAAGGATATTCTATCCTATAACTTGTGTAGTTTTCATATATCTAATTATATATAGGTGGAGGGTATTTAAGATTCGGCACAACCGAATAATGCACTCTCACTTGTTTCCTGCTCATACAATAACAAGGTAAATGTTTTCGTTTTATTTTTTCGCTTCCTATTTGAACACTGTCTCTTTGTAAAGTGTGTGTGTGTGTGTGTGTTTTTTTTCTTATTTGTAAGATAAAGTAAATACTTTGAGTTGTAAAAGTAGAATTCCTTGATTGAATGAAATTAAATGAATTGAATCGATAAGATAGAGATAAGTAAAATAAAAATAAAATTATCTCTGCCATTTTTAGAGATTTCTTAAGTATGCACGATTTGCTGTATTTTAAAACGTATGAGTAATATTGAATATTTAACGACTTATAGCTCATACGTCTGCTTGCTACATTAGTTGAGTAAATTGATGAGCTACAGTTTTGTATTAAATGTTTATGAGTTTCTAAATGTAGTCTCTAAGAAAACATTTAATTTATGTACATATATTAGTCTACATAACTGTGCAAATAAAATCCGGCACTTTATACAACATTTTTTTAAAAAACTTGTGAGCAAACAAACTCCATTTCTTCAGTGTTTTGTTTAGCTTTACTTTCGTTATTATGTCATTTAATTTAATCATTCGGAATATATTTGTGCAATGTAAAAAGGCCTCAAATAACTACAGGAATTAAACTTTAATGTTGCAGCGAAATTAAGGAGTTCCAACCTAAGAAACATTCGCTGCTTCTTATTAGAAACCCCGACTCAGCAATAATGTTTTGGTCTGATTTAATTTTCTGTAGACAATCAAAAGTTGCATTGAATTATTATCAATGAAATCAGATTAATATTATTCAACTAATTGTTTAATATTAGGCTATTATCAAAATAAAGTTAAAGCGGAGTTGTACTGTACTTTAATTCCCTTTTTAAGATTTGCCAAATAACTTTTTTTTTGAAAATGCTATAAAAAAACAACTGAATATTTACTCAAATTTCTTTTTTTATTTGAAAGTACAATCCTTTCGGTTAATAATGGAAAATAATTTCATTCAAATGGCTGCCTCGGCTGGCCATGCAGTAGCCTACATGATCGGTCCAATTTTTAAGCACATTATCGATTGTGTGCAGCTGTATTTTACCAATGGCTTCACGAATATTGTCCATTAAAGCGTCCATTGTCTCTGGCTTGTCGGCGTAACACTTATCTTTGACGGCACCCCACAAATAATAGTCCAACGGTGTCAAATCGCAGATCCGAGGTGGCCAAACGACATCAGCTCTGCGGCTGATAATGCGATCTTCAAAAACAGGGCACAAAACAAATGTTGCCAATATCTTCCTCTTCAATTTTTGTGAACAAAAATTCATTCAACATGGCCCGATAACGATCGCCATTGACTGTAACGGACACTCCTTGCTCATTTCCGAAGAAAAATGGCCCAGTTATGCCTCTGAACCAAAATCCGCACCAAACAGTGACTCGTTTTGGGTGCATCGGCTTTTCAATGTATGCGTGCGGGTTTTCTGTGCCTCAAATGCGACAATTTTGCTTGTTTACATACCCGCCAAGATCAAAATGAGCTTCATCTGAAAAGATGCTTTTTTTTTGGCAAACTCGGCATTTTCTGTAAGTCGATCGCAGGCCCACTTAGCGAAGCGAAAACGCAGCGTATACACAACCATATTCGTTCAGCGGAAAGATAAAACTAATTATCTGTCAAATCAGACATGAGCTAAGTGTTACCATTCACGAAATAAGCACTAGTTGAAAAAAAACGCTAAATGGCGGACCCGTTATATTAATGAAATTAGTGTCAAAGAGTAAAAATTACGTTTCAACAAACACTTTTTAAACAGGGGCATATTGCAATAATACAAAAGTTTCGATATTTTGTCGAAAAAACTGCTGCAGAAGGTCTGGAAGCGTGATTGGACCATGTTAGCGAGATTTATTATTTTTTTTTTGATGGTACTTTTGTTTATTTATTGCATATTTATTAAAAAATAACTAACAATAAGCATTTAAAATCAGGCAGTGCCAGACGGAAATTGTTTCACCATTGTTGATGATGTATGTTATGTAGACATTCTTCCTTCTTGTCTTCGGCTCAGATGCGCTGTATATCTTCTTGTTAGCCGAATATAGCCACTATTATTTGCGGGCTAATGGGTTTGGTACTTTAAGCGTTTTTAAGTATTTTTCGGCATTTTTTTTTTTGTATTTTAGTTTTTACCAAAGGCACGTTTAGCTCTTTATGAGTTCGAATTTCTTATATACCAGGGAGCAATTGTCATCATTGGTAGCAATTTGTTTTGGCGTCTTTGAAATCTGTCTATATTTGAAGTTTGATTAAAGAAGAATGGGTGTTTATGGTGGACATCTGTCCCTTATAATTTTGCCTACTATTTTCAATACAATAAACGTTTGAATTTAATATCAATTATTTGCTTTGTAAAATATTGAAACATTGACATTGGGTGTACAACATAAATATTTTGTGTTAATTCCCCCCCTTAATAATATCAATGAAATTGCTTTATTTTTCATTATTCTCACTTAAAGATCATTCTTGTGTATGAATTCCAAATAAATTTTGTACTGCTATAAATGTTTGCACAAAAAGGCATAGCACGTTGTGTTCACAAACTTAAATAAATATGAACCATTTCCCATCATTAATCTAAAGTATTATATAGAAATATCTTCATTATTCACTTTGAACAGGTTATTAAATCATACAAAAGGCCACTACAACTGTCCTATCTATCCTTCTATCTAAACGAAACGATATACATATGTATGTATATATGTATATATTTTGCTGTAAAGATTTTTATCATGTGTTGACACATTTAAGTAAAAATCTAAGTTAATGACATCATTTCAAGATAAAAACCAATGTAATTATTTGTTGCATACTAACAAACGACAACAATAGTAATGATATATGCATGGATGTATATACATATATGTATGTATACATATGTATATACGTACTCTCTTAAATACAGTGTAAGTTTCGATAACTACTAGACAGCTACTACCACTACAGCAACTATAAAATAGAAACACTAGGATGGCCCTTAAAATGTTTGTAATTTTTTAATTGTTCTTTGTTATCTAAAATCCAAATACTGAAAATTTAAGCAAAATCGAAAAATGTATGCTGCAGTATGTATAGATATTTAAAGAATCGAATTTCGAGGCAAAATAGCAATTTGAAATCTTTAACACACATATGTTTTAGACAACAAAGCACTAATGGGCTTATCGATAAACTGCAAAATAAGTGCTACCCTAATATACACATTCTTTCATTTATATATATGGAAGTATATGAATCCCTGCATGTATTTAAACATTTACATTTGCAGGCATATGTCTCGCATTTTGTTTGTACTTACACATGCTTACATTGTAATGAATAATAATAAACAATGTGTGGTCATTTAATAAAAGCAAACACTATTAAACAGATACAGATTACCCACTGTGAATGCAATAGATTATTTAAATGAAGTTTACTAGGCATAAGAAATTGGTTTGAAGGCCAAACAAAAGCCTTCACTGTTTTATATTGAAGTACTAAAACTGTGCTCCTGATAAACTAATATATGTAATTCATAAAAGAAAATATTTATTTATAAGAAAAATTGAATTTTAATGACTAAAATATGCCTTAAATAAAATGCTTTAAATTATTATAATGTTACACAAAGTTTAAATATTTTACTGTTTAACCTTCATTTGAAAACAAACTCACGTTGTGTACCCTTGTGTGTTGTTTTTCACTCATATAATATGTCTAAGTTATTTATTAAATTTATATGAATGTCATTAAATTTAAATTTTTATTATTACAGCACATTTATTATTTCGGTTTGAGTTCATTTTAGTTAATAATTCAAAGAATACCATTGAAAAGTTATATTTTTAGACAATTGGCACATTTCTTTTTTCTTGGACCAGCGCTCAGAGGACGACCGCTACTTATGCAATGCATTTTGTTGGAACTAGGAAAAGAGGTTATGGAAGGGTGGATAGAGGGAGTAGTGTTTGTGAACATTTGACTTAAAAATTTATATTGAAAATGGCAGGGAATACTTCTGCTGGTAGTTTATTCCACATTCGGACAATACGGCTAAAGAACGAATTTTTCCTGTAGTGTGTTGTGCGATCAACTGTCCTAGCGATCACAAATGGGTGAGCCCTGACTGAAGAACGTGTCTTACGTAAAAAACTACGAGTTTCAGGAACAAGTTCCCTGATTGCAGCAGAACACATTCCATTATATTATCGATAGAACAGTGAAACACAACCCACATTGCGACGTTGCTCCAATGAATCAATAGAGTTGGATACCCTACTGTCACCGACAAGCATATTCGCCCTCTCCTGTACGCGGTCGAGTAACTCCAAAATAGACTTCGAAGTACCGGCCCATACAATTGGAATTAATGCATTTTCTATCTTGCCAAGGGCACCATCAGCAATGTTTGTTGTCCAAGATCTATTTGTAGACATTATGTATTTAACTCACCACTGTAAACGTATTCGTATGTAAATTTCGTTCTAACTCATAACATGTATTAAAAAATATGATTAATTCACAAAGTCTATTTCTCAATAATGTTGAGTTAAATAGATGTTGTCCACAATTAGATCTTGAACTACAAAAATTTCTGATGACGCCCTTGGCAGGATACAAAATTCATTCATTCCAATGTGCCAATTGCTAAGAAATGATACTTTATTACTTTATTTTTTGAATTATTAAAATTAATGAACTCAAGACGAAATAATAAATATTTTCTTATAATAAGTGTAAAAAGCTCAACAATTTTTTAATAAGAAAAAACAGAAGTCTCTTTTAAATTTTTTGTAGTGAAAAGTGTACGCTTGAACAATTATAAATGAAAAATAGTGTCTGGCAGATGTTTACCATGACCACATAGATTTCGATTCTTTAATAAAATTTTTCAATCACATTATGGCAAAATGGCGGGTCTGTTTTATTAATCACGTCATGCATTTTGATTTTTAGGGATGTAATAGGTTTTATGTTTAGCATAGCCCCCTTTAAAAAAATAAACTCAATGGTGTTTAATCACATGTTTGGAGTGGTCAAATAACAGATGACTTTGGTGAAATTTGGATTGCAATAATCACCCCTATCGTGAATAAAAATTCCCCATGAAATTTGTTTGCTTTTCACATTTTGCCTATTAAAATTTAATGTTAAAAAAATAAAAGGGAACAAATTTCATGTGGAATTTTTATTTACGATAGGGGTGTATATCATTGTTGAAAGAGGTAAGGCCACTAATGGCCTTTACTTATGGCGTTTTCTTTTCTGGCAAAAATGTTACACTTTTTTCCTTTTTTATATGCGAAATGGGTAAAAAGTGTAACATTTATGTATGTAAAATTTTTGCCAGAAAAGAAAACACCATTAATTTTGAATAATAAAAACACTGGAGCTGAACACTTGTATATCAAACTTATTATTCAATGTACCTCAAATTAATATTCCTATAGAAATATAGAATATTAAGTAAGAATACTAGTTTAGTAGTAGGTACAACTTTCCAAGAATTTTTGTTAAGAAGACACCCCTCTTGTTTGCAGCAAATGAAAAAGGCTATGCATGAGTTTTTATCTACTATCTAAAACAAAGTCAAAGTTATTAAATTTATATATGTAAATTTCTTATACGCCCACCGAGGAATATACCTTATGTGATATCTGCTTCACTTAGCAGAAATACTTTGTTTCCAACTCTGCAATTGCGCATTATGTTTGTTTTAGTGCAGAATTGCAGCGCCTCTGGTGGTGAGTAGGCGCATTAATGTTAAAGCTTGATTTTATAGCCTTTATTTAGATATTTTACTTTGGTGGCGTTTGAATGCTATACCCAGCAAGCCATATGAGTCCGAAAAGAGTCTTTTCTGACACCTTTTTCGGAGCGTTAACGCTCTTTATGAGCCCAAAAAACAATCATAATTGCTCCGAAAACCTTCAGAAAAGAGGGTCATTACGTTCGAAAATGGTCCGTCAGAAAGAGCTCTTAGGTAATATCAGAAAAGAGTCTTTTATGAATTTTTTTTGGGCTCTGTGTAATCTTGTTTTTATCATTCTTGTGTGGTACAGCTATGTTTTTTTTTTGTTCAAAGCACAAATAACATGACAACAACGCTTTGGTACACACATAATTAAGTGAAATTTCTGAGTCATAGTGCGTGCCGACTCAGGACAGTAACAAGCAAATTTTTCTTTCGCTCCGAAAATGATCTTTGGTTGGACTCTTTTCTGATTCCTTTTTCGAAGCGCTCCTAGAATGGTATGCTGGGTACCACCGAAGGAGGGCGCTGTGATAAATATTAGTTATGATATATAGAAGAAAACTAATAATTATCAGAAACTGATGTTGTTTGAGTGACAGCTTAATGATCAAATGCACTAACCAATTAAGCTACAGCACCTCTAATCTGTTTCTTAATCTGTCTGTTTTGCAATAAATGCAACTTAGCTAAAAAAAATATTAACTATTGTAATATGCTTAACTGTTTTTCAACAAATTTATAAAAACACACTTACGCCCGTTTTCTCAATGTATCGACAAACTGCCTGTTACTAAATGTCGACATAAATTTAGTAGACTGATAATATGTCCGTTAACAATTTGGTTTTCTCAATATACCGACAAAAAGATTATTTTCATTTGGCAATACCTCTCAAAATTTATGTGAAAATTGGTAACTCTGTCTTTAAGTGACAAGTTGTTGACATAAATCAGCTGTTTTCCAAATTTTAAAAAATAACAAAAAATAAAATCAAAAAAAATGTCTGCAAGTTAATTAGTTAGGTTTGGCATAATAAACTATTTCAACATTCACTTGGAATTCATGTTCTTCGAGTTCATCCTACATCAAATTAATGTTTATTCCTCTATTAAAAAAATCTATTTAATTTTTTTTACAAAAACTTAAGGTATTGCCACATAAAAAATATGAACAGCAGTTAGCTGATTGAATTTATCTGTACAACAAATAAATAATCGTCAGATGAGGGCTGATTAGTTTTGCGACAGAATAGAAGCAAATGAGACATTGAGAAAACCAAATTTCTTTAATCGGCAGTTTTTCGTTGGAAAAAAAGATAATCGCCTAATGAGAAAACAGCCCTTAATATTACAACATTCTACTCCTCTTAAATAAATAAACCAAATGGCCAAGCGTAAAAACGAAAATTTAAACAAAAAATCCCCTATGTCCTGTACAGAAAATATCAACATTTAACTACGATGGCAATGAATTTCAGTTAAACAGTTAACAATAATAAAAACAGCAAAAAAACTCTCAATACTAGGTCAGTTTGCTACATTTGAGTAGGAAACAAGAAAACTGAAGGGGAGGAAATATATTTTTTCCAATAATTCTTTAATTTTGTTCTTTTATTTTGCAAATGAAGCAAACACAATATAAAAGGCATAAAAATCGAATGAAATGTAAGGAGCAAAAATTTACATTTACTTTTGCATAGTCGTCATATATTGTTTGCAGTTTTAACATGACATTGCAACCAAGTCATTCGCATTAATTACAATTTGGCAGGCAGTCAGGCAGCCAGGTTGGCACAAACAAGGCGGGTCTTTAGTCATGTCAAAGGCTACAAATGCAACAAACAATAACAAGAAGAGCAACCAGAGTAACATCAACGTGGCAAGCCAAAAACATGCAACCCATAGTAAAAGGAAAACCGAACACAACAACAGCAGCAAGTTGTAGTATATCTTTAGTTTTTATGTTGCCTGACTTAAAAAGGTGCCTGCCACACACAAACAACCTTTCGGAGACTACATGCAACCAACTCAAGGGGAGATTTTCAACAGAGAGAAAACCATTATAATATCGGTGCAATTGCCAGGAAATGTTTGTCATTCTTGCTTACTGTTCTTGATTCTTTTTTTATTTTTGTGTAACTCCCTTTCAAATTCATATCCAGGGAGTGTATATACATATTTCAGTTTTTTTAGGTTGCATAAATACTTGTATCTAATATATGTAGGTGTAAGAGAGCTTGTGTGTACATTTAACAGTATGTGGCATTTCACCTTTTTTATTAAAAATTGTTTTTGGTCTTGGTGTTGTTTTTTGTTTCCCCTATTTTGTATGTGCCTGTGTGTGTTGTATCCATATTCATTTGCAAAGTTATTGTCATCATCTGTATGATGTATTTCCTGTTCTTGTAATAAAAAGAACTCCCTGTTTTTTACAAAGATTTTTTTGTTGTTTTTTGTTCGTTGCTGTCTTTTGGTCTAAAGCAACCAATTCATATATATTTATAAAGACAACTTAACCAAACGTTAGAAAAGCAAGTATAGTATGAAAATGTTGTTAAAAATATAGAAAATAATGTTTGTAAGCAGGAATTTTTTACAAGAACTTTGTTTTTTTTTTAGACAATTTTTAGTTGTATTGGAAAGAGTAGGATTTGCTAATTATGAATGAAATTATACGGATATCCATCACGCCCACACGTACAGATAGCTTTTATAAAAATCAATCAATCAATCAAAAAATGTTGGTAAAATCTCTATTTCGTTAATAACTTTACGGTTGTTAAGTTTCATGGCTGTAATTGATACGATTGACTCTGTATAGACTTTGTCTTTAAGACAGTCCTGTAAAACAAAATTCATTGATGTTGAATCGAATGCTAAAAAAAATTAGCATCTATAAAAAATGTCTCAAATAATTTAAATAATTAAAAATATTACACTAAAAATATTTTTTTATATTAATTTTTCGTAAAAATCACTTTTAAAATTTAAAAAAGGACTTTGGTCCTTTTCTCACAATTCTCTGAGAGTAGGCGGAAACAAGTTTTGGAAGCGATTCCTGGTAAGATCTGAGATGTTTTAACAGTTTGTTTTTATTGGAAATTAATCTCACCATCTCACAGTGACACGTTCAGGATTTTCAGAAGCCCAAGAGTAAATGGACTTGAATGCCTGAAATTTTTTAAGTGAGTTCCATTTTCGAATGATATTGAATTCACTATAAATATTGGCACAACTTTTGCTACTAATATGTAATCACAGATAATGACAAAAGCTTCATGTTATTCCAAATGCCCTTCTAAGCAACCAGAACATGTTTAAATTACAGCAAAAGTCAACGCGTAACTTTTATGCTTCGAAGAGGGAATTGCCCACCTGTTTCACTAAACAATATAAATATGCCACAGTGTGCCATACTTGGCGTCGCCACATAAAATCTACTTAACTGCACTGGCTAATCAACAAGCAATCTAAATTAAGCCTTGATTTTAAGTCATCCTGTGTAAGAATTTTTAAAAACCAATTTGAACATATGGAATTGAATTTTGGGGTACGCCAAGTAATACCAGTATTATTCTTTGTCCCATTCAAAATTGTCCCAAGACCATGACTACCTTGAAAGCAAAAATATTCACCCTTATTCTGTT
The DNA here is from genome assembly GCA_950370525.1 of Bellardia bayeri. Taxonomy (NCBI): domain Eukaryota; kingdom Metazoa; phylum Arthropoda; class Insecta; order Diptera; family Calliphoridae; genus Bellardia; species Bellardia bayeri. The sequence goes on from OX493264.1 coordinate 120,198,308, forward strand.
TGGCGTCGTCGACACAAGACTCGTTTGTTGTAAATCCGTATTCTCGTTGTCAATATTGCCATTTATCGATGACTGTCGACATTGTTTGGTATTCTGTAACTAGAATTGACGTCGATGTTGCCTTTCATTTTGTCGACGGTCTTTTTAGTATCGTGTTGTGTTGTTTAGTGTTGTATTCTTTTGTGTACAAAGAAGAATTTGAAAAAAAATTCAATATCCAAAATAAAAAGTAAAAATTTGTAATAAAAAAATGTGGAAAACAAATTCAAATCACAAACAAAAATCAATTTGAAAAAAATCTGTCTTAAGTCGCCTTTAGTGACATTTTTCAAATCATTTCCAAAATTTTATCACTAATAGAGTTTTAAATTTTAATTCAAATAAAAAAAATTTTTGTCGGCCACGCTAAAAAATTTTTGGGCGGGGTTCCAAAGTTTGTAATATATTTAGCTATATCTTAAAAACTACATTTATTTATTTACTTGACGGTATATTTATCGAATGATAAGTATTAATAGACCTTTCCAACGATGTATGACATGACCTAATTATGTGGACCATTTATAAGTCAATTTCCAAAAATATTTTTTTGATCCGATATTTTTTTAACAAAATCTAAATAATCCGTGAAAAACGTCTATGTCAGTAATTAAATAAATCATAAAATTTAAAAGTCAAGAAATAAAGTTTTGAGATATAATATAACTATGTTGGTAATATAAGCGCCCGATTATCATTCACACCACTAAAATGTTGTGTTGTGTCGTTTACAACACAACATGCATTTTTCATACAATTAAGCCGATATGTGTTTTAAATCGTAATCGCAATTTACAACATACAACATCAAAATACTTAGTGTTGTGAACGGTAATCGTGGCCTTAATTCATAAATATTAAAGATGACATTTCAACATAAAAATACAAGAAATTTTTACTGTGCGAGCCGGTGTTTTCTATAACATGTTTTCTTGTTTTCTTCTTCGCTGGGATCCGAATAAAAAAATCATTTTATTTTCAGAATATGCATATTAAAAACGTTTTCATTAATTCACAAAATTTTGTTTGTACACAAAAAATAAATAAATAATATGTGTGTTGTATGTAACGATAAACAGTCGACGTCGACACAGGGCTGTTAGGGAATTCCAAATTTGTGTAGATATCGTTTTAAAGTGACGTTGACTCAAAATTGTCGACGACATCACACAGAATAAGGGCGATCATTAAAATAAACGAGAAACTTACATAGCAAATACTACGTTCATTAAAAAAATTACTGGATCTTTCCGAGAATGCCGCGAAAAAAAATATAATAGCAGTGAAAGTACAGCAAGAGGAATAAGCGTGGATGTTGATGTTCAAAGGTACATTTGAATTTGCAAATTAAAGCGAAAAGCAGAATGGTGTCGCTATAAAACAAGCATGCTTTTTCCATTAACATTTTTATTTTAACACGTGCAGCGTTATAGATGATGAATCAAGTTTAAAAATTAACTTGCGAAAATTAAAATTTTATCAACTGCCTGATTATGGCAAAAACAAATGTAAAAGTTGACCTTAAATAGCCACGGAGAACAAAATGCTTCATAAAAACAAGTGGTTTGTAAAACAAACAAATAGTGGTCTGAAAATGAATCCTTTTTGATACCCGTATGATCAGATATGACTTTGGATTTTTATACAAAAGAGAAACCTACAGAAGCTATTGTCGTCTCTGGCACGATTAAGTTCCCTGCCATTATTCGAAAGCTGAAATGGTTTGATATCGAAGATAAAAATCTAGACAATGTAAGAGAAAAATATTTAAACTCCTATTTAAATTTATCTTCAACTTTGGTCAATTAAACATTATCAGGCTAATGACAAAAGGCTCGCAAATAGAGAAATTGGTTACAATTGTAAATAAATGTATGTTGAATGTGATTGCATAACAGTCAACTTGCTTTTTGAAATACCTTTTCAGTATGCCCTCCTACTTTAATGTGTAAGTCTATATGGTTGTGTTAGTTCCGGTGTTTTCGTAAATGACTAGGTGTTAGTGTTAGTATTTTGAGTATGAGTATGAAGTCTCCTTTTTGCCATGAGCTGTGACATATTGACTTTATTGACATTTTAAAAGCAGTTTATAGATGACAATGATTTAGTATCATAAGTGTAGAGTATTAGTTTGCATTAAAAACACTCAGCCAGCCAGCCATGTGGAGATTGTTTGTGCACAGCTAAGTAAGTATAGATATTTTGTTGATCAAAAAGGGTTTGTTAAAAATTTTAGTTTTAATTTTGTTAAATGAGTAGAAGCATTCCTATGGCAGTTTTAAAGTTGTGGTTCTTTAAAGAAAATCGAAAATATTGGATGGCTGATTTGAAAGCAGAGATAAAATAAGAATTATTTTCACTCTCTTGCAATTGCTTTAGGTAGTACTGTCTTTAAAACTTTGAAATGTACTTTCTTACAAAATGTATTTTGAACAAATTGCTTTTGCTGCAAAGTTTAATTTTATGAGCATAAAGTTTTAAGTTGTGTATAGTTGTAAATTGAAACAAGTAAAAACGTACGATCGGTCAATCCCGATCGTATACATCCAGTATATGCGCAAAAGCAGTTTTTCAGAAATGGGAAGCTATGATCTATTAAAAAATTTAGTGGCATGACTCCTGAGCATATAAATATTTTTTGATCTCGATGTAAACACTTTTAAAATATTTATACATGTAAAGTGATCTTACAAGAGATCTTACATGGGAGCTTCGACTAATTATGAACCGACTGTTATAAAATTAGGTGTCATTATTTCTGTGTATATGAAATTTATTTTCGTTGAATTTTATTTGGATACCAACAATTTATTACAAAAGTTATGCTCGTTAAAGTGATTTTCGGAAGTAGGCCTTATATGAGAGCTATGGTTAATTATGAACAGATCAGCACAAAATTTGTGGATGTGATTCGCTTTATGTATAACATATTATATAACATATAACATTTATAATCAAACATGGAGAGAGTCATATTTCGGAAGACAATTTGTATGGGTGCTAGGTAAAAATAATGAACCGATTTCAACCAATATCAATGCCAACCGTCTTTGGGCCGAAAAAAATATTAAGTTTTTCCTATTTTTCAAAATTACGGCCTATACTTTGTGCAAGAGGTTTATATTTAGGGGCACCATCACATGGTGGTGTAGAGTATAAAAACAAATTACAAAATGTGGCAACTGGACAGTTAGTGGTTGAGAGAATTGAATCCCTACACAGAAAAAAATTATGTTTTTTTTTCAATTAAACCTTTAATTGATTTTAAAATAATTTTCAATTAAAATTTTAATTGATTGATTTACTTTTTCTGATATTTTCAATTAAATCTCAAATTTATTTTTAATTGATACTATCGTTTTGTTTAAAGGTCCGGTTTCAATTAAATTTTTAATTGATTCCACAAATATTTTAATTGAAACTCATTTTTATTTTTTTCTGTGTATCGAGTTAAAATTTTAATTTAAGTAATTAAAAAAATATTTACATTTACATTTGAATTGCATTATTTAATATGTTTCTCTTCCAATTATTTAATAATGTCCATTTTCTGTTGTATTTTTTTTTTGTTTCTCCTATTTAATAGAGTGGTGCTGGCAAGTCAACGGCACGCATTGGCGATGGTCCAATTTTAACATTGGAAAAAGTGGAACGTCAACAGGCTGGCGTTTATCAATGTACCGCAGATAATGGTGTTGGTGAGCCAGTTAGTGTCGATATACGCTTGGATGTTTTATGTAAGTAAAACTACAATTTCAAACATTTACACATTTTTTTATTATAGAGAGAAATAAAATTTAAACAAATGTTATTTGTAGTGTTTATGAGTAAAACAAAACACATGTAGATTTCTAACAATCAGAACAAAAAAAATTTTTTTTTTGGCAAACGAGAATAAAGGGAGAATAAAGAAAAGTTTTTTTTACATTTCTGAACAAAACCCTAAAATATAAATTGGTAATTAAAAATAATTGTTTAGATAATTATTATGCAAGCAACAATATTTAAACGTTTAGTTTCAAAGCAATTTGGTAATTAAGTTAATAAAGATATATCAATTATTTTTGTCATCATAGATTTTTTACTTGAGTTCTTGTTGAAAGCACGTTTGCATCAACAGCATCAAATTAAGGCAGAAATAACTCTATCATTAGCAGGAAAAGAAAAACAAAGCACGATTGTTTTAACACGTTTAAAGGGTTTTAACTATATTATGGTCACTGCAAATATTTAAATGATTGCGGCGATCACAATAAGTTAAAGTTACGACTGATTGGCAATCATGCTTGTGATGAACTGCATACAAATAAAACTAATAAAGAAAAATAGAAAATCTTGTGTACCATTTATTTTACATATGTTTAATTTTTAACAAAATAATTAAATAATCAGATCTAAAACTATCAAGTTCTAAGAAAAAATACCAACGCAACGAAAAAACTTAAGGAAATGATAGTATTTTTAATATTTAGTCCAAAGCCCGTTATTTCGTACAAACACAATTTATTAATACTACATTTGTAATACATTCTTATTCGCGCTAAACCCGCTGTCAAAAGAAAATTCTGCTCGCTAAGTTATTCTATCACGATTTAAACTAGTGATTTGGACCACCATCCAGCTAAAGAGTAACTTCATCTACATGATAAGTTGCAAAATAGGCAGATAGTCTTCTTTCCTCAGGCGCCACTATTTAAAGCAACCCCATATCAATATGTTCCTGCTATCGTGCTTCATTGTTTTCTTAAGACGATATCTTTGAATTTTGTGGCCTGTTCGGCGTCAGCAATATTGTTTACAGCCGGATTGAAAACGACTAAATTTGGATTAGTTTGACCAGTTTATACGTTTCCTGTCATCTACTGTCTTTATTTCTATGCTCGGTGGCAAACTTTAAGCGTGCCTTAACATTTTTTTTTATCGACAATGCAGGGTTTAATTTTTTTACTGTAACCAATATCGTGGAGAGCTTGTCTTGCTGTCCATCGACTAACGGTGTTAAAGACTTGTCTCTTTTCATTGGTCTTATTAGTAGGCATGCTTTTTGCATTCGTTAATAGCATTTTGCGATATGTATTGTATTCTATTTTCTGTTATTCCTAAAGTATTGCTTTCAAAGGCCCTTGATAGTTATTTCATTGTTTAATATAATTTGATTTGTGTTGGATAATTTGCAAAAAGTGTTTACTACTTGCAATTAAATTGATACCAAAGTAATGTCTTTTTTTGTAATAGACATAGCAACCACGTAGAAATCTAATGCTAAACTATGATATATCGACAGGCACACGCATGTAAACTTAATTATATGCAAGTTTTTTTCATACTAATTTTTTATTTGCCGAAAATTATTGTTTATCCATTAAGCTGAAAATAAATGGCAAAAACAACTTTTTTTTTACTTTTCTTTATTAGTTTTATTTTTATGCAATAAAAAGTGTACAGGATAATAACATAATACATATTTTAAGATTTTTCATTCTTAAATCAATCTTCTTTTAGGATTATATCAAGTGTGAATTCGAGCTAAAATAAAGTTTTGAATTCTTGAAACAAGTGCATTTTAGGATTAATCCAATATCGGATACACTTAATTTAATCTTATATTATTCTCAAATCAAGATGCCTTCGAGCTTAAAACAAGCTAAAAATTCTTCAATCAAGTACGGTTAGAGATCGACTTTACCAAAAAAAGCTTAAGGAGCGCTAAAATCAAGATTATTTTACTTGACAAATCTGTACTTGAATCAAGTATTTTGTACTTGATTCAAGAAAATCCGTACTTACCCTACTATTGATATCGCTCCGGATTGATTTGAGTACGGAATTCTTGATTTTTTTTTCGGTGTATAGATAAAAAAATAAATAAAAATAAGTGTATGGCTGTGGCAAACATGTACAACAATATATTTTCTCAGAGTGTAGTCTCTTTACCGGTAACAGTCATTGGTCATACCAGTCAGCTTTTATTACAGCTTTTTAAAAAATGTGGTCCAATTATGATTCCAAGCCAAATCCTCATTGAACATTAATACGTTGCAATTCTGTTGCTTTTGTTTTTCTACAGTAATTTTGTTCACATTTGGTTGCCCTGGTCTCAAAATGGTAATTTTGTCGATTGCTTTTGAAATATTGTTCAACATTGAAAATACGTTGTACACTACAATTTTTTTTCACTTGGAGCAATGTTTAATCATCTCAAGGATCTCACTATAAAACACAAAAATAATATTTAGAAACAGTAATTATTAAAAAATAAAATTATTAATTAATATTATTTATTAATACTCATACGTACTGTGGATATTAGAAAATTTGACGATTTAATTAAATTCCAATAAAATTGTTTAACATTTATAAAATTTAATGAATAAAAACTACAAAATAATTTTTATACTACCTTAACATTTTAATTTAAAAATTGTATATCAAGTTTTCTGTTTTACAATAATAACTTTTAATACTTTTAAAGCAATTTTTTACATTAAAATTATCATCATGTTTAAGGTTTTTATTATTCTTCTTATTATTATTATTACTATTTCCAGCTTCACTAACTTCTCTTGCCTTAAAAATAATAAAATGCAACAAATTATGCACAATTTTCTTAGAAAATAACAGAAAACCATATATTTTTAGAGCATTTTTATGCTTCTAGACATGTTGATTTTATTTGGCTTTTTCTTTCTTGTTTTCACCATAATGTCTTTAATTTTATTCTTTTGTTAGTTTTTACTTGCAAATATTTTTATGAAGTTTTTGCTGATTTAAAATTTATTGTGTGTGTTTTTTTTCTTTTGTAGATCCTCCTGATATACAAGTGGAAAAGTCTTGGATTCACTCTGGCGAAGGTTTTGAGGCGAAACTCGTTTGCATTGTTTATGCTGATCCCATTGCAACGGTGAGTATTTGAAGTAAATTTATAGAGTTGTTAGCATATTAGGGTGGCTCAGTTTGTAAGTGTCTAACCAATGCTTCTTGAGATTTTATTGAAAACTTGTTAGTAAAAGATAAGATGTTTTTGTATTTCATATATTTTTTATCATGTATTTTATTGTCATTCGTTTATGATCCGTATTTTTGAGAACCCTGGTCTGTAACAGTGCCCGACTATTGGGCCTAGTAAACAACATACAGTAGCTGCTAAATTTAACTAGACCTCTAAATTGATGTTATTTTGATTGTTATTTTTGTTAAAATAAATATGCGTATCATAAAATACTGAAGTAATTTTATATAACTGCGCTGATATTTGCTCTAGTTTGAATTGCAAACAAAGTAAAACTATTCTTCTTTATCTTATCGTTCCTTAGGTTTTACATTTTTTATTAAAAGTTTCACAAATTCTTCAGACACAGTTTGTTCCTCATTTGTAGTACAAACTATTCTTTGAAAATCTATGAAATTAATAACTACACCATTTCAGATATACCACTATCCGATAGTTTTTCAGAAATTTAAAATTCAATTTCAGAAATTTCCATTTCCGAAATTTCCATTTGTATTTCAAAAAATTTAATCTTCTATTAGAAGTTTGTAAAATAAATAGAGAGAAGAGAAAATTCTAAAATACAGTAGGACGTTTATGAAATATAATTAGAAATTTCTGAAATATAAATGGAAATTTCAATTCAAAAGTGTTTGAAATATAATTGAATTATTCTGAAATATAATTAGAATATTCTTAAATACAATTAGAAAGTTCTGAAATATAATTGGAAATTTCTGAAATACAATTGCAAGTTTTGAAATATAAATGGAAATTTCAATTCAAAAGTGTTTGAAATGTAATTGGAATATTCTGAAATATAATTGAAAATTTCTGAAATATTGGAATATTCTGAAATATAGTTGGAAATTTCTAAAATATAATTAGAAATTTCTGAAATATAAATAGAAATTTCAATTCAAAAGTGTTTGAAATATAATTGGAATATTCTGAAATATAATTGGAAATTTCTGAAATATAATTAGAAATATCTGTAATATAAATGGAAATTTCTTAAATATAAATAGAATTTTCAATTCAAAAGTGTATGGAATGTAATATATTGGACATTTCTGAAATATAATTAGAAATATCTGAAATATAAATGGAAATTTAAATTTAAAAGTGTTTAAAATGTAATTGGAATATTCTGAAATATAATTGGAAATTTCTATAATATTGGAATATTCTGAAATATAATTGGAAATTTCTAAAATATAATTAGAAATTTCTGAAATATAAATGGAAATTTCAATTTAAAAGTGTTTGAAATGTAATTGGAATATTCTGAAATATAATTGGAAAATTCTGAAATACAATTAGAAAGTTCTGAAATATAATTGGAAATTTCTGAAATACAATTAGAAATATCTGAAATATAAATGGAAATTTAAATTTAAAAATGTTTAAAATGTAATTGGAATATTCTGAAATATAATTGGAAATTTCTGAAATACAATAAGAAAGTTCTGAAATATAATTGGAAATTTCTGAAATACAATTAGAAAGTTCTGAAATACAATTAGAAATATCTGAAATATAAATGGAAATTTAAATTTAAAAATGTTTAAAATGTAATTGGAATATTCTGAAATATAATTGGAAATTTCTGAAATAGAATAAGAAAGTTCTAAAATATAATTGGAAATTTCTGAAATACAATTAGAAATATCTGAAATATAAATGGAAATTTAAATTTAAAAATGTTTAAAATGTAATTGGAATATTCTGAAATATAATTGGAAATTTCTGAAATACAATAAGAAAGTTCTGAAATATAATTGGAAATTTCTGAAATATAATTAGAAATATCTGTAATATAAATGGAAATTTCTTAAATATAAATAGAATTTTCAATTCAAAAGTGTATGGAATGTAATATATTGGACATTTCTGAAATATAATTAGAAATATCTGAAATATAAATGGAAATTTAAATTTAAAAGTGTTTAAAATGTAATTGGAATATTCTGAAATATAATTGGAAATTTCTATAATATTGGAATATTCTGAAATATAATTGGAAATTTCTAAAATATAATTAGAAATTTCTGAAATATAAATGGAAATTTAAATTCAAAAGTGTTTGAAATGTAATTGAAATATTCTGAAATATAATTGGAAATTTCTGAAATATTAGAATATTCTGAAAAATAATTGGAAATTTCTAAAATATAATTAGAAATTTCTGAAATATAAATGGAGATTTCAATTTAAAAGTGTTTAAAATGTAATTGGAATATTCTGAAATACAATTAAAAAGTTTTGAAATACAATTAAAAAGTTCTGAAATATAATTGGAAATATCTGAAATATAATTGGAAATTTCTGAAATATAATTGGAAATTTCTGAAATGCAATTAGAAAGTTCTGAAATACAATTAAAAAGTTTTGAAATACAATTAAAAAGTTCGGAAATATAATTGGAAATTTCTGAAATGTAATAGGAAAGTTCTGAAACACAATTAGAAATTTCTGAAATAAAATTAGAAAGTTCTGAGATACAATTAAAAAGTTTTGAAATATAATTGGAAATTTCTGAAATGCAATTAGAAAGTTCTGAAATATAAATGGAAATTTCTGAAATACAATTAGAAAGTTCTGAAATACAATTAGAAAGTTCGGAAATATAATTGCAAATTTCTGAAATACAATTAGAAAACTCTGAATTACAATTAGAAAGTTTTGAAATACAATTCAAAATTTCTGAAATATAAATGAAAATTTCAATTCAAAAGTGTTTGAAATGTAATTGGAATATTCTGAAATGCAATTAGAAAGTTCTGAAATATAATTGGAAATTTTTGAATACAAATCGAAATGGTATAGTTATTTGCTTCTACCTGATTCTCTTAAAATAGAAATTTTTATTTATGAAAACATTTTTATTATCAGGAAACTGACCCTAATTTCTGACTATTATTATTACTTTTACCAACAGTCTTTGATTCCTTTATGCTTTTTTAATACATTTATGAGATAAATAAATTCTAAAGAAATATTATTATTTTAATTCATTACTTCATTGTAATTTTTTCTTTTCGTTACAATGAAAAACTGTGCAATTTTTTTATTAAAGAAAAACTAAAAAAAAAAAACTTCTCTAAAAAATGCAAATGCTATTATTCATAAATATACAGTGTAACTATGAATCTTAGGAGCAATATTAAAGGCTAGTTTAACTATTATAATGAGAAATTCATAATTATAAATAATATTGTTGTCACAGATAGCGTTTTCTAAACATTTCGACATTTTTAAACAGTATTCAGCAAATGAAACAGAAACATAGCCTAAAAGTATTATCACTCAATAAAAAACCTCCAAATTTTGTTGCCCTAAAATTTGCTATTCTGTGCATTATACGAGTATAACATTCAAATGTACATATATGTACATAACTTTTTATTTAAAATTTTCTGTTACATATTTCTTTATTATGCCAGTTCACTGCACATTTATTTATTCCACTCAGACAGAAACTAAGTATATCCTACTCAGTTTAATTTTCTGTCTTTTTTCTACTATTTCAATTTAGGTCAAGTAATTTGTATTTAATATATAGTATATTGTTGCATTTTTCGCCCTTTTGCATACATTTTTCATATTTATTTACTACGTTTTGCTATAAATAATATTTGTTCGTTTTATTATCTCAGGCAAATAGAAAATATATTTCGTTTATTATTTGTTTCATTTACTGATTTTTTTCAAAATACTTTGTTGTTGTTATTTGAAAATATTCGTTAATGACATATTAATTAATTGCCAAAGATAAAACTGTTTTTCAGTTAAAGTTGCGCTATAACTAGAGTCGGACATTAAAGTCTGCTAGAAACTCTCTTTTAAACTACTCACTCAAATTTCAAATATTTGCCTTTGTCTCCATTAACTGGAAAATTTTCCTTGAGACTTTATCGAATAATTATTATTAATATTATTTAGACTACATAGCGCACCATACAGTGGCATGTTAGGCAATCCAAGGTTGCTTCAATATTGCTTGTTGTATACAGAAAATTGACTTGATGGCCTGACTTTTTTTAAGTGACTTTAGGGAATCAACGAACATTTGCGAACGATATTCAACTCATTATAAAAATTTACAAACTTATGCTACTAATAGCTATATGTAATCAAAGATAATGTCCAAGCATCCAAAATACGTGTAAATACATGTAAAATAAACATGTAACTTTTACACTTAGGAGAGGAAATTGTCCAGCTGTTTACAATGTGAATATGCCACAGTCTGATCATGCCACATGCCTTGACATGTACATTAGTTTGTCCTAAAAAAAATGTTTTTGTTGCTCTAGCCTAATTTGAAAGCTTATAGGGTAAAGTATTTTTGAGATTATTTTCAGATTTTAGAAAAAGGTTTTAAGGTCGCACAAGTCGAATTTTTGCCAAAAATCTACTTTGCCGGCCGTTTTTTGAGTTTTCTTCATAATACTGTCAAAAACCATGATATTCTTTGCTTTTGAGGAAACAATTTAAGAGAAAAATTTCCAAGTTTTATTTTTGTGTGCAAAACCTTAAAGCTTTGACAATGAATTTGCTCATTTAGGTACCCAACAATACAATTTTTCATAATTTTTCCATAAATTTCGTAAATAATGCTTTATTCCTTTTAAAATTTATACGAAAATGACAACAACTGATGATGCAGTTTGGAATACCGATTAATTCTAAATAATTTAGAGGAAATGATTTTCGAATTTGCTCTTGCCGTTCCACAATTGTACCATTTTTAAGGTTTGTTTGTACCCGATGAATATTAAATGTTAAAATTTCAAATTTTTGGCTTTGTAATTTTCTTGCTTGTTCGGAAAAAAGCTCAACCTTCCGGAAAATCTAAAACATCAAACAGAGTGGATAGGACTTAGATTTATGACCCAAAAATATTAGGCTCAGATGAAGCAATTCTTTATAGTTTTCTCTTGGTTGCCTTTTTTTAAGCTGGCCTTTAATAAAAGGAGGAATTCAGTATAAGCGAAGCCTTAGGATGTCGTACTCGGTGTCACCACATAGAAATAGAAGTCAACAACCAATATAATTTAAGCCTTGATTAGAAAGTCATTGTGTTTCAGATGTTCTAAAAATCAATTTGGGCATATGGATTTTAAATTTAACGATGCCGTTACGTATAGGGAGGATCCAATTCAAAAATTAAAAAAAAAAATGCCACCCTAAACAACGAGAAACTTACAGAGAAAATATTGCATTCCATAAAATAACCTTTCTCCGACAATTACCACACAAAAAATGCATCTGCAGTGAAAGTACCGTCAGAAATATGCACGTGGATGCTAATGTTCAGAATGGTGTTGCTAAAAAACGAGCATATATTCCTTCATTCCCTCATGAGTAAAAATTTATCTGGCAAAATTAAAAATTTAACGACTGCCTAATTATGGAGGAAATAAATGTATAAATTTACTTCAAACAGCTACCGGGACCAAATTTCAGCACCTAACATAGGTTCCATAGGCAAACGTTCTTACTTGGGTCAATTAAATTGATATCATTGTGTTACCCCATCCAGATTCTTTGGCGTAGCTGTAGATGTATTTTAGATTGATCCTTGATAGCTCCTCCAATCATGATAGGTAAGATGCTCGAAGCACATGCTCCCTTAGTATTGATAAGGCCGGACATTGGCAGAGAATATGAGTAATTTTCTCCTCCTCCTCCTCGTTATGGCAGCTTCTAAAGCAATCATTGTAGCGTAGACCTAGTCTTCTGGCGTGTCAAATACGGGCCAAATGGACCTCGCAATAGAGTAAGTGATCTCATTCGAACACTTTGCCTGAGCAAGCCTAACCAGTTCTTTTTGAACAAGTATTTTTACACTAGTAATGGTAATACTAGTAAAAGGCTCAATATTCTGGCCAATTAATCAGCAATATACTTTCCCTTTACTGTACTATATCCAGGAACCCATATTAGTGTTATACTAGAATATTCCGCTATCTCGTTTAGAGACACCCGGCATTCTGTGGTTAACCTAGACGTCGAGTAGACACCTGTTAAGCTTTTGACGGCCAATTAGTAGCACGCTTAATGGCAGAGATGTCTGCTTGAAGAATAGAGCAGAAATCCGGAAGCTTAAAATAGGATTTGATCCCTACAGCATACAAACGAATAGATGAAGCTCAAAAAGATAAATATACAAAATTGATAAAGTTGTTAGAAAGGCAATGGATTGTCAAGCAATATGGTACTATTTATTCTAAAGGTGTAATGAATGGGATTAGATTGAATCGAAGAAATCAGTTCGCTGTAAGAACAATATCTGAACTCCTAAGTCTATTTATCACCAGTTTCGGCCAATTGAATTATAATTTGGCTATTGTCAAAGGAAAGTTCGACATAATTTTTTGGTAGCTGCAGAGATTCATATCGACATTTCTGAAAGTTAGACGAAATTTATTTTTGAGCTTATTAATCTAAACTGTCTTAAAGTAAATAATTTGTATGCATAATTTAAATATAACCTCCAGTATGAGTAATAAGATGATGTTCATTGTTTGCTATTTTGTTTATAATTATGTCTATTTGTTTGTTTAAATCAACTTTCAGAAGCCCGCAAATACCTTACAAACAGGGTTGATATGTCAGTGTATTTCCTATAGTCCTACTTAGGTTTCTAATAAAAATCGATAATGTCGATCCACAAATTACTGAAATACGGGTATACGCAAAATCTTTATTACCTATATGGTGACCTATTTGTGACCTTTATCATGTACATAGACATTATGGATATCAAATAAAAAGGTACCTGAAAAACACTAATAAAAGGACCTTTTCATTAAAATTACTTAAAAATTATCACTGATAATGGTTCAATTTAAGTCAATTAGGGAAAACATATGTTTTCAACAAATTTCCTTTTTCATCAAAAATTGTTTTTAATATTTACCTTAAAATAAGCTTTACTGAAGGGCATGCGAGATTCTCTTAGTTGAAATAAAAATTTTACAAATAATAAAATAAATGCGTTTAAACCATTATGTTTCTTTATTGCCGTCACTGTTTAAAAAAAAAAGATAAATTACTTTCAATTTTTTTTTACCTGTATGTCATTCCACTTTCATTATCTGATTAATAATTTAAATTATAATGAAATGAGGTGTTCTGTTTTTGAAGCCTGAGATGTGTATTATAGTGATAATTTGTTAATATAAAAGAATAATAAAGACCAGATAATTATATATATGTATGTACATATAATTTATTTCGCTATTTATTAAAAAAGGGTGAAAAGGAAATTAACACAGATTAAATTTATAATATATATTTGATAAATGAACAAACAATTTGCAGCTCTATCTTCTCACAATGATTCCGCTTTTATATTAAATTAAAAACTTTTAATATTAAATTGTTTTTAGAAATTGTTTAACTAACACTTGAGAACATATTAATTTCATTACGTATAAAGTTTAGCCAATTAAGACTGCTTTCTAAACCAATATAAATTGAATTGCCGGTTTTTTCGGTTCTCATGTAGTTGGTGGTTATAGAAACAAATTAAAAACAGAAAATACTAATTCGCCTCATAGAAAAATAAATAAATAGCAGTTGAAATTACATTTTTCACCCTTAACCATACACTCAAAAAATTCTGTACGTAAAATTAACTGAAATTGTAATATAAAATAAATGAACATTCAGTTAAAAACCGGTCTACTTATTATTCATTTAATTTTAACGAAAAGTTCATTTAATTTTAAATGCCAAAAATTCAACTCCGAATTCCGTAAAATCAACAGAATTTTCAGTTATTTTATGTATTTTAGTTATTAACTAACTAAAAATAAATGAAAATAATTATTTAAGGATCGGTCTATACATAGTCATAGCTTCTGTATAATATCTATATATACATATCTTATATTAAAATTCACATTGACTGTTTGAGAATTATAACATTTGAATTAAATGAAGTTTTTGTTAAAATGAAATGAAAAATAAGTAAATCGGTTTTTAAGTAAATTTGCAGTTATTTTAAATTATAGTTTCATTTAATTTTACATACAAAATACTTTAACGTAAACAACTGTCAATATCAAATGCAACTGAAAATCCGCATTAATGTGCACTTAGTTTTTTGAATAAATATTAGATTCAGTTAAAAATAAATTTTCTTAGCATTTTAAATGTTTATTTAGTTAAAAACAACTGCACGGAATACTTCCTGAATAAACTACATTCCGTTACTGTAATAATATTGTGAGTGTAAAAGTAAAACCTCAACACATTTAAACTGCTTAAAAGAATTGAGTAGGTGTATTAATTAAGTAGATTATTTTTCAATTTAATATAGTCTCTTCATCAATATGATGCAATTTTACTGGAATTATAGGTATTATTTCAATTGTTACTCGAAGTAAAGGCCTTTTAATAAGTTGGTGGTTTATTTATTGAATCTGTTATTTTTTATTGTAATTATTAACTTGGGGGGATCTGATTGTATACGAATCCGATGTCAAAGCTCCTCCAAATGGGTTATAGATAATCGGTTTTGTACCAACTATAAATAGTCCTCTTTTCTGATTATTCCTGAGTGGCCCTAGTAAAGAATCATGGCCTGATCATTAAGCATGAATTGGTATTTATAGCCCGGGTTATATTCCCAGCCGCTGCCACTTAAACAACATCAGTTTCTGGTTACTATTAGTTTTCTATCCTATCATAACTAATATTTATCACGGCGCCTTTCTGCGCTGGTATAGCAAACGCTTTGAAACGCCACCGAAGTAAAATAATTATATAAAGGCTATAAAATCAAGCTTTAACATAAATGCGCCTACTCACCACCAGAGGCGCTGCAATGCTGCACTAAAAACAAACACAACGCGCAATGGCAGAGTTTTGTTATAAAGCTTTCGTCTACTTTCATTACCTTTACTACTTTAACCTTTTTATCGCTTCCTAAAGAAAGTAACGCAATTATATATCGGCATATTAATTTCCTGAGTCTCGTGTAGTCGTGTAGCCTGCTATCTCGAATGTGTTTAATGCTTAAGGTTTTAAGCGTTTAACTTCATATGAGTGCTTTAAATTTAAGCCAGTCATTTAAATTGCCACTTTATAACACACTTGATATAGACTCATTCAAGATTTGCAATCGTTGTCACTATTATATACAAACCATCTTATGATAAGTCTCTATCATGAGTTTAGACTCTTGAGAGTGTTTTGTATTTCAACAATAATCAATAGTAATGCATGTCTATTATTTAAATATTTTTAAACTAGTTCCATTAATTATATAAATATAATATGTTTTCTTGCGAATTTTATTTATTTAATTCACGAGATGAAAATAAAAACGAAAACTCGCTTACGAAAGAATTTAATTCGGGCATTTATGTATATTTAAATTTGTATTAATTAAATTCGCGAATTAAAATGAGATATTAAAATTACAGTCTGTTACGAAAGATTTCAATACAAGTATTACAATTTTACGAGAATTTCATTTATTAAATTCGCGAATTAAAAAATAAAATTCGAATTAAATTTTATTATTAAAGAATTGAATTCAAGCATGCAATACTTGTAAATGCAATCATAATCCTAAACAATGTTGCAAATGCCATTTTGATAGAGAAGATTTTACTTATAGTAATATTGATAAGCACGATGTTTTTTTAAAGACAGCTGTTACAATCACTTAAGTGCAAAGTGATAATCAAATTTTATAGCAATATTAAAATTTTTGTGAAACACATGTTTTCGACTTCTAAAACAAAATGATACGAATTAAAAGCCCACAAGATAAACATCAGCTGTATTAAAATATCATAATCTATATTTACACCCAACACCACTATAAGGGGCAGGATATATTGGAATTGTGCTGATTTTTGCAATGCCAATAATTATTTGTCTAACACCCACACCCTAAAACATACCGATCGACTCAAAATAATTTCCTGCGTCGATTTAACGATGTCCATCCGTCTGGCTGGCTGGCTGACCATGGAATCTTTGGGATTGCAATTGATTGCAATCGGTCCATTATTTCATTCAGTCTCCATACAAATGTCCTTTCAAAATAAGGGCTTATCGATCATAAATGTTGGATTTATAGATCTATCCAAACAACATCAACAAATGTTGTGTGGAAGGGCCCATAATGGACCATAGCTCTCATATCAGTAATCATTCGGCCTAATTAGTCAAAGCTCTTATACAAGATCCCCTTCAAAATATATGCTTAGAAGTCATGCCACTAAATTTGTTGATGATCGGTCCATAATAGGTTATAGATTCCAAAAACTTCTTTTTTTCATATACTGGATGCAGGTTATTATATGGTTGGGCTAGAACTGTTATAATTGCTTAGGTACTTGTTTTATAATTAATTTAGTCGAAAAAAAGAATTATGACATTTTCGAACATAACATTTTTGTTAATCTTAATATTTGTAAACAAGCAGGAAAATCTTTAAATTTTGTATTCAATATTCAATAAATCTTACTTTATCTTTTCCTATGTATATAAGAAATTTTCTACTTAAATTACTTGTCATTTCTTCATTTTCATTATACCTACATATCCCTTCTAACTCTTTACTTATGCATTCACAAATCCTAAGGCCAGCATTAGAAAAAAAACTAATTTGATTTTCAGGTTCATATTTAATTCAGAACTTACTTAATAAATACACACACAAATCTGTTTTTAGTTTAATTTTTGTTCATGCCTTTTCATGTTATTCTTAAATATTCTACCATTGCAGGTATCCTGGTATCAGAATTCATTTTTAATACAAACAACCGATAGACGTATAATGTCATCAAGAGGAAATCGTCATACCTTAACCATAAGACACATACAACAAGAAGATTTTGGCAACTATAGGTAAGTTATAACATATTTCTTAAGGCTAAAATACCCTAAAAAAGAAAAAGAAATTATTTAACAAATCTAAAAATAAACTAAACTTCCTGGTACTAAGACTACGTCTTCTTGTGTTATCCTTAACATACTTTGGTTATATTCATGCATTACAAATAACTTTGATTTCTTGTAAATATGTCAGTCTTTGGGTAGCTGTGACAAACCTAATGGACTTAATTTTTTGTATTTTTTTTTTTGCTTACAAAACATTTCTGTCTTTACAAGTAGGAAGCTGTATGGTTTAAAAGGATTTCTGGGTATTTGTCGCTCATATTACCTTTTGTGCATTAGCTAATATAAGTTTATGCTTTTTATCGTTCGTTTAATTCTCAACAGTCTAAGCTGGAAAAAATTACAATTTTTTTACCTTTATTTTTTAGTTTTTCTAATATTTTTTTGTCTTGCCAAACTCATGTGAAGTTAATGTTTTATCTATTATTTTTGTAGTTTTTGTTTTTTGCTTCAACATTTTCTTTATAAACTAGAAGCCATGTTATTTGTAACATCAATGTCAGTCTGCCGAAAACAACGGAAGTAGCCAAATATGTATGTTGTCTTGTAGGAAAGGTCAAATGACACTGCAAGAAATAAGTGGTATTAAAATTGCTATTAAAACTTGCAAAACAAATCGGATCAGTAATTTAGTAGTTCAATATTTATTGTCACATATTTGTATATATCATCGTCGGAAATCCAAAAGTACTTATCATCAAAACAATCAAAATCAAGTTTTTGATTGACTACACTGTGCTATTGGAAAACCCGACCAGCGGCGGGGTATCCAGTTGATAAAGTTAAATCGAGTATGCTGACCGCTTTTTTGGTTTGATCTAGTTTTCGAGATATAACGTTATTAAAAAAAGAGCAGGTCGCGCAATAAATATTCGCGTAACTTGAAAACTGTTTAGTTTATTACTTTATATAAAAAACCGAAAGTCGGCGACAAAATTATCTTTAAACTGAATTTAAGTCGTTTTGGAAATAATTTGATTTCTGGGCTGATTTCTGGTAAACTATCAAATACTGAACATGAATAGAAATTTTTGTGATTTTGCAGAAAAAAATATTTCCAAAACGGCTGCTCCGATTAAAAAAAATTTTAGTCCTGCTCAATGATAAGTTTATATCCATAATTCAAAATAACGTATCAACATGTGCATTATTTTCTCTTGGGATAAGGAATGAAAATAAAATATTTGAAGTTTTAAATAACAAAGCAAATTTATCAACGTATCAAATATAATTTAAAAAAATATTTCGAAAATATAGTTTTTTCGCTTGAATTCCATATCCCATCAATTGTTTCAATACCTGAAGTATTTTTTATTTTATAATATTTTTTTGCTTCTCTTGTAAAAATGGAAAAAGTGATTTGGATATTCGATGACAAAATGTGAGGGTGGTTCGAAAACTTCTTAGCCTAGCACAGGAAGAGAATAGTTAGATTTCAAAAGCATTTTTATTTTTCAATATAATCTCCTGAAAGTTCAATACACTTAAAAATAAGCGATTAAAATAGTTTTCCACAAGGCGTTCAAAATAGTTGTTTCCAACTGTAATTGCATCTTCATTTGAGGTGAAAGGCTTGCCAGCCAGGAATTTTTTTAGATTTGGGAACAGCTAAAAGTCACTGGGAGCTAAATAAGGAGAATGAGGTGGGTGGTCAAGCAAGTCATTGATTTGAGCCATTGTTAAAACACTGTTGTGCGCATGGTGCGTTGTCTTGATGAAAAATTATTTTTTTGTGTTGTAAGCCAGGACGTTTTTCGCAATTTTTTGCATTTAATTTATCCAAAATGTTGCAATATTGTTTTAACCTTTTGCAGATAGTCAGTCAATAAAATACCTTTGAAGTTCCAAAAAACCATTACTACCAGCCGATTAAATTGTTTTTTGGGGCAATTCCTCCAGCTTCAGTCCATTGTTTGGATTGTTCTTTTGTCTGTGAAGTATAGTGGTGGATCCATGGCTCATTAACACTTCTGAAACGGCGCTTAAAATCCATTTTATTTTTCTTAAAACGATCCAAGCAAGCTTGAGAAATTTTCAATTGCGGTACCAATCTTGCAGAAAGCTTTTTCATTTGTACGTTTTAATGCAAAATAAAATGGACTCGATCATTTTGGATGCCATGATATTAGCTAATTCAAGCACTTTTATTCGCAACTTTGGCAACAATTTCTGTTGTTGTTGCTGTTTTTGGACATCCACTACGTGGTTCATCCTCAATGTTTGTACGACAACGTTTAAATTTAGCAACTCAATTTTTTACTGCTGCATATGAAGGAGCACTTTTACATAACACATCCACCATATCATTTTGAATTTCTTGTCCCGATAAAACTGTTTTATTTAAATATTTAATGACAACACGAATTTCTAATTTTTCCATTGTAAGAAAATCGCGGATGCGTGTTTTTTGAACACCTGTTTCTATATAAAGAAGTTGCCGCATCGAAAAGAAATTTAACATGTGCTTATACCACACATGGAGGTTTCCAAAATACTTAAATTTTTCTGTTTACACCGCGCTTTCTGTTCTAGGCTAAGAAGTTTCCATACCGCCCTCGTATGTATATAAAAAAAACTTATGATTTTCCACAACAAATTAATAAGCAATTATTAATACTTGTAGCGTATGAGTTATATAATTTATATCAAACAAAATTATAAAACACTCATACGTACCTAAATATTAATACACAAAAGCTCTAAGTTATATTGAAACAACTTACAAGAGATGCAAAAAACTACCTACTAAGAACAATTAACCAATATTCAACAATTCTAATTATATTTAATAGTATTGTTACGTTTTTACCCCCTTATTCATAAAAACTTACAACAGATTTATAACAGGCTTATAAAGCAAATTTCCATACAAAAGCAAATTTCCATACAAAATTTGCTTTATAAACCTCTTATAATCTTGTTGTAAGTTTTATGAATAAGGACATTACCTTTTAAAAACGACGGTTTATTTCCTTTATATAAACCGAATTCCGTTGCAAAAAAAATAAAAGCGTCAAGTAGTCTGAAAAAATATAACATTTCTTTATTAATTTAAATGTTCATAAAAAAACAATTTTAAACTAACACCGTCTTTTTCTACACTTTTACGGCTTAAGAACACACTTTAATTACCGCTTGATGTATACACAACGATGACTTACAATAAACTCACTCACTTGAGTAACCTGTTAGCAGCGTTGTCAACTTTGAAATTTTAAAACGTACCAAAATGGAGAAAAAACGCGCTATTAAAAAAATTTAAAAAATTTAAAAATTTATTTTTAATTTAAAATATTTATTTAATTAATTTCACATTTTTTTGATTTCATAAATTTTATATAAAACTTTTTCGAAAGCGATTAACGGTTAATAGTAAAAGCTTTTTTTAAATAAACGAATTACTAAGGATAAAATAAGCATTTAACCACTTACAATTTAATTTAAAATATGCTATTCGCAACTGAAGTATTAATTGGTAAAAAGGACTAATTTCACTATATATTTGGTACTTTTTCTAATTATTTTTGTTTTCTATTTTAAGTACTTCTATTTGAATTTTTTCAATAACATTTTTTAGAGCGCCATTGTGACTCTAACCTTGGTTGTTCAAGCCATCAGGATATTATACCAGAATTTTTATTTCCATGTTTAAAATATTAATTTTATTTTTAAACAAATATTTTTACCCTATTCACCTTTCGCAATAACCTTCATGTGACGAATTTGATAGTATGTATTCATTTATCATACATTCGTATTTTAAATACATTTAATAGGTTCCCTTTTCAGCGTATAGATTTCATGATAATGAATTATTAATAAACTGCAATTACAAATTAGTAAAAATAAAGATTTCATCACATTTACGGAAAAATTAAAAAAGCACCAAAAATGGTGCGAAACGCACCAAGTTGACAACGCTGTCTATTTATACACCGATCATAATTTCTAGATGGTTCGATGCTAAGATACTAGAATGTTCATGGCTACAAGTCTAGTATGTTCGTGTCTAGAATATTCAGCCACTCAGTTATATTTATAACAGCGTGTTGTAAATATTGTTTATTTATTGAAACTTCTATAAATGCAAATGTTGCTAAACAAGTTGTGTTGATAAACATGCCGTATGTTGATAAAGATGTTGTATGTTAATAAACATGTTGTACAATTACAAAACAGTATTACAATTAATAGAAACATGTCTTTTTTTATATGGTGCATCATAATCAATCAAAATTCGATTATTTGTAACTTAAAATGTTTTTGAAAACATATGACGATATACATTTATTAAAGACATTTGTCATCACGTTAACATACTTTGTTTCTTAATTATTTACATACGCTTTTTTGATAATGTCTATGGGTGCCTCTCACTGATAATTACTGAGCTTTTACTGAAAGTAAATTTTGCATATTAAGATCTTTTTTTATTTTAAAAGAAAAAATTTCTTAAAACTTATTAACATTTATAAAATTTCTGTTAAATTAATTACCAGTTTTTCAAAGTGTAGCCAATTATATTTACCCACCTACATAGATGATGTTCTTTTATATATATTTCCCAACCTTTTGGTCCTTTATATAGATATCTGTATGTTTTTGCTGTTTCTGTTGCTGCCATTTCTGTTGTTTTAATGTTAAAAGGGGATAAGCAGAGTTTTTTTTTAGCAGATATATACAAATATGGCTGTCGAAAAGTTGTTAGCAGTTTTTTGAGTATTTTTTTTCGCCTCTCTCTCACTTCTCCCAGGCACTACTAAGGATGTTCATTAGGGTGGCCCTTATTTTAAACTCTCAGAATTTAAAATCTTTTAGAAAATCACACAACATTTTTTTAGATGTTGAGGTTTTATTTGTAGAACATTTAGAGAATATGCTCTTCACATCTTACTAGAGATATAATAATTTCATGCCTAAGGAGCAGCTTATCTCCTGAGTCAAAGAACGAATTAATTTCCATTCGGATACCTTTTTCTAAAGTAAGTGCATCCTAGAGTTATTACATGGGGCAAGGTCTGGGTGAGGCAACACGTACCAAGCACTTATTTCTAAGTAGTTTTTAATAGGTATTTCAACATGAGTCCGAGCATTTTCATGCTGGTATAGTACAAATACATGCCTGGCCGCATATTCTGGGAGTTTTTTTTTTTTTTTTTTTTTTTTTTTTTTGTTACTGCTCCATACAGTTTCCCTGTGATAATCAAGATTTCATAATAATAGATAGCTTATATTTTTTATAAGTCCAATTATAGAACATTACCTTTACATCGACATGAATATTTCACTTTCATGTCGTTTTAGCTTCACGGGTTATCGCAATGCATCAATTTTTCATCGCAAATAATGATTCGGTAAAAATTAATTCCTTTTATAGCTTTTAAGCAGCATTTCAGACATGTCTTTCAAGTTCTCTCGTCTTGAATTCATATGATACCCTTATTATCTTTGCTGCTCGTTAATAATTTAAAATTGCTGCTTGAATAGTAACCAATGATTTTAAAAGCTTCTGTTGAGTTTGACAAAAATATTCATGAAGTAATACTTCCATATCTTAGTATTCTTTGGCTTTTTCTGGGTGATATTTTTGTCTTGCGTGTAAAATTCACCACTAGTTTTTAGCAGCTTTCATATTTTGTCGCATATTCTGGGTGGTTTTCGGCCAATGCACACTTGAACGAATCAGTTCGAATTCGGTACAGGTTCCTTGTGATGCTCTGTCAAATTTTCAGATGCTCATAACAAATAGGACTATTTTGATTCAATCAAATGGATATTTATCATACATATCAAAACCACATTTGAAAAACTAAAGACTCGTTATATTTTCTTTAAACTACTTGATACTTTTATTTTGCAATTAAGAGGTATCCGGTTTATTTAAAGAAAATAAACCACCGTTTTTGAAAGGTAAAAACGTAACAATATACGTTGTAAAATAAAATACATAAAAATTGGTGAATTTAAAAAGAAAATAAGAAATACTTTTATAAATAAGCCACCTGAACAAACAATCTGAAATTATATATTATAAAATAAGATATAGAAAGTATTTTAAACAAATATGTGACCAAAAATTACATTTTTTTCGAAATCTACCGAAATCTATTTAAATCGGTCTCCTGAATTGTAATTCAGCTCTAGGTGAAGGAAGAACTCGCGCGTCATTATCATTATCTCCTAAGGCCAAACGCTGCCTTCAAGAGATTTGCGTTCCACTCTTGCCTTGGTTAATGCTTGGCGACGTCTAACTGTACCGCGTTACGATTTTTCGAAGTTGTGCATTAGTCACATGCTATAGTTTTTTTAAACAAGATTTAAGCATTCCAGTTTCCTATATGAAGGTATAGGTCAACTTGGGACTTACTTAAAACGATCGTTGTATAACTTGGCGATTTGAGGGATTAATTCTCCGCTAACCAAGTTTATATTAAAAAAAAATCGGTCTCCTTGCTAATAATACCAGGTACATTTGGATTTTAAAACCTCATTTGACATTCATGTGAATAGGAAACAGAGTTTTTAAGTTTCAAAAATTTCTTTAAAAAAATATTGAAAACATCAGAAAGTGTCAGTATATTTTTGTTCGATCTTTTTTAAGTTTGATATTGTTTAATTTTTGCCGCTTCGTTCCAAAACTCCAAATATAATGTAAAACTTCTAAAAGTTATCGCAAAATTTAAGCATATGATGACAAATTTTTCTACCTTAACAGCATTGAAAAATCGCAAAATGAGGCCCACCCTAATATACCTATGTACGCTATAGAAAAGCATACATGTTTCTATTTATTTATCTATATTGACATGTTTTGACTTGTCCATCAGTTAAGTTTGAAATTAAAAGGAAATTAAGTGTATGAGTGACTGAATAAAAGCAAAAGAGTGCCTGTTTTAGTAGTTCTACACTGCTGTATTTTTCTCTAATATTTTTTTTTATACTTTTTGGTCTGTCTGTCAATTTGGCATGCTAAGTTTATTTATTTAATATACGAAAAGAAAAAAGCAGCTAAACAAATT
Organism: Bellardia bayeri; assembly: GCA_950370525.1. Taxonomy (NCBI): domain Eukaryota; kingdom Metazoa; phylum Arthropoda; class Insecta; order Diptera; family Calliphoridae; genus Bellardia; species Bellardia bayeri. The sequence continues at coordinate 120,223,286 of OX493264.1, forward strand.
AAGCAGAAGTTTTTTTCTGACAGATCATCAAAGTTTTTTGCAATAAAACCAAAAAACCTAAAAAAAACAAACCAAATATCTGGTTATTGAACTCTCACGGCAAAAATATTCACCAACATTCGTATATACAGATATGAATATACATATGTATGTGTGCAGAATATATGTACGTACATATGTATTGTATGTATGTATATTCAAAGGTTGTTTTTTCAATTGACTAAAGTAATAATTTATTTTAGGTTTCTTGTGACACTTGAATTGACTAAAATAATAATTTATTTAAGATTATTTGTGGCAGTTGAATAATTACAGAAGTTTTAATAAATGATTTCGTATTCGTTGTTAAACTAAATTTATCATGTAGTTAATTGATAGTAATGACAAATATGTATAACTTTAGAAGTTATATTTTTCCATGGTCTTTAAGACACAAGCAACTTAAGTTCTGTAGGTGGTAGTAAACTTGCACTTAACTAGTTATGTGATTGGTTATTCGGGCTAGTGATATCATTATTGGTTTTGGCGATGTACAGCAAGTAATATCTTTTACTGGACAATTGAATGACAACTGCTTAATTCATGACATTTGGGGACCGCCTTTTTTAACAAAAAACGAACAAAATAAAATAATGCTCGCCGATACTACAAGCAGAGAAAAAATGTGGTTGTAGTAAACAAAATCTAACAGCAACATATTATGATATGATTTGTGATTGTGATTAATATTAGTGCCACGAAATATTATATTATGCTCAATTATCATCGTAATATTTCATCATAATATTTTCTTATTAATCATAATTTAACATTATAACCCAATATGAATATAAAATAGTCATACATAATCATATTGTAATCCATACTAAAAATAATATGGCCCAAAGTAATCATAATATGATTTTACGTAATCATAATATGATTTTACGTAATCGTAATATGATTTTACGTAATCATAATATGATTTTACGTAATCATTATATGATTTTACGTAATCATAATATGATTTTACATAATCATATCATGATATAAAGTAATCATATCTGTTTTGCGTTTACAAAATAAATGAAAATCTAAAGTATACAAAATAAAATGGGCGATTCTATTCTAGACAACTTTTAACATCAATTTTGATACTTTTTTTGATGTAAAATATCTATATTTAATTTTTTTAGATGTAAGCTTAAATATAAATTTGTTGTGCACTTCGAAGCATTAAGATTCAAAGATTAGGCGCGATCAGAAAATTTATTTAATTCATATCTCTTCTTTCACAATAAAAAAGAATAATACAATAAAAGTTTAAAAATTAACAGAGTTTTGTGTTTTTGTGGTACGATCTTATGAAAATTGGCCAATTTGGTTGCCAAAAGAGACATAACCACTAAATAACATATATTTGAATTTATTTATTTATTTAAAAAAAAAAAAACGTTTCTTATTAATGCCAAAGCACAACAAATATTTCGTTTCAATTTATTTGATGCTGTTTGATTTTGCAAAACTCTTATAAGGGTAAGGCAATCACCCCTATCGTGAATAAAAATTCCAGTTGGAATTTGTTCCCTTTTCTTAGTTTAGCATTGAATTTTAATAGCAAAAGTGTGAAAAGGGAACAAATTTCATGTGGAATATTTATTCACGATAGGGGTGAATGTCAAACAAATTTGTGCTAAAACAAGTGGTTACGTTTTTTTTTTTTGGGTAAATATTTGCCAAATGTGACCGTACCTTTACAAACACTAGTTTCAACGTATATAACTTGCACTTATTTTTAGTTATGTTTATAAGTTAGTTTTTATTTGTGAAATTTACACTTTCGGCCCAATCATGAATAAAAATTCCGCGGGAGTTTTTTCCTTTTTTATTTTTTTAGCATTGAGTTTGTATAAGAAAAATGGGAAAAGCAATAAAACTCCCGAGGAATTTTTAATCATGATTGGGATGATTGTTTAGGTATTTTATAGTTCTCTAAAATTTTAGTATTTTGTAGTAATATTTAGTATATTTTAAATACCTAAAAATAGTCCGATATCACATAGTCAAACTACTGAACTGACGCACAAGCATTCTACAAATGTTGAGAACAAAATATTATGGAAATTAAATTTTAAACATAATATGAGTACAAATATAGAATATAACCATTTAATGGTTATTTGTTTGTCTAAATAGTTGTAAATAATATAATATGTTTGAATAGTTATCATTCAATAGTTATGGTAAACATTTTTTAAAAATAATTATGTTTTAGTGAACCATACACAATTTTATAAGTGCGCTAAATATAAAAAATGTTTATTGTAACTTAAATATTGTTAAAATAAAATTAAAATACCAATTGTTGATGTATCACAACAGTATATTGTTACCAAAAACACAGTGTGGTTGTGGTAACCATGCAATGTTATTAATTGCTTTAATTTGGAAGACTTTTAAGTGCTCATATGTATATTTTTTCTGTAGAGAACGCGACGTTCGTTTGTCTTTTAAAATAAATAATGAAATATTTGCAATATTGACAAAATCAAACAACTGCTCTCCAATTTGTATGAAGTTAAAGTGCTTATATGGGTGTTTTAGCAGTCAAGAACGCGACATCTTTGAAGTAAAAAAAAATAATTATATATTTTTATTGATTTGCATTTTTCGATATAATTTTAGTAGAACTATGAACGCTTTGTCGCAAGTTTTAGATTAAATTTTTGCCGAGCTCCTTTCTGCTTTCTGCACAAATTTTACAATGCTTTTGTTTTCTAAATAAGCTACACTATAACAAACGCGACATAACTTTAAAGTCAATATAAACAATTTTCATTTTAAAAAGCAACTTTTTTTAATTAATTCTTTTAAACTTGAAAATAAAACTTTTTGTCAAAATTTAAACATTTTTAAAGTGTAAAAAAATCAATATCTTTTTCTAAATAAAATTAATTTCTTTTATTTTTTTTTTCAATAAAAATAACAGTTAAATATTAAACTAAATAATAATACTTCAATTTTTATCACATTTATTTGTTTATCAAAAAGTACTTCAATACAAAATAGCCTTTATATTTCACAGTGATAAACACTTTTGTTTAAAATAAAATACTTTAGAAATTTGAATAAAATAAACATGAATTCTTTTTGGTTTATTTTTCATAAATGTCCACTAAAAAATATAATATTGTTGTACACAAAGCAAATATACATACATACATGTGTATGTATGTACATACATAAATAGAAAATAATTTATCACATTTTTATCTGTAATAGACATCAATGTAATCTCTATAGAAAAATCCTTTAATTTTGTAACATTTTGTTATTTGTACGAAGCTAAAAAAAAACACGTATAAAAAGGGAGATGAAATTTAAAAATAAAAGAGAAATAAGTTTTACAAATGAAACTATAAAAATAAATATAAAATGACCCTTACTCATACAATGAAAAAAAAAACACAAAAATAAACAAAACAAGTAAGAAAGTATGGTCGGTCAAGCCCGACCATATAATACCCTACACCCAGTATATGTATAAAACAGTTTTTTAGAAATGACCGATCATCCAAAAACTAAGTGTCATAATGTCTGTGAATATAAATATTGTGTATGTTATAATTTATCTCGATATAAATAGTTTTAAAAGATTTATGGAGGTTAAAGTGAATTACGGAGAGGGTCTTATATGGGAGTTTCGACTAATTATGGACCGATCATTATAAAATTAGTTGTCATTATTTCTGTATATAAGAAACTTATTTGTGTTAAATTTTATTTGGGTACCAACATTTTTAAAAAATTTATGATCGTTAAAGTGAATTTCGAAAGTGGGCCTTATATGGGAGCTACGACTAATTATGGACCGATCATAATTAAATTGTACCGCATTATTTGTATACATATTAAATATATTTGGGTTCAATATTATTTGGATACAAAAATTTTTAAGAGAGTAGAGAACAACTCTCTTAAAAATATTTCGGAAGTGGGCCTTATATAGGAGCTAGAAGTAATTATGGAAAGATTTGCACAAAATTTCTAGAGGTGATTTGGCTTCATATACCACTTATTTTTATGAAATTTGTTTGCATACTTGCATAATCCAAACATTTATGATCGTTAAACTCCAAATTCGGGAGGACATTTGAATGGGGGCCAGGTGAAATAATGAACCGACTTCCACTAGTTTCAATTCCGTCCATCCTTGGGCTGAGAAAATATCACGTACCAAATTTTATCGAAATATCTTCAAAATTTGCTCACAAGCTTTATATGGACAGCCGGCCAGACGGACATAGTTAAGTCGACTCAGCAAGCGATTCTGAGTCGATCGGTATACTTTAAGGTGGGTGTTGGACCAATATTTCTGGGCGTTACAAACATCAGCACACATCCAATATACGCACCCCCACTATGGTGGTGTAGGGTATATACTACAAGAGTAAATAGAAGTAAATATGGAACAGCTAGAGAGGCAGCGTACGAGTAGGAGTAAGAGAGTGAGAAAGATACATGCACGTAAATATTTATGTATGAATGCAGGAATATGTAAACAAACCTCTGCGTTCAACTAACGAATGTAACAGAATTATTATGGGTGAAAAAAAGAGTAGAAATAATAACAACAAGAACAATAACAAAACTATCGCCAATAAAGTTTATTACATATGAGCGTAATAAAAATAAATGAAATCCAGCGAAAAGAACATGCAGTAAAGAGGCCTACCTAAAGGCCTTATTATGCTGGCGTATTACAAAATAGCATTAGTAGACGTTTCCTTATTTTTACATGACTGACAGAATACCTACAAAAGAGAAGACCTGCAAAGTAATTCCTCATAGAATAATGGTTTTTTTTTTTCAGATGTATAAAACTTTAAGTTGCCAACACTTTTTTAATTGACAGCCATTTTGTCAGCTGTGATTTATGTTTAGTTTGGTTTGGCATTTCAACATTAATAAACTGATGCCTAAACAACGCTTCCAAATTGTGAATATTTGTTTTGAAAATCATGGTTTTGTGTTTTTTTTTTTTTTTTGAGATGTATAGAACTTTGAAATTGAATAAAGCAAAGATGATTTTATTATAATTTAAATATGACATGTGGCATACGACTGGCTCGGACGTAGTCTAATCTACAGGTCTAAATTTTTGATAACTTTTTTCAACATTTGTGGCCGTATATCGGCAATAATGCGGCGAATGTTGTTCTTCATGTGGTGAATCGTTTCAAGCTTATCGGCGTAATATAGCGACTTCAAATTTAAATCACTTGACAGCTGACAAAATGGCCGCCAGTTAAAAATGTTTTGCCAACTTAAAGTTCTAAAAAACACGCTATACATCTAACTATTAAATTGCATGTAATAGAAATGCTAATGAAATCTATGTAGAGGTCTAGCAATGTAAGGCCCTAGTAATTATCCAGCTGGGAAATAACTAATACTCACATATTTACAATTATACAGCAACGTATTATAAATGTAAACTTGAATTATAAAGAGTTTCCAACGAAAACGTTGTTTTTCAAAATAAAATAAAATAATAGCTAATCTCTTCACAGATTTAAATTTTTAAGGCTGTACTCGAACCGATTGGGCTTTGAATAGACTCTTTTTTAACATAGACCCATAAAAACTCTAGTGTTTTAAATCGCATGGTCGTGGAAGCCAAGTAACAGTTGAATTTCGTCAAATTAAGCCACTAGGAAATTGGTGTATTGCACAACAATTATTTATTGCAAATCATTGTTTAGGTGACAGACTCCGTCCCGTTAAAACCCCTTGTCAAAAATATTCATATCATCAACTATGGTACAGAATTCTTTTGGCAAATACGCATCTCACGAAAGCGTGATTCATTGACCTTTGACAGAAAAAAATATCAAGAATTTTAAGAAATGTAGACTTTACAGATCCACCAATTTAATAATAAATTTTCGAGAGAAATTGTACTCATTGTAACAATTGTCGCTCATTGTAACAACTGATATGTCATTATGACTAATGGGTTTGCCTTTTGCTATAGAAGCATATTTTAGTATTTAACACTTGTCTCTTTTCATTTGCGTTATCATGACATATGCGTGCTCACACGTTAAAGTTTTTTGAGAACTCTGGTTTGGGGATTGTGAACAATAGGACGCCATTTTTGAATTCTGTTAAGCTTCTGTTAAGTCGAGTCGCGTAGCATAGCTACTTTTTGTCATTGCAATAGTATTGTCTTCGAAGATTCTTGACAGTTTCTTCATTATTTATTATAATTTGATATTTATTTTTTTTTTTGGTAATTTGCAAAAAGTGTTTACTACAGGCAATTAAATCAATATCAAACTGTTTTATTTAAAGTCTAACGGTAAACTTTGATATTTTTGAGCAAATGTTTTTAAAGACACATTTGTTCGAAGTTAACTACATGCTAGTTTTTTTCTACTAATTGCTTGTTGCTTGTTTAACAACGGTTTGTCTAAAATAAATGACAAAAATCATTTCTAAAGTTTCTTTATTAGTTTTATTTTTATGCAATAAAAAGTGCATACGACACACACATATGTATATTCATTTGTGCTCCCCAGTGTACATATGTATATTCCAGTTGTAGCATGAAATCTATTTTTCTTGCACATAACGAATTAAATTTCTGTTTTGAGTAAACACTCAAACACTTTGATATTTAAACTTACAATATTTAAACTAAAAAACTAACTAAATAAAATAACTATTAACTACTCTATGAAGCAAAGCATTTGATAAAAAAAAAACAAATATATTTACCAACTTACAGCTGTGTTGCCGATAACACATTGGGTCGCTCACGCAAATACATGGAGCTATCTGGTCGTCCTGGTCCTGCAGAATTCTATTCACCCAAATGGGGTCGCTCATCGGACAGTTATAATCTCACATGGAAAATTGATAGTTATCCGCCATTGGAGGAAGTACGTTTACTCTATAGACGTGTTTTGGTAAGTAACAACAAACTAATAAATTTTTTAAATCACAAATATTAAAACAACAACTATTGAATTTTATGAGGGCTAGCAAATTTGTTGCGCTGTGTTATTAGTGCTACTACAATGGTCAGGTTATAGCAGCTTTATGCTGCTAGAACATCAATAAAATTTTGTTTATTTTTTTCGCTGTTGCACAAATACATTTGCCATAAACATTTATTGCTGTACAACTAAATCCTCTGTTCGTTTTAATATTTTTCTATAAATTATTTGTATTTTAAACCATTTTTGTATTATTTGTTTTATTATTATTTTTTTTAGCTTTTTACAAAAATTGTTGCAATTGCAGCTGTGTGTTTTTTAAGTTTACAACTGAAACCAAAAAGGATTTTACAAATGAAAATACATAAATACATATTAAATGAATTTTTGGGGCTTTATTTGTTTAGCAGCTAGTATTTGGCAATTTTGGTGAAATTGAAATGATATTTGTAATTAAAAAAACACATCTCTACTGCCATCCCTACTGCCAATCCCGAAATCCTGATCACGAAAATCACGGGATTTGTTTTAAAAAACCCCGGGATTTGTTAACAAAATCACTAACAAAAATTTTAAAAATTAAAAAAAGATGTCGAAGATATAAATTTTAATTTGTGCTAAAATTAGTGGTTACGCTTTTTTGAGTAAATATTTGCCAAGTGTGGCCGTACCTTTAGTATATATTTATATTATAAATTTAGCAAAAAAAAAAAAAAAACAATATGATGGAAATTTCCATCATCATGCAAGCTTTAGTACTAAAAAGAAATAAAAGAGGGCATTAAATGTTATGATGGAAATTTCCATCCATTATGCAAAAAAGGGCTACAACCCCAAGAAATGAAGAATTTGTTTTACTTAAACAAATAGTTGTCACTTCAAATCCGGTTAAAGTTACAGACAAAGCTCTTTGTAGCAGTGATATGAATATCTGTTTATCAGAAAGCGATCTGGTGAAATCTCTACTTAAAATAAACCCATAAAGAAGGATGATTTACTAAACACTTTTCAATTTTTGAAAAAATAAAACCTGAAGAGTGAATTTGATAATGAGATAAAAATGTTTGAACAGAGGTAACCAAAACTCTCAATAAATGAAATGCGTCTGTATTGGATAAGAGAAGTGGGCCTTATATGGAGCTACGAGTAATTATGGAAAGATCTGCACAAAATTTGTAGATGCGATTTGGCTTCATTTACCACTCATTTGTGGTGAAATCTGTTTGCATACTTGCATAATTCAAACATTTATGATGGGTAAAGCCCAATTTCGGGAATACATTTGTATGGGCGGCAGGTAAAATATTGGAAAGATTCCCATCTGTCCTTGGGTCGAAAAAATTTCACGTACCAAATTTTATCAAAATATCTTCAAAATTGCGACCTGTACTCTGCGCACAAGTTTTACATGGACAGCCAGCCAGCCAGACGGACGGACGGACATCGTTAAATCGATTCTGTTTCTGTCGGTATACTTTAAGGTGAGTGTTGGACCAAGATTAATGGGCGTTACAAACATCAGCACAAATCCAATATACCCTGAAGGGTATAAATATCCAAAAAGAAAAAATGAAGCCACCTCCGGGAACTTAAATGTTTACTTCCGGCTGATTGTCACATTTTTTACGATAATTTACCGTACTCAGATTAGATTTATAAATTTTACTTCGCAATGTGAACTCCTTTTTTTCATTTATATAATAATGAATTTTAATTTTTTTTTTAATTTTGTTTTATTTTCTGAAATAAAGTATATTTTTCTCGAATTCATTAAACTCCTTGTAATGAATTTTATTTCTTTTATATTCAAAACACAGAAAACAAAACTTAAAAATATTTAATAAGAGTGAAAAGCAGAATTGTTTCATCCTAATTTTAACTTTTCCTTAAACATTTTTTATTGTTACGGCTTTTTGGTTTCACTAAATACGATTCCAAAAGTCCTTAAGTATAATTAGTAAGAAACTCCTTTTATTTTATAGTTTTTTTATTAAACCAAATTCAAAATAGTTTATAAAGGTTAATTCAAAAATTTGGCCAAAAACAATGAAATCGTCTTAAATTTATCAAGTTTTTTGCTTCTTCTGTAAAAAAGTAAAATTTGCAGTTACGGCCTTTTGGATTTTCGGTGACGATATGTACATACATGTTATTAGGTTTTTTGTTTATTTATTAATGGTTTATAAACTTTTAATAAATTTAAAATTTTTTTTATATTAATATTTCACATAACTGTTTCAAAATAAATTGTTATTATTTATAAAACAAATTTGTTTTAATATGAAACAAAAATCCCGAAATTCCGAAAGATTTTATAAAATCCCGCATGCCAGGATTTGCAAAACTAGTCCCGTTTGACATCCCTAATACCTAGTGTGACTAAATGGCCCGGAAAATCCAGGACATAGTCCGGTTTTTGAACCAATGTCCCGGTGTCCCGGTGACATCCTTCGGATGGCCCGGATTTTTATTTTGAATTTAATTAAATAAAAAATATGTGGACTTGAACAACAAAACAGTCTATTTCATTGAAATTTGGCACAATCGCATCATATTTTAATGGAAATTAATTCTTTTGAATGATTCATTTTGAAATCATGTGTCTATGCATATCTCCAGCAAGCCATATGAGTCCGAAAAGAGTCTTTTCTGAGACCTTCTCCGAAGCGTTCATGCTCTTTATGAGCCCAAAAAAAAACAATCATTATTGCTCCGAAAATCTTCAGCAAAGAGGGTAATTACATTCGAAAATGGTCCGTCAGAAAGAACTGTTAGATAATGTCAGAAAAGAGTCTTTTATGAGGGGTTTTTGGGCTCAGAAAGAGCTCTTACATCATATCAAAGAAGAGTCATTGCTATTTTAAATACAACAAATTTATAGGTTGCATATATTATTTTTTTTATTTTGTTTTTACTTACTTTATTTTGCACCGAATTGGAAAGATGTAGAAACAACGATCAAATTTATGGTTGAAAAGAATTGGTTAAAATCTGAAGACAACAATGTAGAATTGTTTGACGAGTTTGGTTACATATTGAAATGTATTACCCCAGAGAAAATTAGCGAATGGAATAAAAATAATACTCTTACTAAGTCACGTTCTACTAAACCACATCAACATTGGGTGCACTGTTTCAAACATTTTCAAAGTAACAATGTTCCGTATACTCGCTTCGCGCGAATCATTGAATTTATATTTTGTTTCCCAGCAACATCTGCAAGTGTAGAGCGTATATTTTCGGTGATCGCAAAATTATGGATAATAGAAAAATCGCAACTTAAGCCTAATACTCTGTTCAAATTTGGGAAAAATGTTGAGCAACATTAATTATTTCATACGGAAAATTTGACGTCAAATTTGAAGCCAATGTTGCCTATCACGCGAATTTACATAATTTGACGTTTTTTAATTGAAAGTACGCCACATTGTTTTACTTATGTAAACAAAACACATATGTTTTGCTTTTTTGTGAATTTAAATCGAAAATAAATAAAAGTTAAAATATTAAAAAATCTGTGTTGAATCGAAATCTTTAAATAAAAATGAATAAACAAATATTACTAGCCGCGTGTGCAGCAGAACAACAAGTAATAGATATTGTTGCTGCGACAGAAGAGCTTTTGGATAAAAATTCCACGTAAAACAATTGCTGCTTTAATTATTTCGCTGTGAAAAAATGATGTTGCCAGCTACATTTCGCATGTTTTTCACAAAATGAACAGAGTACTACTTCTGCAACATTTTTCATGAAAATTTCATGTTTATTTTTTTAACATGTATTTTGACAGCATTCCACTTGAAATTTTGAACAGAGTACTATGCTTTAAGCTAGATGCTTTGAAACATATGCTATTTCACAAATATAATTTAAAGTACGAATGCGTTGAATTTTACAAAATTGCTGAAGCAAATTTCATCACAGGATAAATACGATTTTAAAGAAAAAACGACAGAAAATTAGATTCAAATTACTTATAACATAATAATTGTCTAAATTTAACTTGAATAATAAAGTTTTTATCCCATAAAAAATGGCCCGGTTTTAAGTTTGAATGTTCCGGATTTTAGTACTTGTTTAAACAAATGTCCCGGTTTTGCTCAAAATTGAGGTGGTTACACTACTAATACCTAATAATAAAATTTCATATTGATTTATTGCCTATAAAATCAATATGAAATTTTGATCTGTTTTACTTGTTTTGTTTTCTACTCAAAACACACTTAGTAAGCCTGGTATAAGTAAAATGAAAATTCTAATTATGTATTTGATGTTCTGTCATCGGAAGCAACTACTCTTATAACTACATTACAACATTTATGTGTATTTTTTGTAAGACAGAAAAGCAACAATAATGAGAAGAAAAGCTGCTTGAATACAAATTTCTTTTACAAATTTGCAACATTTTTACTTCATTAATTTACATAATTGTGCAGATACTTGGAAATATGTACAATATACATTCATACAATTCTAAAGGCAAATGAAGAAAAATCTTGCATCATTATTATTATTTGAAAACTTACTTTGACACAAGACATTAATTGCACAAACACTTTTAAAGCATATTAATAAAAAAAAAAACCTATTTATTGTTAATTAAAACGTTATTAATATTTTAATTAATTTTAACAGTGACTTGTTAAACAAAATGTAACCCTTAAAAAAGTTGGTTTTATTTTGTAACATCCTGTCTTCTTTGTAACTAACCGCCTAATGACATTTAAAATTGTTGTAATTTTTTTTACCTTAATAGTTTGTGTGTGTGTGTGTTTTTTCATAACATTTGTATCTATTAATTACTTACTGATGATATCAATCAATTAGTTTTACATCTGATTTGAGTTGGTTATTTTTTTCTCTCTCTGGTTTTTATTTATTTTTCCCATTTTAATGATTCTCTTTACAATGTAGTTGGGTTTGAATTATTTGTATTTGTTTAATTCACCATTTCTGTTTTAATTGGTTTTGCATCTATGATTTAATACTAATGATTTGGTTGCGAGGAAAAAAACTCGTATAAATGTTAATGACGTTTTTCAAACATGTTGAAAAACTTGTACTTAGTTGAAGGTTTGAGTAGAAAGAAGTGTTAAAAATAATATTTAATCGTTTAATTAAATCTCCATCAGCAACATCATAGAATTATGGTATATTAATTAGAAGGAGTTTATTTTAATTAATAATTGGAACGTCCCACACTGTGTCCACTGCGGCAATAAATCAATTTGGACCTGCTCTCTGAATTTGATGATTTTTTTACAGATGGTTAAAAACTATCTAAAGGTCATGTGTGGTAAATTTCATGCAAATATCTCCATTGGTTTTCTGTCCCGAACAGCGCAAAGTTGAAGTATGTGAACAAGTCTCAAATGTGATAGTTTTCTATGTCATATTCAAAAGCTTGTTACTTATAAACTATACACCGAATGTACCTTATAAGTATTTTTTCACTTAAAATAGACTTTAAGCATTATGTAAATTAAAAAAAAATTAAAAAAAAAATTTCCTTTGACAATATATTTTGAGCCAAAAAAATAAACATTTATGATTTTTCGTTAGACTTTTAGTTGTGTGCGAAGCAGTGCGACACATGGAGTCATATGCCAAATTAAAGCTGAGAGTCTCAGCTAACAGACTAAAAAAAAACCTGCCCCAATTTGCCCGCCGCCGAAAAAACAATGAAAAATCAAAAAATTACAGTATTCCTTCTTTCTTTGCTACTCGTACACGTAGCCGGTGCCAATTTGGGAGCGAGAAATACGAAAATTTCATTGCATGTGAAATTTAGAACGAAATTGAAACTCAAACAATTAGATTATCACGAAGATGTGAAAAAGTTGTTAATAAATGAAATAGAGTGAAACTGACAAAATTTTTGTATTGGAGTTGTTTGGAGGTGGGTGTAAAAGTGGGCGGATTAAGTTCATATTTTCAGAAGCTCATTCTAAAATTATAATATTAATCTTTTATGAAAATTGAGTAGATATATTTAAAATCATGGAAGTTATGCCACATCTTGTATTTAAGTTATATGGGAGGTGGGCGTAAAAGTGGGCGTATTTTTGTAACAAAACAATTAAAATTCTTAAAAAATTTAAAATGTGTGCAAAATTTCATGAAGCTCCGCAATCTCCTTGATTTATGGCCACAGTGTGCGTCCTTGTAATAAAGGTTGTTTGGTTTGAGTAGCATCTATAAATAATACCAGACTTTCTAAAGTTGTCTTCAACTTCAACAATATCTACAATATTTTATCAATGTGTAAATGGGAGTAACTCGCCCAGGCACAAATTCTTACAGTTAATAACTTTTATTGCCAAGCAATTAGTTAAATTGGAATATTTGGACGCATCACAACTCACACAATAGCACTTGTTATACATATGTATAACTGTAACTGTAAGCGTTAAAATAAAGCCAACACCACATATTATTGAAAGAAAAGCTAAAGTAAGTCTTATAGTAAGAGAAGTAAGAGCAAACACAACATCTAGTGCTGCAAAAATAGTTAAAAATGTTACGAAAACATCTGTAAACTTCTAAACACAAGTGCAATTAGAAGATTTTTGCACCACAATGGCCTACAACGTAGAGTGCAACGTAAGAAGCACTTTATATCAAAGAACAACCATTTATGCTCACAAGATTTATATGGACAGCCAGCCAGCCAGACTATACATATTTGTGTAATAATATATGTATACTCTTAAATAAAAATACGAGCGATTTAAGCATTAAAATTGTGCTGTGTGAACACCGAAGAAATTTCAAGAAAAAAATTTAATAAATTGGAACTAATTTAAAAAAAAACTAGTTTGACAGTAAATAGCGGAGAAATGAAAGGAATTATCTAAAATTTTCTGAGTTTTTTTAGGGAGGGTATATTATATTTGTGCTGATGTTTATAACGCCCAGAAATATTTGTCCAACCAGTATACCAATCGACTCAGACTCACTTTCTGAGTCGATTTAACGATGTCCGTCCGTCCGTCTGGCTGGCTGTCCATGTAAAGCTTGTGCGCAGGGTACAGGTCGCAATTTTGAAGATATTTCGATAAAATTTGGTACGTGATATTTTTTAGGCCCAAGGACGGATGGGATTGAAACTGGTGGAAATCGGTCCATTATTTCACCTGGCCCCCATAGAAATGTCGTTTCGAAATTGGGGTTTACCGATCATAAATGTTTGAATTATACAAGTATCCAAACAAATCTCATCACAAATGAGTGCTAAATAAAGGCAAATCACATCTACAAATTTTGTGCAGATCGGTCCATAATTTATAATAGCTACCATATAAAGGCCCATAGCCGAAAATTACTTTAAAGAGCATAACTCCCTCAAATATGTTGGTATCCAAATAATATTGAACGGAAATATGTATATTTCATAGGTATAAAAATAATACTGTACAATTTTATTGTGATCGGTTCATAATTAGTCGTAGTTCCCATATAAGGCCTACTTCCGAAAATCACTTTACCGATCATAAATGTCTTAAAAATGTTGGTACCCAAATAAAATTTGACACAAATAAGTTTCTTATATACAGAAAAGATGAAACCTAATTTTATAATGGTCGGTCCATAATTAGTCGAAACTCTTATATAAGACCCTTTTCGTAATTCACTTTAACCGCCATAAATCTTTTAAAAGTATTTATATCGAGATAAAGTTTAACATAATAGGTTATATCTCCCACATATGAAAAACTGTTTTATACATATACATACTGGGTGTATTTTTTTATTTGTTTTAAATTGTCATCATTATAAACAGGGTTCGCTTAAGTTGGCCATCTCCTGTGCGCAAATACTGCCAACATTCTCTATATTAATGAATCACTCACAGCAATTGTGTATCAGGCAAAAGTTATTTATATTTATATATTTTTTTTTTGTATAATTCCGGTCTTCCTGCAACAGCTACATTTTCTTTGGAATTGTTCAATATGTATTTGTTTTTGTTTAAGCATCATAATAATCATGTTGATACTTTCTGCTTTTTTGTGTTATTTTTCAACATTCATATTATTTTATTTTTGTATTATTTGTTGAAAGGAAACATATTTTTATATGTATTCATGTATGTGATTTTGTTGTTTGTTTTGTTTTTGTAAATATTTCCAGATGAATGATACATTCCAACATCCAGGTAGATGGCATGATTTTATACTTACACCAGAACATCGTCCAGCCTCGGAACCGCTAACACACATTATGTCATACACACTAAAGAATCTTGTACCCGGAGCGTATTATGAAGCCATTGTGCAGGCAAAAAATCGCTATGGTTGGAATGAGGTATGTGGAATATTATTGTTGATTTTTTACTGCTTTTTTCCAAGTTTATTTATTTATTTTTTTTATCACTGATGATAAAGAAAATAACTGCATACTCGTATCATAACAACGACAAAATATGAATGTATAGAAATATTTAATACGACCCAGCAAGCCATATGAGTCCGAAAAGATTCTTTTCTGACACCTTTTCCGGAGCGTTAAAATTTTTCTTTCGCTTCGAAAATGCTCTTTTGTTGGACTCTTTTCTGACTCCTTTTTCGGAGCGCTCCTAGAATGGTATGCTGGGACATTTTTTGAAATTAGTTTTACTTAAACAAAAAGGGAATTCATTTACAAATAAACTAAATTAGAAATGGGAAAAAATTAAATAAATTGTATTTACAGTAAAAAAAAAATAAAATGGAATTCATTTAAATAAAATATATAAAAATGGAAAAAAAAATTAATTTTTAAGCAAATTTTTCTTTCGCTCCGAAAATGCTTTTCAGTTGGACTTTTTTCTGACTCCTTATTCGGAGCGCTCCGAAAATGCTCTTTAGTTAGACTCTTTTTTGACTCCTTTTTCGGAGAGCTCCTAGAATGGTATGCTGGGGAGTATGTATGAAGTTGAAGTGTTGGGGGAGTGATTTAAACAAACTGGTTTTTGCAGATTTTTTTTGATTAATTGTAACTAAACAGACCGACTTTCCTTAGAGTTTTCTAATAGTCACCATATATAAAAATATCAAACATAAACAAGGATTAGAACATTTTTTGTAATAGTAAAAAGTAAATGCCTTATTTATCGCCTTATTGTTGAATACATTTGCATTTTCTATTTAACTCTATTTATTATATACAATATATATTTATTTTAATTTTCCTACTCGCTTATAGGTCAGTGATATATTTCAATTTATCGTGGCCAGCAACAGCATGGACATACCACCCGAAGAATCCGAGGTTGTAGCAAGTTCTAAATCACGCAGTAATGCTGCATCATCCTCACCATTGCATACATACACATTGAAACATTTACAACTAATATTGTATGCATTTGGGGCAACTTCCTGTTTCAGCAGTTTATGTCAACGCAGACGTCAATTTTTGGGTTTGGGGTAAGTCAGCTTGATTCACAACTGCAAACTCATGCACTCTTCCCTATATTTTATATTTAGACATACATAAATACAGCTTTGCGTTAATTGATATTAATTTTATAGTTCTTTAACTCTATATAATACGAACAAAAAGTACATTTTCTAAAACAACATGAAATAGTTGTTAACTTGTTTGGAAACAAACATATATGTTTTTGAGTTAAAATTTCTTACTTCTACTGGGGAAGATAATTTAAAAAACAGAATACACAGATTTATTTTTGTAAAAAAAATATCTAATGAAAAAATCCTACAAAAAATACTTGATTTTTATATATTGTAAAATAACAGTTGAAACAGCAAAACAATGAATATAAAAAAAAGAAAAAAAAAACAACAACGTTTATTATAAAACCCTAAATTTAACAAGTAGTTATTGTAATTATTGAAAATAAATGAAAACAAAACTAATTTTAGGAAACAAATATTGAAAATTTTAAGTTTTTTTCCTTTTTTTTTTTTTTTTGTTATAATTTTATTTATTTCCTTTTGTTTTTATTTTTTGATTTAAAGTGTTTTAAAACTTTCTTTTAAATAATAAACAGCGAGTTTATAGAAACTTTTCCATTGAAAAGCAAAGCTAAAAGTAATTTGAACTTTTAAAACTTTTGTTATTAAAACCTTTTAAGTGAATATATTTAATGCACATCAAAGTTTAATTAATTTTTCACCAGCATTATGAAATGCTATGCAAAGCAATAATTCGCAATTTCGAGTATTCAAAACCAGCGAAAACTTTAATTTTCAAGTAATGTGTAAAAATACAGAATTCTGATACAGTAGAATCTCAGAAATTAGAATCACTTTGTACTTTGTACTAATTTCTGCAAATTTTTTTGTTTACAAAAAATTATAATAAATCTATAGTTAAGCTTTATTTCAACACAAAACTATTTTTATTTAATACATTATATTTAATTAATTTAATTAATTCTTTGATAAATATCTTGTGAAACCAATGATGACGAAAAGTCATAATGAAGTTGCCTATTAAATCCTCTGAAGCATCTTGCCTTCTTAGCTTTTCCAATAACGAATGGTTTTCATTTGTGTCAGCCATCAGAATTTGCGCAAAATTGAAACTCTTGGCAAATATTTACTCAAGGGAGCGTAACCACTTGTTTTAGCACAAATTTGTTTGACGTTGCTTACTCTTACAAGAGTTTTGCAAGACCAAATATCATCAAATAATTTAAAACTAAATATTTGTTGTGTTTTGTCTTAAATAAAAGAAGTTTTTTAAATTAATGAATTCAAATATATTTATGGTTACGACATTTTCGGCAAATATTTGCCTAGGGTGGCCATACCTTAAGTACATTTTCAAATATAATTTTAACCCCCTGGCCCACGATGTCGAACTAAGATAAGACGTAAGACACAAACTTGATTGTGGAATAAACAAACTTGATTGAGTAAAAAATAGATACGATAAAAAGTTTGTGTCTTAAGTCTTATCTAAGCGAACGTTATCGTTCGACATCGTCGTGGGCAGGCGATAAATGTTTTCTTTTTAGAAAAGTAGTAATTTTTAATGATTCAATAATTTCCCAAAAATGTTTTTCAGAAAATTCCTCTTACTCTTAAAAGTATCATTTATTAAAAAAATTCTATTGAGTAATACCCATATTATGGGAACCGTTTCTTGTTTATCATATAAAACAAAAGAGGGAATAAATTTTCACTTTTAGCCGGTCTACAACAGGTCGTGGAACTAATCACTTAAACTGTTTTACAATCGATCAATAAATTTCGATAAGAATTTTTTGATTATATTGTTAACAGTTTTGTTTAAAATTCATTGATAAATTTTCAACTTTATGCCACAATCGTGGAAAAAGGGATTTTTCGAAAAATATTTCTCTATTAAAAAGTCGCTTGAATTTGGTTAATTTTGTTTAGAATATGTCAAAAAAAAGAAAAAAGAAACTTGAAAAAATTACAAACTCAAAAATCATGCTTACAATGTAAACAAATTGGTTTGACATATTTAAAATAGGATTGTTCCATGGCAAGGGCGTTTGCAGAGCAAAGCATGACTTGCCCAGTGAAAAATGTGCTCCAAAAGGAGCAGGTTTTATGTATGAATTCATACCTCAAATCGCTTCAAACCTGCTGATGGGATGCATGATTTTTGTATGAGTTATTTCCGGTTTGGAGGACTACGTTCTCCTGACAATTAGCGCTTCTTTTAACCTGATCAAACATGCAAATAAAGCACTTTCCTAAAATGTTTTACGTCACTTCGCGCACACCAATCAAAGAACAAATTCTATCTGAAAATGTTTGCTTAAGAAAAATTCATAGTAACTGAGAAGCGCGTTAGTCGTTTTGTAATTGATTTTCGTTGTCATACGTAAATCTGTAGCATATAATTTCATTTTTGTTTTTTCGCTTTAAAACCTTCTTCGTTGTCAGCACTAAAAAAGCATATTTTTTGTATATTTTATTCGTAAGGATTTACTGCTTCAAAAGAGCGCTTTTATTGAAGCGCTCGATTATGCGCTTTTTCTTTTAAGTGCTTCAAAAAACGCGAATTTTTTTTACTGGGTGATTATATTCGCTGTGGCAATTGTTGGCATGTTAAATAGTTTAACATTTGTATGTCTTTCACTGAAAATTGTTTTCCAACTAAACTCAGTTATTAATGATTATAAAAACATGTGTCACTATGAAAAGCATGTGTCATGGCGAACATTGCATGACAGCATAACTTGACTTGAACATAACTATTCACTGTGACTAACACTTTCTTGCCATGTTAAACAGGTTAACATTTGCTGGTATTTCAATTTATTTCTAGAATTATTTTGCAGCAATCAACACCACTCTTCTCTACTAAATTTTAAACTTGACAACATTATGTCTTTTCAAACCTGTTAGCCTAATTTTCAAAATTCCTAATACTAACGAATGTTGAGATTTTTCCCCTTAACTAAAAAAAACTGCCGAAAAACAAAGCAATTTATAAATATTTTGTTTATTTATGTATTTTAATTTTTTACTTGACATTTTAATTACAAATTTAATCCTGTTACTATGCAGATGAATTCTAATAACACAGTATTTTTTTATTACATTATTTTTTATTAACAAATTTTATTCTTGGTTTTTTTTGTGTTTGTGTGTCTTGTTTTTCTTTTGCATTTCATATTTATTTTAAGTGTGTTTTTCATTTAACCTAAAGAAAATATAATAAATTTTCAAACATACCAAAGAATACGTGAACAAAATTTAATTTAATATTTAGCAATGTAAATATTTTTTTTTATTAGAAACTAATAACACGAAAATAACAGTTTGAAATATAAAATATTAAGAAAAATTCAAGATGATAGTAACGAAAACAGCATGTAAATATTTAATAAAATAATATAATAAAACCATAAAATAATTAAAACATAAACATTAATACATACATACATACATTTTTATAAAAGTAAACAAGTCTAGTTTACTAATTGTAAATTTTAATAAAACTATCCTTAACTAAAAGAACTAAAAAACCCAAAAAATTCAATACATTTTTAAGCGCACCATTAAATAAAACTCTTAAAAAGCAATGATAGCTAAGAAATTTAAATATTGGATTCATGGGAAATTATGGATATTCTAAAGGAAATGGTAGAAAATTTCAAAAAATTCCTATTGAATCTTATATAAAATTAGAAAAACAAAAATCAAGTATAAATTTGTACCACCTAAATTATTGAAAGTTTATTCAAGAAAACAACAAACAACAAACTATAATAATAAATATTTCTAAAGTTTTGTAAATAATTAATTTTCCTTTTAAACTTAATTTACACCTACATAACTACATACAAAAATAATAAAGTAATTATTGACAAACAAACATAGTTTATAAATGTTGGTAGTAAATAGCTTAAATAATAAATGAGTAAATTGGTAAAATGTTTGTTTAAATAAAATATAATAAAAAGAAAAATAATAACGAAAAGTTTTTAAACTGCCTGCCACATACATACATATATAATAAAATACGCTAAAGACACAATAGATTTTTAAAAAAATTTTTTTTAATTAAATAATATTTTACACTTTATATTTTTGAGAAAGATAGTCACTCTGACAGTACATTTATATCTACTTCTCAGCGACTTAAATATGTCCTTAAAAATAAGGACTTTTGTGGCTACTTTTTTAAGATGTAGCTTTAAAAGCAGACACTATATTGTCACAATTTTTGAGCATTTTTTTATATTTAGATACATTTATGAGTACTTTTCAAAATGGGACATTATAAAGTATTTTAAAACATTTTTTCAAAAAAAGACTTTTTTGACAGTTTTCCAAAAAGTACTTTTAATTAATACATTTTCCAAAAAAGTACTTGGTCATTTAAAAATTTTCAAAAGTGCTTGAATTAAAAACTTTTTTTAAAAACCACAAAATAATTTATTTCTAAAAAGCACTACACAGAAAAAAATCATGTTTTTTTTCAATTAAACCTTTAATTGATTTTAAAATAATTTTCAATTAAAATTTTAATTAATGCAATTACTTTTTCTGATTTTTCTGATATTTTCATTTAAATCTCACATTTTTTTTAATTGATACTATCATTTTGTTTACAGGTCCGATTTCAATTAAATTTTTAATTGATTCCACAAATATTTTAAGTGAAACTCATTTTTATTTTTTTCTGTGTATGTTTTTACTAAGTAACTGCTAATTTCCTCAGTATTTACAAGAGTACTTTTCATAAGAAACTTTTACGAGAATTTCCCAAAAAGTACTTTAAGTATTTTGCTTTTCAAAAAATACGTTTTTAGAAATACATAATTTTATGTTTATTTGCCAAAATTTCCTTTATTTAGGCTTAATTTTCGAAAAGTAATTTTTAAGAAGTCACCTTAGTTCAAAAGTACCTTTTTAAAATTGTTTTTAACTGGCTCATAATTTTCAAATCTAGTAGTAGTACATTTTAGTAAAACCGTTTTAGATTTAAAATTGAGTAATTTACATCAAAATATAATATATTTATAAAGTTACTTTTATAAGTACATTTTTAAATATAATTTTAAGTGTTTGCTTTTTAAGAAAAGTAGTACTTTTTAAAAATTCAATAATTTCCCACAAATGCTTTGAAAAAAATTCTTCTTACTCTTAAAAGCACTATTTGTTAAACAAAATTACTATTTAACAAAAAAAAATTATTTCAGAAAAAGTACTTTTCATCAAATAAATAGCTAATTTCCATTTTGTTAAATTTAAAAAAGTACTTCATATATGTAAGTATGTGTTTCAGAAAGTATTACATATTTTAATAAATGAACTGTTTCTCAATTTAACAAAAAATAACTCTGTGTAGAATAGATGATTTTCTCACTGAAACCGTTTTTTAAAAAGTACTATTTTTCAACAAAAGTACTATTTTCAATAAAGTACTATTTTAGAAAAAGTACTTTTTAGCAAATAAATAGCTAATTTCCATTTTGTTAAATTTCAAAAAGTCATTCATTTACATATTTTAGAAAGTACTAATTTATAAAATGAACTGTTTCTCTGTTTATAAAAAAAGAAGTTTTTAACTATCAGGAATTCACCGAAACAGTTTTTCAAAAAGTTCTATTTTACAACATAAACTATTTATCAAAATAAAGCAATTTTTTTAGTACTATTTATAAAAATTGCAATATTATTTAAAAATACAATTTTTTTAGAAAAGTTAATTAAAAAGTGAAAATTTCCAATATAGAAGTCAATAATTTGTTACGAGTCTTGAGCTTCGTACTTTAAAAGAGTTAATTTTGTGTTCCTATCATAGATTAGTTTCTATGGGCATTTTCAAATAAGTTGAAATTAAATTATGTCGTTTATTTTTACATTTCAAACATTTTTTCAACTTGTAAATAACTAAATAATGTTCTAAATTACACACAACACACGCAAAAAAAAATAATATTTAGTTAAATAAAAATTGTTAACTTGCAAAAAATTTAAAAAAAACCCTTGATATTGAATTAACATCCACACACTTGTCATTAAAGTAACACAATTATAATAAAAAACAAACCTAAAAAATTAACAAAACAAAAAAAAGTAATAAAATAACACAGGAAAAAATATAAAAAAATAACAATAAACTGCAAATGTTTAATCCTATTACCGACCACATTTACCAAACATGATCGTGAAAAAACAGAATTAATGTGTAATTAACTGCAATTATATATGTATATGAAACAAGAGCAACAGCAACATAAATAACAATTAAAAAAATTATATATATTAAATTATTTATATATATAAAAAAATTTTAATTTAAATAAACTCTAGAAAAAACACGAAATCAGTAAGGTTAATTTTTAAAACCACTAATGAACATTATTTAAATATTTATTAATTATATTATAAATAATAATTATTATTAAAATATTAAATATATACTTATGTATGCATTTAATATTTATATTAAACCAAAAAAAAAAAACCTAATTATATGATATATACATACATAAAAATAGTAATAATACAGAAGAAAAACACAAAAGCATTACAATTATTGTATTAAATATATTAAATATAAATGTGTAAGTAAATCTACAAAAAAAAAGTATTTAATTACAAAAACAAAACAAAAAACCAAGAGTAAAATTGTGAAATAATATGAATAATTAAAAAAAAAATACTTTAAAATAAAAAAACCCCAAAAACATTAGATGTAACAAAAATAATTAAAGAATAATTGTTTTATTTTTATGGGCATTTGTTTTATAAAGATTTTAATCCGGCATCTTTGATATTTGTTTGCAGAATACAGTAAAATAGGTAAGTGTCTTGGTTAAAAGTGTCTCCGCTATTCAGCACACTAGTATTACCAACTTAATGTTAGCAGCTGTTTGATCTTTACACTAATATGTTTAGTGGCCACTTTCTTAATGATTAGTGTCTCTGATAGAAAGAGTTGACGTTTCTTCTTTAATTTAAAAGTTTTGTTATATAGCAATGGTTGACTTTTTTAGTTAATAACAAGCAGTGTGATCATTTTAAAATTTTTGCGGCGAAATTTAGCTTACTTTATTTTGATATGGCTGCAAAATTTTAAATTTACCATTTGGCATTTAATTTAGCCTTCTAAAATTTAAACAAGTAAGAATTTATATTCGCCTTTGCCGAATCTTTTATAGCCAACAGAGAACAGAATGAAAGCATCACACCATTCGTTGCTTTTGCCATGCAGTCACTTGACAACATCAGCTATTGATGATGACTATGCATTACATTTTATTGTTTTTGTTGGTTGCCTTTCTGCATTCAAACCGTTCTGTGGTAGCCACCACCTTCATATATGTACATATGTACGAGGTCTGATCAAAAAGTAAACGTTATTTTAAATTTTTTCAAAAAGTATTTATTTATTCATCAATAACTATCTTGTCCTCTTCAAAGTAATCCCCCGCAGATATAATACACTTATGACAGCGTTTTTTCCAATCCTCGAAACACTTCCGAAACGCGCTTTTTGCTATCGCCAACAGCTCCTGTTTCGATTTTTCTATTATCTCCTCAAAAGTAGCAAAACGTTTTCCTTTCATCGGTCTCTTCAGTTTTGTGAAAAGGAAAAAGTCAGCGGGGGCCAAGTCCGGTGAATACGGTTGTTGATGCATAAAACGGTTTTGTTTTTGGCCAAAAACTCATGCACAAGCATCGATGTGTGAGCTGGTGCGTTATCATGGTGCAAAATCCATGATTGATTTTTCACAATTCTGTGCGTTTCTAACGAATTGCTTCGCGCAAACGGCGCATAACTTCAAGGTAGTATTCCTTATTAACCGTACAACTTTGTGGCAAGAATTCATGATGCACCACGCCATTGTAGTCTCAGAAAACAGTCAGCAAAATCTTCACGTTTAACCGAACTTGACGTGCTTTTTTCGGTCTTGGCTCTTCTGGACGTTTCCATTGGGATGATTGGGCTTTGGTTTCAATGTCATAGCCATACACCCATGAGTCGTCACCAGTTATAACCTTTTTGAGGAAATCTGGATCGTCGTTGCCGAATTTCAACAGCGCCTGAGCGATGTCCGGTGCGACATTGTTTTTGCTCAAAATTTAGCAATTTTGGAACAATCTTCGGTTCTGCACGTTTCATGCCTAAAACATCCGTAAAAATTGCTTGGATAGTGATTCGACGATTATCCAAAATCATTTTCTTCACTGCTTTAACATTTTCACCGGTTGTTGACGTGCTCGGGCGTCCTGGTCGCCAGCATCGTCATTGACATCTTCTCGGCCTTCCCTAAACCGGTTATACCACAATTCAACTTGTGTTTTTCTCATAGTAGACTCGCCAAACGCCACAGTCAACATTTCAAATGTCCTTGCGCATTTAATTTAAATTTTTACACAAAACTTAATACAGTTTCTTTGATCCATTTTTTCGAATAGTAAAAAATCGAAGAGCTCACCAAGACACGACTAAAAATCCAAAATGGCTGATATTACCAACATATATAACAGACATATGTGCCAACATAACAGAAAAAAATACGTAACTCACGAAATTTGAAAATAACGTTTATTTTTTGATCAGACCTCGTATATATCAGTAGTATGATATATACGAGGTCATATTGAATGATATTTGCGTAGCATTTTGTACCGATAACGATGGGATGTGACAATCGTTATAAAATATTTCACTGTATTTGAGTATTACGGTGAATTTAATATCTCAATAACGATATTTTCATCTCAATAGTGCTATATTTTAGAGATTTTTACTTTCATAAAACTGATTGTGGAAAAATTTCAGTTTGATATTGAAATTTATAAGATATTTACATTGGCGTGTTTTGGAAAAGGTCCATATATGGGGGCAAATATTGGCCGATCATAATAAAGTTGGTTACCATGATGTGATATTTATGTTCATTTAAGTGATGTGCGATAATGAGCTTTATATGTTCGCTATGGTCAAATATGGACCCATAGTCCACGCTGATTTATTGCCGAATTTTAACTTGATAGTGATTTTTATAAAATCCGGTACGCTGTTTTATATATACACATAGATATGGTCAAAAAAATAAGTACATATCCGTTTTGATATTGGCTGGCAATTTCGCACTTATGTTTTTTAATTAAATATGACAACTTTAGCCTAAATTTGAAGATGTCTAATGGCTGCACTAAATAAAATAAAAACATATTGCAATAGTGCCGTTACTTTTTGTTTCAACCCAGCAAGCCATATGAGTCCGAAAAGAGTCTTTTCTGACACCTTTTCCGGAGCGTTCATGCTCTTTATGAGCCCAAAAAACAATCAATCTTGCTCCGAAAACCTTTAGAAAAGAGGGTCATTACATTCGTAAATGGTCCGTCAGAAAGAGCTCTTAGATAATGTCAGAAAAGAGTCTTTTATGAGGATTTTTTTGGGCTCTGAAAGAGCTCTTAGGTAATGTCAGAAAAGAGTCTTTTACGAAAGGTTTTTTTTGGGCTCTGTGTAATCTTGTTTTTATCATTCTTGTGTGTTACAGCTATGTTTTTTTTGTTCAAAGCACAAATAGCAGGACAACAACGCTTTGATACACACATAATTAAGTGAAA